>JAKEPQ010000342.1:0-215429 GCA_024500445.1 Entomyzon cyanotis
CAAAGCACATCCAAGACAAAAAATCTAAAGGCTTATCAGAAGTCCTGTAATGAGAATAACAAAAAAGAAGACCCATCCCTAAGCTCCAAACAGCCATATGCATAAATTCAGTCACTCAAACCAAGTTTTTGGGTTAAGCCAGGTAAAGCTGTGAGCGAGTGTATCATAGAAGTTCTGTGCAGACATGGTTTGAAGCTTTTGAGACTGTTTTCTAATGTTATCTCTTAATGCATTTATGTTTCTATCCATATTTATAGAAAATGCCTTTTAAATGAGCCTTCACCTTATCCCAGGAAGTTTCAGAGCTGTTCCATTTTTCAGGGGTTACACACGTTAGCAATAGTGTGCTGCACAATCACAGTGAAGGCATAAGTGAGCATTTAGGCATCTTGTTTTTCTCCTACCCATAGCAAGGCAGCCTTAAGGGCATCTAAGTGTGACAGTATTTGTTGATCAATTGCTACTTGCATTTGTAGGCTCCTCTGTGAAGTTACTCGTCATAGAGCTAACTTCATGAGCTGTTTTTACTGATTCTGTTAAGGCAGCAATAGCAATAGTAGGCAATAAGCCAAGCAATAAATCTCTTAGTTCATTTGGACTCCTTTAAAAACGAGTGTTTTAGATACATGACCTTCTTAACTCTTCTTCCCATTCCCATGTAAGATTCACAGGAATCCATAGTTCCACGCGTTCGATGTAGGGAGTGTGCAATTCCATCTGTTCCACAAGCCCCTAGAGAGGAGGGGTTGTGGGGCAATTCCAAAGAACTGGCAAAGACCCCAGGTCTGTAAAAACATAGCAACAGAATTAGATTGATAAGCAGGGCCATTATCAGTGTGAATTTTCTGTGGCTGACCCTTTGTTGCAAATGCACGGAGAAGGTGGTGATATCCCTTGCAGACCACCAGAGTATGCAGTGGCATCTAAAAGGTCTGAAAATAAGTCAATAGAACAATGAATAATTGTCCTAGGTTGCAATATAGATGTGTTTAAGTATTCTATTACCACCAGCTGTGGGCCGTTAGCTGCTATCACCTGCTAATGACCCACTCCGGATGACAGGCAATGGGCCATCAGGGACCCACCGTGTGATTCATGGACTTATCTCATCCCATTGTGGGATGCTTTGCCCAGGAGGAGAGGAGCCAGGTGTTCCCACCTGGATATAACCTGGCCTTGGAACTGCCTGAGGTAGCCCGGTCTACTGGGTTCCCAGAGGACAAGAGCTACCACTGGATCTTCAGCTGGAGACTAGACCTTCACAGGATCACCGCTTCAACTGGACTACTTCAGTTGGACTGCTACTACCACCCTAACAGGGTGTTAGGTTGTATCTGACTTTGTCAGTGCTTTTCCTTGTATTATTTGACTTATTTTTAATTTCAATCTGGACTTGTGATCTCCCACTGGTTTGTTTTCAAACCAACACAATAATAAACATGGTTGCGGTATTTGGAATTGGGGCTAAGACGACAAAAAGGAGTTAACACTTAGTGGGAGAGAGTTCAAAGCCTGAAGGAATGTGTGAAATGGTACATGAAATTAGGTTTTCCCTAAGAAATCAGCAAAAGAAACAGCACAAGTTATTGTCTCGTAGTAGAGCTGTAAAGGTCCTTCTTGTTGGCAATTAGAACACATGCATACCCTTTCCCCCTTTTTTTTGTTTAAATAACATGTGCTTCTCTCTTACTATGAACATTAAAGCAACACAAAAGTGAAACAGTATATGTAATAAAACAAGAAGCTTACTATGTGCTCAGCTTTAGCACCAAACAAAAAAAAGCAAGGTAATACATTTAATCATTACTACATGAGAAAAAGGATACTTATTTAGAAAGATACATCAGCAACTGCCTAAATACTTTACCATTATCCAGAGTCTGCAAGAGCCCCATTTTACAGTGAGGACCTGGAGAACCTTTCCCAGGTAAGGCTTTCAAGTTTACCCCGAAAGGGGTACAGCTTTTATGAGCCCAAATCAGCAAGTCAAAGTGACTTGATTACATTTTTAGTGCAGAAACACCTGGGTCTGATGGCCTACTTCCCAACCAGCCAGGGCCAGGGCTTGGCCAGAGCCTAGGCCTTGACTAGTAGTGTTTCCCTAAAATATTCTACAAACAAGCCTTTATTAATATCAGGTGGGAAAATTTCTTGAAATGATACATTTCTTGCAAATAACTACACAAGGTTATGTGAAAGTTTTTAAGGCAGCCAGTTTAGCTTTATCATTTATTTTTAGCTAAGTAATCAATGGTAACATGAACAAGCTGCAAACGACCAAAGGAATGTATATATGTAGCATCAAATAATGTCTTACAGCTAATTTCCTTTATAAAGGTTCTGTGTATTCACATTATGACATTAACAACATATTTGGAATCATTAATCATATTGACTGCTTCTTGTGTAAAAATCTTCAGAGTTAACACTGCCGCACAACGTTCAATCTGTGGAGTAGAACCACCTGTTTGATTTATTGCATAATTCCATTCATGATCTTCCTGCCATGTAATGACTGCCTTCGCTATGCATCCTGATCTGTCAATAAAAAAACATTCCATGCACCAGGAATAGGGCTACTGTTGCGGTTTAGAGGATGTTATAGCAGACCTTACCGGAGAGCATCTCTGCCCAGCCTGGGTAGGTGCCTCAGTGCACCAAACTCTCCCTCTGAGGGCTGGTCACCGCGCATTACCCGGCCGGGGAGCCGAAAGGCTACCTCTGGTTTCATCTGCTGTTCCACAACCGGCGGCAGTAAAGGAGTTGAGGAGGGTCTACACACGGTGTCCATGGAAGCTGTTTATTCACATGGTGCCCCAGAGGCCAAAGACCTCCCAGAGGCAGAGATGCCTCATGGGCGAAGACCTCACGTGCACAGACCCATGTGCACAGAGATCTACATGCATAGACGCATGAGCATAGACAACAACATGGCGGAGAGTGAGGAGATTTCTAGGGAAACAGAGGCGGCGGGGACAGCACATAGCCAGAAATCTCTGGGCACAGGGGCAGTACATGGGCGGAGTTAGGGTACAGGAACCAATAGGGAAAACCCAAGGGAGTGGCCAGGACCACGTGGGGTGGGGAAAGCAGGACAATAGGCCATGGGTAAACACATTAAGGAAGGAATGGGTGGGGAACCTGCAGCTTTTATCACAACAGGCTACGGCACAAATTAGCTTGTTAGTGTTAAAGGCAAGTGAACAACATTCTGCAACAGTTTTACTGGAGGTAAAGAGAAAGAAAATTTGTCCCACAAAATCTGCCAATGCTGTGTGAAAAAATGTCTGAGTTTTGTCCAAGAAACAGTGGTAAATGAATCCTAATTAAAGATACACAGAGGTCTATCAGGTTAGTGATCGTTTTCTTAGGTGTATTTGGTGAAAAAAAAATCCATTCTAAGTAGATTGTTCTGTCACCCTATATGTCAGCTGTTAGCTGAGAATTTTCTGTAGTAATGCCATATAGCAAGCCAGTTTAAGTACCCAGATGGCCAGAGTTTTAACTTTCACAAGTTACTGAAGTAATTATAAAGAACTTGGATCATCTATCTGAGTGTCTTGGAGTGATGTTATGATAATCCTGTATTCCCCATCGTTAGCTTGTATGCTCAGAAATGTGGTCCTGTAGCTTTAACTGCATTCAGCAGCTGGGAGAAGCCCGGGTTGTTTTGAAAACTCTTTCCCAAGCCTCTCTGCGGGGAGCTCGGAGGAGGAAAGCACTCTCCGGAGACTTCTGCTGCGACGGCTGTCAAAGTTGCTAGTTCTGTTCCTGTGATTTTTTTCTTTGCCTTTTTTTTTTTTTTTTTTGGACCCTTTTTTTTTTTCCGATTTGCTTTCTCACCCAGAAAACCCAAGGAGCCCCGGAGGATGGCAGACGAGAATCCTCCAGGGAGCTACTGGAGCAACTCCGCCTAGCGCCCCCCGGGGACCCCCGGAGAGGGGAAACTACGTCTGAGGAAAAGGACACTAAAGTTCACCAGCTGTTTACCCAGATTTAATAACTCCTTTTCCCCTGTTTTCCCCTTCCCCTGTGCCTTGCAGGGCACTCTGAGTGTTTTGTTAAATAAATAGGTTTTTTTTTCACTTTCATCTAAGAAATTCTGTTGTGGGTGGGGGGGAAGGGGGTGTCAGAGCCCTTGGCTTTCGGAGGAGGCGTTTGTTTGGAGCGCTCTCCACCTAGAGAATTTTATCTCTAATCCAGGACACTGAGGTAACGGAATCAGTTAGCAACACAAGAATGACACACTCTAACAGCATTATGTATTGCTACATAGACAAACACAAGTCACAACTCCCAGTCTATGATATTTAAAAGGGACATTATCAACTACAAGCTAAATTATTTGTCTGAACAACAATTTATTATTGATTAAGCACTGGCAAAAGCAAATTTTAGGCTCAATTTGTGCACATGGCTACTTTAGGCACAGAGCCCTCTGTAGGCACTAGTACCCTTAAGTTTGAGTAACTTGCATAGCAACGGGGAAAAAGCATTAATTGCTGGAGGACAAAAGTCAGTGGAAGTTAAGAGCAACAGCCAGAGTTCTGACTTCACTTCTTCTCCAGTGACTAGATTCAAAGTTGAGAGTGTCCCTTTAAAGGTTTCAGATAGAACAGAATTTAACTCATCGTGACTCCATCATCACCAGAAAGTTACTGATAATTTGTCACACAATAGTTAAACATCAGTGAACGATATGCAAGTGAGCAACTGATTTGTAAATGAAATAGCAGCAACATGGAACTCTAGAGGGCTGAGGGCAGGATTTATTGGAAAGATTATAAAGGTGTGGCTAATACTTTGTGATTTTACATAATTTATTTTTGATAATAGCTTATGGTAACTATAAACATTATTGAAAATGCCTGTTCACAGTCAGTACTTTTCTGGTATAAGCATAAGTTTGCCAGGATTTTTCAACGTGCAGCTTTACTCAGAAAAATGACTACTTTGTATGTCTTGGCAAATTACATTTAAAACCTGCTCAGTTTGTAGATCATAAGACAGCTTTTTGTGATTGCCAGTACAATAGATTTGAACTTGGAGTATTAAAGCTAATGGGTGTCCTGGATTAATGATAAAACTCTCTCTCCTCCGAGAGCGAAGGGCCCCGACACCCCCTCCCCCCACCCACAACAGAACCTCTTAGATGGAAGTGAAGAAAAAACTATTTATTTAACAAAACCACGCAGAGTGCCCTGCAAGGCACAGGGGAAGGGGAAAACCAAGGTGAAAAGGAGTTATTAAACCTGAGTAAAAAGTCCTTTTCCTCAGACACAGCCCCTCTCCTCCGGGGCCCTCCCCGGGGCCGGGTGGAGCTTCCCGAGAGCTCTGCTGTCCTCTGGGTCCCTTGGGTCTTCGGGCGACAAAGCAGATCGAAGAAAAGTGGTCCAAACGAAGAAAAAAAAAAAAGAAAATGAAAAAGAAAAGAAAAAAAAGAACCGGAACAGAGCCCACTCCGACAGCCGTCACAGCGCGCAGTCTCTGCCGAGCGAAGAATCCTCCCTCGAAGCGAGGCTTGGGGAAAAAGTTTTCAAAACAACCCGCGTTTCTCTCTGCGGCTGAACGTAGTTAAAGCGACAGGACCACATTTTTTGAGCATATAAGCCAACGATAGGGGATAAAGGATTATCATAACATCACTCCAAGACAATGGGATATAAATATTTAAGGACAAAACATCAAGGGAATAATTATATAATACTGTGATGATTTTAATATCATCCATACGATGAAAACTTATGTTTTGAGGATACCTGGCCTGCACAGGGGCCAAGGCATTGGCCACAAAAATGCTGACAAATAGTAGGGCTATTTATCATCCCCTGAGGGAGCACCATACAATGATATTAACGCATGGGACAGAAAAGGCAAAATACTCCTGATCATCAGGATGCAAAGGGATAGTAGAAAAGCAGTCTTTTAAATCAATAACAAGTTCCAATCCCGGGCAACAAAGGAAGATTTGGGGTGCCTGGCTACAGGGCGCCCATGGGTTTTATGACTAGGGATAGCCTGAAAATCACGCAATAAATGCTACTTCCTTGATTTCTATGGGACCACAAAAAATAGCTGCATTCCAGGTACTAGTAGAAGAAAATATGTGTGCTGCCTGTCATTATTTTTGTACTAGCTGGTTTGCCTTTAATTAGCTTATCCCTTTCAAGGCCACTAGTCTACCTAAACAACTCTGGAGTTCTGTTGGCACATTAGGAGTCCCAGCCATCCTCTAAATACTTTGCTGGACTGGTGCCAACATGCTCCGCTCTTTGAACAACTGGGCTACGTACAAAACCCATAAATTTTACCCTATGGTTTCAATGTTGATGTTATCAAGTTCACCTCTTACTTGTAGGCCTGTGATTCCAGTGATGTCAGCAGTCTGCACGCAGGAGAAAAATCATTAATTCTGAGACAGCTTCAGAAAAAATGTAGTTCCTGTAAAAGATAACCCTTCAATTTTAAGTTATATAGTGGGTTTTCCTTTCAGAGATTTGGATTGAAAATTGTTGTAACCTGTAACCTCAGAAAAGAGACAAAGTATACAAAATACGGGCTCTCCAGGAGAAGTATTCTGTCCTAGTGAAATCCAGCAAAACTAGAAAACCTGTGGAATATCAGGCTATGCAGTAATAGTGAGAAGAGGGGGAAAGGAGCTTCAGGTTACCCAAGCCAGAAACATTTTGCTTTGGATTTTAGCCAACTTCTGTTTACTCCTCCAATGTTACTGAATTTCAGGCACCCCAGCAATTCTTATTAAGGGAATTTTACCCAGGTTAATGGGGGTTTTACTGTTGCTTTTAACACAGATGTTATTTCATTTGGTTCCCCTGCCCAACTTTCTTATCATACAATTTCTTATTATTATTGTTATTTCTCCTTTATTCCGGTGCAATGCTTTCTCTTTGTGGAAACTGGAAACAAATTAAATACAACTCAGTTTCACTAATTAAAAGGTACTTTGAAAAAAAACATTCACAGATTGAGCTGTGAGGCCCTGGAGGGGCCCCCTGGGGCCTGCCGCGTGGTGCAGGTGTCCAAGTCTCCCGGCCCCAAGTGGAGCATGGAGCGGCTGCAGGGGACTGCCTGCCCCCTCGCCACCACTGCTTTATGCAACATAGTGCAGAAGTTTATGGATGCTCCTGCTCCCCAAGGGGAGGAAAAGCAGGAAGCGCAAATGCAAGGAGAAGAGGGAAAGTTTGGGTTTTGGCTGAAAGGAGATGCCCAAAGCACAGCAAACTGCTGGAGTGTGGCTAGCACAGACCTTTCCCGTGAGAATTCTTTCTCTCTTCTTCCTGTGTTTTTATAAACAAAGATAAAGTTTGGATGTTATTAAAACAGTTTCTCGAGATGTGGACAGTTCAGGCCTGGCCAATCGGCCTAGGGGGAGGTTTCGAACTGACCAATCTGGGTGACCTTTGAAAGTCTATATAAGTTGGAATCAAAATAATAAAATATTTTCTTTATGCCACACTTTGAACCTGGACTTCTTCTCTCTGCTAGCGGTTCAACAGCGACACTGGAGTGCTTCTGTGAGTTGGCCAGTGGCATGTCCATAATAGTCAGAGCCATCAGAGATTGGCTCTGCTGGGCATGGTGGAAGCTTCCAGAAGCTTCTCCCCGGAGCTATCTTTGTGGCCCCCCCACTACCAAAAACTGGGCCAAGCAAAACCAACACACTGGTACTGCATCTGCATCCTGTGCTCTGTCCTCTCCCATAAGGACCACAAGATCATCTGTATGGAGGCAGGGGGTAGTATCAGAGGTTGTACATAGTGAGGGGGTTTCTTAGGCTGACAGTTGACAGGCATAGCCAATAACATGGGAATATCTCCCTCTATTAATGTTGGAGGTGCATGGGATTGCAGCAGTAAATCAGGTAGGGGAATCGTGGGAGGAGGATAAGAGTTAGCTAACACTTGAGCTGTAGTAGAAAACACAGCAGCTGAATTTTTACGGGAGTTAAAGGAGGATAAAAATCAGGCTTTTTCTCCGGCTTGATAGGAACAGGATCAAAAGGAAAAATATCTGCAACAGGGCGCTCAGCAAGCTGCAAAGTTTTTAAAGCAGTATGCAGTTTTCCATGTGACTTACATATCATCCGTGACTGGTCACCCTTGCTCTTTCTGTACCTCTAACTCAACTCCCATGTTTTCCCACACTTTAGCATTGTAGGAACTGTGGGGGGGGGGGGGAAATACATTAGAATTTTATTCAACCATACTAATAAAGTGGCTAAATTAACTGTCGGGGTTTTAAATCCCTGTTCTTTTAAAATTCTTTGTAAAATTTCTAAATAAAACTTATGCTTGTGGGACGTAGCCTGTCCCATAGTTCTGCGTTCACATCTCACCTGTCCAGCAAGTAGAGACGAAGGGTCGGGCATCCCCTACACACGCAGCTTGGTTTGAACGCGGAGCTGCCACCGGAGATTCACTGGTGAAGTCCTGGTACGAGCGCCTTTGCAGCAGTTTGACAAATAATAACACAGACCTCTGCTCTCATCTGGCAGGATCAGTCTTTATTATACACACTTCAGTATTTATGTGTTTCTTCTGTGTACAAGTTTTGGGATCAGTGGCAGCAGGAAAGACAAAACAACCACACAAAACCAAGCACCCATAGAGCAACGTTTCTGCTCTCTTATCACACACACACACACACACGCATGCACGCATGCACACGCATGCACACGCACGCACACGCACGCACACATTCACACATCCACCCAGCTTTCTGGGTAGATCAAAGCATTCTCGTATAGGTGTTTATGTCTGGTGTTAATCCTTGGTATGGGCTTTCCTATGGGAACAGAGCTGTTATTAAGGTTGGGATGGCTGCAGCAGGCCGCTGCTACTACATTATCATTTAGGTGATGCATAAAGTTAGATTTTAAAGATGTTCACCAGCTGTGAAAGAGATTTGCAAAAGAAAAATAAAATTTGAATCTGTACTGGATCTATATGGGATGGAGGTAATTTTCTTCATAGCAGCCTATATGGTGCTATGTTTTGGATTTGTGACTAAACTGCTGTTGATAACATACCAATGAATATCTTAAATGCATCAGTAATTTTATATATTGGGTCTGATTAGGATGGAGTTAACTTTCTTCATTTCAGCCTGTTGGGAGCTTGTCCAGTATGATGCTATGATATGGATTTATCAACAAATGAGTCTTGGTAACTAAGCAATATTTTGGCTATTGCTGAACAGTGCTTGCAAAATGTCAAGTTCTTTGCTGTATCTCACTCTGCCCTACCAGCAAGTAGGCAAGAAGTTGGGAGGGGACACAGTATGGACAGCTGACCTGAGTTGGCCAAAGGAATATTCCATGCCATATAGCATCATGGTCGGCAATAAAAAAATGATGGGGTAGTCTTTCCAAAGTAGTGGTTGTTCAGATACTGGCTGGGCATCAGTCTACTTCTGGGAGGTGGCAAGCAAGTGCCTTTGCATCACTTGGTGCTTTTTTTCTCTTTCCTTCACTTATTAAACTGTCTTTATCTTAACCCACAAGTAGTTTCTTCCTTTTGACCTGATTCCCCCATACTGCTCAGGGAGGGGAAGGAGTGAGGAAGCAGCTGGTGGGTACTTAGTTGCTGGCCAAGGTCAAACCACTACAGTATCAATGTGATGAGCCTTACAAAACAAATCTCCTAGCTCCCTTTCACAGTCTTTGATCATGTTATAGGTCACAGAACTAAAAAGTTCATGCATACTTTCCTGAGTTCTGTGGAATCAAATCTACTCCTGTGATTCCTTAGCTGATCTAACATCCTGAACTGAAACGATGCCAACTTTATCTATACCTAGTCCTAGTCACTGTAAGAAGCAATTTTACTTCTTCCTTTCACTGTTCTTCAGTAAGGGCAGCATAGGTGTGGTTTTGATTTAGGGTAAAATAGAAATTATTAATTTAAGAGAACTAGAAGCTGGATAATAATAACTTTTGAGCTGATTTAGAAGGCCAGAGATTGGATAATGATTTACTAAGATTTGCCTGCTGAAGACAATGTATTATTCGCTTAATGATTTTGTGCCTACCTAGTATCGGGGAGGATAGAGAGGAGAGCCAAATAATTGAGAAAAACTACTGAGTGTGACGGAGCATCCTGCCCTCGGACCCCGAACAGGTACAAGTTGGTTCTCAGGCTTGGACTTGGACCAAGAACCAAGGGAGCATGCGCAAGGGAACAGGGTGAAGAGTTCATCGTGAGGAAGACTACCGATTTCACCCTCATTAATCACTTGGGACCCTTGCCCACAATTAATCTGAGACACTGCGCTTGCGCGAGCATATTTAAATGAACTTTGAACTCATTATAATACAAAGCGGGGATAGGTAATAAATATGTATAGGGGCTTTGTCTAACTTTATGCATATGTAACCTGTAACCTAATATAAACCAAGTGAAGTGCTGCTGACGATGTGCATGCTTTTGGAGGGGCTACCCTCCATGCACCCCAGCTGGAACAAACACATACCTACTTCATAACTATCTGAGTTGTGGAGTCAATCCCGTGCCTCAGTTTGATCCTTGATGAATCCCAGGTACCCACCAAAGCCACTCTATCACTCCCCTCTGCAACTGGACAGGAGAGAAAAATTAAAATGAAAGGTTCATGAGCTAAGGACAGGGAGATCACTCATCAAATACTGTCACGGGCAAAACAGACTAGAATTAGAGATATTAATTGAACTTATTACTAACAAAATCAGAGCAGGATAATGAGAAGCACAATAAATCTTAAAAAAACCTTCCCCTCACCCCTCCTGTGGCATTAAGGCAAACACGGACTTCACGGTGGTATGGCAAAGACGTTTATTGGGCAGCAGTAAATTCCCATGTATTGTGACACAAACAAGAAGTAACCCTACACCAAAGTGCACTCCAATCAATTACCTTGTTCCACACCATTACCTTTTATGGTACTAAGTAAACACCACCAATTACAGTAACAAGCGATGTCTTTCTAATCTCGCACAGACCCACAGTTTCACAAGCCTTTCACGTACTCCTCCTACTTCCCTTGTGATCAGTCTTTGTTTACTGATCCCAAGGTTTCTTCTGCACCAAAGACAGAAGATCAGTCTGGCTTTCAAAGTCCATAGTTTCACTGTCACTGCTGTCAACATGCTGTAATGCCACACCCTCCTTCCTTCCTGAGCTCTAATTCCTTTCCCTCAGCGGTGCAGGGAGACAGGGAATGGGAGTTATGGTCAGTTCATCACACATTGTTCCTGCCGCTGCTCAGGGAGAGGAGTCCTTCCCCTGCTCCAGTGTGGGGTCCTTTTGTGATCCACCTATTAAAGTTCTTCAGAAATACCTCTGCCCGAATTAAGGTGCAAATGAGACCATATGCCTGTCAATAGCATGGGTTTATTTGATAGTAAATATGAGAGAGAGAGAGAGAGAAGAAAAGAGAGAAAAGGAGGAGTAGGAAGAAAGGTGGGGGGGACAGAAAGAGAGTGACAGAGACAGAACAAAGAAAATATCACCACCCATGGATCCCAACAATGTTGCGTTGATCCTCTCCAGCTGGTCTTCTTGGTGGTATGGTTTCCCCCAGAAAGCACAGAATCCCATGGGTTAATATACACTCAGGCCAGGTGGCAATGTCCAGGCATGTCCCCCGGGGGAGGGGCAGTCTCTTGCAGCAGACTCTGCTTGCATCACCTGCAGTCCTGTGGTGCAAGGCCTAGCACTTTGGGGGGTCTTTGATGGATCATGACTCCCCCTCAGCTGCCTCTCACGTGAAAGTCCTGTGGATGTAGCCTGTGGGGTTGGGGGTTCCACAGCTGGGCCAGTTTGTGTAACAGAGGATGGGTGTTTATTGCCTCTGACCAGAGGTTACGCCATGCACTCCAAACCTCTTCCCCCCCTCCTCGGCTGGGGGGGAAGTCTGTGCAAACCTGGCTTCTGTGAGCTGTGCTCTCTGCACACCAAACTAAGCAAGGGATGATTCTCAGTGCAGCTGGTGGCTTTGGCCTTTGTGGATGCATACCTTTCCCTCAGCCTGAGATGACTGAACAATAGGTTTCCCTTTACCTAATCTCAGCAGTTTGACTTTCAGTTCAAAGTCCCAGTCAGGTATCTTCAGGGAGGCTTCTTTGATTATAGCTTCTTTATACAGTTTTTGTTATAATGAGCAAAACTTTATATCAATGTTTGAGGCATGAACTATTTCAGTCTCTGGCAGTCCTCTGGCAGCATGGCACCCCAGAAAGAATTGAGTTGGACAAAAGGACTCATTTCAAAAATAGCCTCATAGACACCTGGGCCAGAGAGCATGGGATTGAGTGGGTGTATCATATTCCCTATCATGCGCCAGCCACCGGGAAAGTTGAATGGTACAATGGACTGTTAAAAACCCTATTAAAAGCAATGGGTGGTGGGACCTTCAAACATTGGGGTCTAGATTTAGCTAAGGCCATATGCTTAGTTAACACCCAAGGCTCTACCAATTGAGATGGCCCTGCCCAGTCAGAACCTCTACGTACTGTAGAATGGGATAAAGTCCCCATGGTTGTGTTGGTTTTGCTTAGCCCACTTTTGGGGGGGGGGGGGGGCACAAAGATGGCTCCTGTGAGAAATTGCTGGAAGCTTCCACCATGTTCAGCAGAGCCAATCTCTGATGGCTCTGAAGATGGACATGTGGCTGGCCAAGGCTGGGCCAATTAGAGATGGTGGTTACGCCTCTGTGATAACATATTTAAGAATAAATCAAAACAAGGAGTGCACGCTGTTGTTTCTAGCCAGAGAAGGAGAAGGAGGTGAGAACATGTGAGGGAAAACAACAGGCAGACAAGGTCAGTGGAGAAGGTGGGGGAGGAGATGCTCCAGGTGCTGGAGCCGACAATCCTCTGCCAGCTGTGGTGAAGACCATGGTGGAGCAGGCTGTCCCCCTGCAGCCCATGGGGTCCATGGGGGATACAGAGATCCACTCGCAGCCCGTGGGAGAGGTGTCCCATGCCGGAGCAGGTGGATGTCTGGAGGAGGCTGTGGTCCAGTGGAAGTCCCAGTGGAGAGAGAGGGCCCCTGCTTCCAGGTTAGAACAGCCTGTTCTTGGAGGACTGCACCCACTAGACATAGGACCCATCCCGCAGCAGTTTTGGGAGGACTGTCTGCCCGTGTGGGGACTCACATTGCAGCAGGTTTGGGCAGACTGCTGCTTGTGAGATGTACCCACGCTGGAGAGGTTCACAGAGAGCTGTCTCCCATGGAAGGGACCCCACAGCGCAGCAGGGAAGGACTCCTTTCCCTAAGCAGTGGAAGAAGATCCTGGTGATGGACTGACCCAAAACTCCCACACCCTGTCCCCCCTGCACTGTTGGTGGGAAGGAGGGAGGGGGTGGGGGGAAGAATGGTGTCTTTAAGGGCTTATTTTACTTCTCACTATCCTTCTCTCACTCTGTTAATAATAATTTCACTTTGGAACTCTAAGCTGAGCCTGTTTTGCCCTTGAAGTGTTTTCTCCTGGTCCTTATCTTGATTCATGTACCCTTCATTCTTTTTTTTTCCTTTCCTCTGCCCAGCTGTGATAGGGGAGAGCAAGTGAGCAGCTGTTGTGGGTGCATGTTGTTTGGTCAGGGTCCAAACCATGACAGTGGTGTATATGAGAAGTATGTTAGGGAAGACAGTTTTGATTAGTCCTGCCTCAAGCAAGGGAAAACCCATCCATGGGATTGCTATTGCTCAAGAACCAGGGTGCACTAGGTAGGTAATACAGAGGGACAGGGAAACACAATGTGTACCTCAAGGGGATTTGATTTTTTAATGAGAACAGACTGTAATGTTGAATTGCATATGTAATATTGGTTGCTGAATGACCCTAGCATTGTATGTCATAAATACTGTGGACAATGAGTCTGGACTGCTCCAGTTACACCAGCCATGGACTAAATGAACTCAACAAACATCTTGGGGGGACGGCCAGTGACTACTGAAATAATACTTATGCTTGTGCATAGTTATATCACTGAATCACAGAATATGCTGAGCTGAAATGAGCCCACAAGGATCATAAGTCTACCCCCTGGTCCTGCACAGCACCATCCCCAAGAGTCCCACCATGTACCCAAGAGTATTGTCCAAATGCTTCTTCAACTCTGTCAGGGTTGGTGCTGTGACCACTTCCCTGGGAAGCCTGTTTCAGTGCCTGATCACTCTCTAGGTGAAGAACCTTTTCCTAATATCCAACCTAAATCTCCCCTGACACAACTTCAGGCCACTCCCTTGGTTCCTCTCAATGGTCACTGTGCAGTTGCAGAGGAAGCAGCCCCCGAGATCCTGTGTGAACCAGACGCAGAAAGGTGCTAATCAGAACAGGATTTGAAGCAGATAGCAGCTTCCTGCTCTCCCTTGAGAGAAAAATAACAAGCTGTCAAACCTGACAAATGTATAGAGGAATTGTTAAAGACTAGGCAAACAACTAAGAAACAACTTCTCACACTGAAGTATATATATACTGTTTGACTTTGCATAAAGGCAGATACATTTTGCATACAGCAAGTGTCTCTCATTCCATATGCTACAATAGGCGCCTGAATAACAGGGACTTCATTTCTGTTGAACTAATACAGTTCCAGTGGCATACTCCAACTGAACCAACCATGGGTGTGTTCAACGAGGAGCTCCTTTCATCGTCAGCTATAGAACAGGTCAGCCTTTGCGAGTGGTCAGGAGGCATTCCTTATAATGGGGCAAAGTGCAATGAGATCCCAAAAATTGCACAAAAACTCTTTGTTGTGTATTACCAAGGAACAAGGATATAAAATTCAACCCCAAAGACTTATACACCTACTTATATGGGTCAGACAATTTTGTCCCTGGTATCCACCTGATGGTTCCTATGACCTTGCTCATTGGCAAAAGGTTGGGGAATGCTTCCAAACGCATCAGGTTACTCATCATGATATTCACCCTGATTATATTATTGCATGGCATGTGGTATATTCTGTTCTGCAACAATTTAAGGAAGCAGATTACATTCGTGCAGATGCCTTGCC
This sequence comes from Entomyzon cyanotis, assembly GCA_024500445.1. Lineage (NCBI taxonomy): Eukaryota > Metazoa > Chordata > Aves > Passeriformes > Meliphagidae > Entomyzon > Entomyzon cyanotis. The sequence goes on from JAKEPQ010000342.1 coordinate 15,017, forward strand.
TGCACCCCTGTTTTCTTTCTTAATGACACTTCACCTTAGGAGAACAATCCAGAGAGAGAGGATCCTTTTGATCCTGGTCCCACTGATCCTGAACAAGAATCAGATTTGTATCCTTCTCTAGCCCCAGTATGTGTATGTATGGCAGCAGCTGCGCCTAGTGTGGAAGAAATTTTACAAACTGCACTCAGAAAGGCTGCAGCAAATCGACCACCGCCTTATGCCCCGTTGTATTCCTTTATTGACTATGACTAGGACGCGCTGCCACCTATAGGGTCTGAACCAGAAAGGTTTATTCAAAGATGCCGAAGATGGGCTTTAGAAGAAGGCGATATTGAATTTTTTCAAGCTATTCCAGTTTTATATTGTAATCAAAACCCACATCACAAACAATTGTCATATGAAATGCTAAAGGAACTGAGGAAATCAGTGAAGGAAAATGGTTTACAGTCCTCCTTTACTATGAATTTACTGGATGCCATTGCCAAACCTCATACGATGTTACCAATAGATTGGAAATATCTTTTTGAAACAGTTTTCACAGGGGGACAATACTCTGTCTGGTGGACAGAATTTGTAGATATGGCTAAAACTCAGTAACTGAATAATGCCAATCAGCACTCACCAATCAATATACTGATGCCTGATGGGTTTTTGTCCTTTTTCATTATACTTTTATACTCTCTTTATAGATATCCTTTTACCCTTCCCCATTCCTGTACTTTTTACTCCCTGTATCTTAACCCTACATGTTTACAACCCTAGTACCCTTGCCCTGCTCAGAATTCTTTGGAGAAGATGAAACAAACCCCACAATCTCAAGAACATGAGGCACCAACCTTGAACAGAGCCCCATCACTGAGACATGTTTTTGTAAACTAAGTTGTAACCTTTTGGGGGGAGGTAATTTTAATAAGGGGGCAATTACTTCATTTGTTAGACTTCTTATTGGAGACTTTTAGATAGGTATTCTAATCTAGGCTGTCCATAAATTGTATACGAGGGATATCGTCGGGGTTGGTCGTCGGTGTGCATCTGGGATCCTATTAAAACAAAGTAATACCCTTTTCCTATACTGTGTGTCTGCGTCTCAAAATTTTTACCAGTGATTTAAGGCATCAATACTGTCATGGTTTTTCGACAGGACATTGCCAGGAGGACGCACAAAAAGAGGGCAACCAGGCTCCAAGCTTAAAGTTGCAAAAAGTGTTTAATTACCTAACAGAGTTGGAGGATAAATGCAGGCAAAAATAAACTTTTCATACAGTTTTGGTTCACTCCCCCTTCCCTCTTACGAACCTGTAGTATTCACCCCCTTTCCTCCTTTACAGTCAACAAGCCGGGTGGTGGGGGGGGCAGGGTGTGGGGTCTCTTTTCAGTCCACAGAGCAGATTCTCAAATTTACTCATCACCACAATTCTTCTACTACAAATACTCTTTATCTCTACTTATTTCTCTCTCTCTCCAGACATTTTTCTTTCTGCTCTCACCCCCACCCTCTTAAGAAGCAGTCTCTGCACTCACCCCCCCCCTTCCCTCTTTCCAAACCAGCAACACAGACAGGGGGCAGGTTGAGGGGTCCTCTGGTCAGTCCAATCAGGAAAAGAGGTTCTCTACTTAGCCAGGGGGTCCTTCCCACGAGAGACAGTCCTTTGAGAACTTCTTTGGCATGGGTCCAATCTCACGAGCAACATCCCGCCCGAAATTCTGCTGCAACATGAGTCTTTTTGTCCATAAGGTGCTGTGCAGACTCTCCCAAGCCGAGGCCAGACTGCTTCCATGCCAGGAGCAAGGCCTTTCTCTCCTTTGCAAGGCCTTTGCAGTTTTAACTCTTAGATGAGACTCCCACTGGTTCACAGTCTTTTCCAGGCATCCACCTGCTCTTCTGGCGTGGGCTGTGGGTGATTTTCTGCACTCCTGTGGACTCCATGGGCTGCAGGGGACCTCCTGCCCCCCCATGGCCTTCACTGTGGCTAGCAGAGGGTTTTCAGCTCCAGCACTGGGAGCCCCTCCTCCCCCACCTTCTTCACTGACCTTGGCGTCTCCATGCTGTTCTCCCTCACATATTTTCACCTCCACCTCCTCCTCCTCTAACTACAAAGAAGTGAAAGAAGTGCGTGCCTGCTTTGTTTTGAATTTTTCTTAAATATGTTTTCACAGAGGCGTAACTAGCACCTCCAATTGGCCCAAACTTGTCCGGCAGCATGTCCATCACCTTCAGAGCCATCAGAGATTGGCTCTGCTGGACTTGATGTAAAAACTTCCAGAACTTGCACTCAGGACACACAGGAGCCATCTTTGTGCCACACCCCACCCCTCAGACACCTCCCCAGGCCTACTACAACAGCTTCTGAGGGGTCCAAATTTCTCCTAGATGTTAAAAACACTTCACTGATGTTTTGGGCCAATCAAAACCACCACACAAATACCTACTCCCCAAATCACAGGTACAGGCATGTATGCTATGGCTCATGCCCAATTGCAACTGCTCCCCCAGACTTGGGAACAAGCTACTGTTATTGCACTACAAAAAGTACCTGATACAAAAAATCAGAGCCTGGTTTTGCTGCTATTTGGCAGGGTCCTCAGGAACCACATATTACCTTTATTAACCAATTGCAATCAGCCGTTAAGCAGCAAATTGATATGCAGGTGACAGCTGATGCTGTCTTTAAATCTCTTGCTTATGAAAATGCTAACCATGACTGTAAAAAAGCCCTGGACCTGATATGTAACTGCGCTGATGTTGAACTTTCTGATTATATCAAGGCATGCGCTAATTTTGGCTCAGAACGATTTAAAGCAGAACTTATTGCTACTGCAATAGCCCAGCAACTACAAGTGGCCAGAACAGCTGTTAAGTGCTTTGAATGTGGAGAAGAGGGCCACATTAGAAAACAGTGTCCAAAGGGACAAAAAGGCAATAAAAAACCCAATAAACCTTGTCCTCGCTGCAGAAAGCGGTTTCATTGGGGAAACCAGTACCAGTCAAAGTTTGATAAGGACAGCACTCTCCTCTCAAAGCAGGGATACTCGAAAGGGGGTGCCATGTCTGGTGCCCTCCAATCCAAAGGGGACCCCACTCAATCAGATGCCAACACAAACACAAATCCTGCAAGGGGCACCCCTGGGAGTGCCAGCTTGGACCTGGCCATCAGTGTTACCACTGATGCCTCAGGATTTTAGCTGCTATATTTTTTGTGTATCTGTAGTTTTAGTGTGGCTCTGGACTCCATTTAGAGTGCTAAAACTTCTGTTCCCAGCATTTTCTAGACAAAACAATTCCTCTAAAATTCGAGATCCAAGGACACTTTGCTGCCTCAGAGGCCCAAGATATGTAAACAACAGTGAATTGGGGGGGAGCAAACAGGGTAATTGACATCATCACCTGATGGTGTAATTGGAGAATTAAGGCTCAATATGTTAATGGACAGAACTTCTAAAATATGAAAATCTCGTGACTCATAGTCCATTTTGGGTGTAGCCTCTTGAGTAGGCTCTGTCTGCCCTAAATGCAAGCTGAAGGCCCTCAATAAATTTATCTGCTTTTTATTCTCTTAACTTTGTCTAGCCTCTGTTTTAGGTAAGCCCGTTCAGGCAACACCACAATCTTAAATGATACCTCTGTTCATCTGATACCCGCTGCTCTTTTCAGTCCACTACCATTTCAAACTCACACTTTATTATTAGGTTGCTCTTCGACCACCTGAACAGTATTTTTTCTATTACCAGGAATCATTGATGCCAATTATAAAGGGGAAATCAAAATCATAGCCTGGACACCCTATCCTCCGTGAACGGTGGCACAAGGAAGCCGATTGGCACAATTAATACTGCTGCCAGCAATTCCCAGTTCAACATTGATCTTAAAACAACAATGAAATGCAGGAGGATTTGGGAGCACAGGTACCCCGCAAATTTTTTGGTCAAAAATCATAGGGGTGCAACAGACATTACTCACTTGACAAATAGGCTCTAAGTCTTTTACAGGCCTGGTCAATACCGGAGCTGATGTATTCATCATAGCACAAAAGCAGTGGCCTCCCCAAGTGGCCTCTGGCACCTTCAACTGCGATCATTGCAGGAGTCGGTGGACAGCAAATACCTTAGCAGTCTGCAAAAGAACTGTAGATCATCAGTCCAGAGAGCAAGACTGCCACGCTGATGCCATATCTACTTGCAATCCCAGGAACTCTGTGGGGGTGAGACCTAATGACTCAATGGGGTTTGATCATTTCAACACATTTTTAATAGGGGTGTCTTGGTTTGAAAGACAGGTGTCTGCCAAGAGAGGTTGAACCCTCCCTTAGAACAAAGAATGGGATTTTTTCCCTCCCTCCGAATTATTCAATTTTGTAAATCAAGGGCTTTCAGGCAAAGGTATGGGAAAAAAAGAATATCAGTTCTTTACTAGTATCTATAAACAAGCAATAACAATAATAGCAACCACAACTAGAACCAGAAACCAATAGCAGATGACTTGTAAGCTGCTGAGCCTTTTCCCGTGTGGTGCAATCACGGTTGCAAGTAGCAGGGGCGCTGTTGAGCTCCCGGCTGGGCAGGGCAGGTGCGATGACTCCCCAGCGGCTGCAGGTGGCTCTGTGGCGTGGGGTCAGGTCAGCGTCCAGCAGCTGTAATGGCGGGCAGGCTGAGAAGGACGCAGGGCAGCGAAACAGCTCGGAGCAGCGAGAAAGCAGGGCGGCAGGGGCGGGCGCCGGCTCTCTCTCCGGCCAGCCAGCGAGGCAGCAAAGATTTCTGCAGTCACAGCAGATGCCACGGTCTCGTGCGGCAGAGGGCGGGGGCAGGCAGCAGAGGCCGCGGGACTCTCCCGGCAGCAGCCGCGAGGAAACGCAGCCCGGGGGAAAACGTGCCCTTCCCCGTGGGGAGAAAAGGTTGAATCAAAGCTCACCCAGTCAGGAGAAGAGAAAAAAAACAGGGCACAGTTGGATTCCCTCTGGTCCCAGCCAAAAAGCAAAGAGCAGCCTCTCCTCTCAGCGTCCGAACCACGAGAGACCCGTTCCAAGGCCCGGCTCTTCCCTTACCCTGCCCTGCCCAAGCCCAGCTTTTGTCTTTTACAAAAGGCTTGATGGTTCTAAAACACCCAACTATTTGTTGCTTAGTAACAGGAACGGGGAGAAATTCTAATGTACTCAACCCCCGACAAGGGGCCACCAATGAAATGCCATTCCTCAAACTGACTTGGCTTACAGATAAGCCTGTTTGGGTTGATCAGTGGCCTCTCAAAGGCGAGCGGCTTCATGAAGCCCGAATTCTCAAACAAGAGCAATTGTGTTTGGGTCACATAATCCCTTCCACCAGCCCATGGAATACACCTATTTTTGTTATCCCTAAGAAATTGGGAAAGTGGAGGCTTTTACAGGATCTCAAGGCAGTTAATGCGGTAATGTCATCTATGGGACCGCTACAACCAGGAATACCTAACCCTACAATGATTCCAAAACATTGGGAATTAGCAATAATTGGTTTAAAAGGCTGCTTTTTCAAAATTCCTTCGCATCCAGACGGTGCACCTAAATTTGCCTTTTCTTTACCATCTGTCAATCATTGTTGCTGTTGAGCCGCTAGCAGAGAAGGAAAGCCCGGATTCTCAGCGTGGCATAGAAAAAGCGCTTTATTGTTTGAATCCAACATATATATAGACTTTTCAGAGGTCACCCAGATTGGTCAGTCAGAAACCTCCCCCTAGGCCTGATTGGCCAGGCCTGAACTGTCCAAATCTCGAGACACTGTTTTTAATAACATCCAAACTTTATCTTTGTTTATAAAACACAAAAGAAATTCTCATGGGAAAGACCTGTGCTAGCCACAAATCATGAGGCTCCCGTGGGACGATACCGGTGGGCCATGCTACCTCAAGGTATGAAAAACAGTCCTACTATCTGTCAATTTGTTGTTCACTCAGCAATACAACCAATACAGCAAAAATATCCATCTGTTTTGCTGTAGCACTACATGGACGATATTTTAATTACTTCCAACTGCTCCGCATTGTTACCTGATTATATTGCTGCTTTAAAAATAATGCCTGCCAGCAGAGGCTTATGGGTAGCCACAGAAAAAAATCCAAACAGAAGCACCTTGGAAAGACCTGGGCTTTAAATTACTTGACACAACAGTCACTCCACACCCAGTAACTTTAAAAACTGACATAGGCACTTTGAGTGATTTGGGAAAGTTACTGGAAACTGATGCCTGATTATTTTTGTCCTTTCTTTTTATACCCTTTTTATACATTTATATACCATTTCCCTTTCCTTGTACCCTTCACAAACACCCCTTGTACCTTAGCCCTACATGTTTATAACTCTTGAAGTCTGATATTTAGCTTAGTTTGGGGGTTCTCCAGGGGGGAAGACAAAACATTCAGAACTGTCTCAAAACTAGAGGCTCCAACCTTGGACAGAGCCTCCTCTCCGGAACATGTTTTTCTAAGCTAGGCTGTAGTCTCACTTGGGGGGGGTATAATTAGAATAGGGCAACAATTACTTCATTTGTTAAGTTTCTTATTGGGGGATTTTAGGTAGATATGCTAATTTACGAGGTCCATAAAATAGTATACGTTTTGTAGACGTGTGTGCTGTTCGGCGTGTTTTCCACCTTTGACGAGTGTGCACCTGGGATCCTATGGAAACCAAGGTAATACCCTTTTTCCCTATACTGCTGTGTCTGCCTCATATTTTTACCAGCTTTTAAGGCATCAGCACTATGAATTGGGTTCACCCTTTCCTGGGAAACACTGCAGAATAATCACCCCCCTTGTTTCAGTAGTTAAAAGGGGACCCAGATGTGTCGGGGTTTGACTTTGACTAAACACCAGGCACTTTGACTCTTTCTTGCTGCAAAAAAACCCTGTAAAAACATACAGTAATCTCGTGAGTTAAGTGAGATAGGACACTGGTAGGAGAATGCACAGAAGAAAAAGGGCAGACAGGCTCCAAACTTAAAGTTGCAAAAAGTGATTTAATTACCTAATAGAGTTGGAGGATAAATGCAAGGCAAAAATAAACTTTTCATACACTATTTTGTTCACTCACCCCCCTCCCTCTTACGAACCCATTTTCTTCACCCCCTTTCCTCTGTTTTAACCAACAAGCTCGGGTAGGGGGCAGGGTGTGGGATATTTTCTCAGTCCACAGAGCAGGTCCATAAATCTATTCATCACCACAATTCTTCTACTACAAATACTCTTTATCTCTACATATCTCTCTCTCTCTCTCTCCGGACAGTTTTTTTCTGCTCTCACCCCCACCCTCTTAAGAAGCAGTCTCTCCGCATACCCCCCCTTCCCTCTTTCCAAACCAACAACATGGGCAGGGGGCAGGGTGAGGGGTTCTCTGGTCAGTCCAATCAGGGAGAGGGGTTCTCTACTTAGCCATGGGGTCCCTCCCACGAGAGACAGTCCTCTGGGAACTTCTTTGGCATGGGTCCAATCTCACGAGCAATATCCCATCCGAATTCTGCTGCAACATGAGTCTCTTTGTTCATAAGGTGCTGTGCAGACTCTGCTGAGCCGAGGCCAGGCTGCTTCCATCCCAGGAGCAAGGCCTTTCTCTCCCTTGCAAGGCCTTTGCAGTTTTAACTCTTCGATGAGACTCCAAACTGGATCACAGCTTTCTCCAGGCATCCACCTGCTCCTCTGGTGTGGGCTATGGGAGAATTTCTGCACTCCTGTGGACTCCATGGGCTGCAGGGGGACCTCCTGCTCCCCCCATGGCCTTCACCACGGCTAGCAGAGGGTTTTCAGCTCCGGTGCCTGGAGCATCTCCTCCCCCACCTTCTTCACTGACCTTGGCGTCTCCATGCTGTTCTCCCTTCACATATTTTTACCTCCACCTTCTCCTCCTCTAACTACAAAGAAGTGCGTGCCTACCTTGTTTTGATTTCTTCTTAAATATGTTTTCACAGAGGCGTAACTAGCTCCTCTAATTGGCCCAAACTTGGCCAGCAGCATGTCCATCACTCTCAGAGCCATCAGAGATTGGCTCTGCTGGACTTGATGTGAAAACTTCCAGAACTCTCACTCAGGACGCACAGAAGCCATCTTTGTGCCACTTTCCACCCCTCAGACACCTCCCCAGGCCTACCACAACAGCTTCTGAGGGGTCCAAATTTCTCCCAGATGTCAAAAAATACTTTACTGAAGTTTGGGCCAATCAAAACCACCACAGGCTATTAGAATGGATTTTTTCTACCACACACTTTCACAAAACCTATAACCACTCGAGATGGTTATTTGACTGCTGTTGATGGGATGACTTCAATGCCAGACTTTGTCAGGACATGATCCAGCAGTCATACATCTTCCTTATACTGCAACAGAATTAGAAAATCTATTCAGAGACTCACTGTCATTTCAAATTGCCTTTGCTGATTATAACACACAGTTTAGTCATTCAATACCTAGTCACATACTGTTACAATCCTTCAAAGAAGTCCCCTTCCAACCACGGGCGACAGCAGTCAAAGACACCTATCCCTGATGCAAAAATTAATTTTATTGATGGATCAGGAAAAACACACAAAGCTGTGACTGTGGAAAAACAACATGGGACATGTGGGAGTGCAGGGTGTTAGCTGTGAAGTCCAGCAGCTGCAGAAGTCTTTTGTCATCAGTTAATGTGAGACATTAAGAGAGATAAACTGAATTGCCCCTGGCAGGGGCTGAGACTGATAGTGAGGCAAGACTATGTTTACGTGATTAGCAGGAAGGATTGGGAATGATGAAGGTGATCAGTGACCCATTAAGAAAGTAAAACATGTAACCCTGGAAACCAAGTTCTTGTAACGGTTAAGTAAAGTTTGTAAGAGTGTAAGAACATGATGTTTTCTTTACAATAAATGGGACTTTGCATGAACCAGCCTGAGACCCCAATTCAATCGCCGACAGAAACATTTGATAACCTTTCAACCCTGATCTACCCAGCAAGTCAAGCTAGCAGCCGTGGGAGAGGAATTTTATCTCTTCTCACAGGAACCTATCAACATTGTGATTCTCTTTATGTTACAGGAAAACTGGGTTAAGGGCATTAGGCAATGGGACATGGAAGCACTGGGATGCGAATTTAGCAGAAGCCACTTGGCTGGTCAACACAAGGGGATCTGCTAACTGCCCTGGTCCCACCCAAACTAAGCTTCTAGACACTGTAGAAGGAGACAAGGTCTCTGCATTACATATAGGGAAGTGGCTGGGGAAGTCAGTGTGGATTTCTTCTTCCATGGGAAAAGGCAAACCCATTCATGGGATTGTTTGTGCCCAAGAACCCGGGTATACTTGGTGGGTAATGTGTGAGGATGGGGAGACCCAGTGTGTGCCTCAAGGAGATTTAACCTTGGAGAAGAATAATCTATGGTGTAAGTTGTATGTTTCAGGGGGTAAAGTAGCAGCAGTTACATGAACTGATGAAGAAGGAATTTTGCGAGGAGTAAGAATGTGACGATGAGCTGGGGTGGCATCAGTGGAAAACCATCAAGTGTACTACTTCTCCTGTCCTGACCCCTCTTCCTGCTGAAGTGGAGACCTGGGGGATGTGAAAGGACAGGCAATAAAAGTTAATGAAAAGAATGTATTTTTGAGTATAGAGATGGTTTAGGGATCTAGTTCAAGCTGAATATATGGCTAAGAAAGGATTCCGGTAATGAGAAATACATATAATGGAAGAATTGGAAGATATATAGATTCTATGGGATCTGAGTATGACACAAATGGTATGGAAAAAGGGGTGGAGATTGTATTGGGTCTGACTGAGGTAAAGCTGGCAGCCTTTCCAGTGCTGTGCTTTGCATTAGTGGCTGGAAGAGTGTTGATAACAGACCAGTGTTTTGGCAACTGCTGAGCATCGCTGCTCCCTGACATTCCTTCCCCCATCAAAGGGATGGGTGTCAGAGACTGAAATAGTTCATGCCTCAAACACTGATATAAAGTTTTGCTCATTATAACAAAAACTGTATAAAGAAGCTATAATCAAAGAAGCCTCCCTGAAGATACCTGACTGGGACTTTGAACTGAAAGTCAAACTGCTGAGATTAGGTAAAGGGAAACCTATTGTTCAGTCATCTCAGGCTGAGGGAAAGGTATGCATCCACAAAGGCCAAAGCCACCAGCTGCACTGAGAATCATCCCTTGCTTAGTTTGGTGTGCAGAGAGCACAGCTCACAGAAGCCAGGTTTGCACAGACTTCCCCCCAGCCGAGGAGGGGGGGAAGAGGTTTGGAGTGCATGGTGTAACCTCTGGTCAGAGGCAATAAACACCCATCCTCTGTTACACAAACTGGCCCAGCTGTGGAACCCCCAACCCCACAGGCTACATCCACAGGACTTTCACGTGAGAGGCAGCTGAGGGGGAGTCATGATCCATCAAAGACCCCCCAAAGTGCTAGGCCTTGCACCACAGGACTGCAGGTGATGCAAGCAGAGTCTGCTGCAAGAGACTGCCCCCTCCCCCGGGGGACATGCCTGGACATTGCCACCTGGCCTGAGTGTATATTAACCCATGGGATTCTGTGCTTTCTGGGGGAAACCATACCACCAAGAAGACCAGCTGGAGAGGATCAACGCAACATTGTTGGGATCCATGGGTGGTGATATTTTCTTTGTTCTGTCTCTGTCACTCTCTTTCTGTCCCCCCCACCTTTCTTCCTACTCCTCCTTTTCTCTCTTTTCTTCTCTCTCTCTCTCTCATATTTACTATCAAATAAACCCATGCTATTGACAGGCATATGGTCTCATTTGCACCTTAATTCGGGCAGAGGTATTTCTAAAGAACCTTACTAATTGGATCTTAACAATGAGAGGGCAAGATCCTGGGAGGGCACTCAACCAGGCCAGCTGACCCAAATCAACCAACGGGATATTCCATATCACATGACATCAGATCAGATATGTAAGCTCAGATATATAAGCTAAGATAGAGAGGAGGAAGCAGGGTGCATTAATGAGTTTTCAATGTTTGCCTTCCAGAGCAACCATTATGCATGTTGAAGCCCTGCTTCCCAAGAAGTGCCCAAACATTGCTGTTAGGAAGTAGAGATTGACCTTTTATTCCCTTTAGCTTTTGCGCACACAAATCTCTGCTTATTCCTTTTCATGTAATAAAACTGCTTTATCTCACCCTGCTGGCTGTTCTCCATCTTGCTCTCTCCCCTGTCACAAAGGGGAAAGGGAGTGATAGAGCAACTTAGCGGGCACCCAGCACCCCATTCATGGTTTTGTTTTTTCTCAAGAACCCAGTTGCACCTGGTGGGTGATACAGAAGAATGGAGAGATGTTGCAGTAGAGACGGACACACAATGCAAAAAAAAAAACCGCTCCAAGCCAGGAAGGAAGGTGAAAGAGAGAACTTTATTGCTACAAAGTCTTTTTTATACTATTTTCTAACATTCATGCCATATAGCTATTGGCTCTCACTTCTTTTTCACAACACCATTGGTCAGTTATTCCTAGTACACATCTTTTGTGAAAAACAGCCTCCCTCTTACAGGTGTGAATTTTTCCCTGTTTTTCTGCCTTGTTGTTTTCTGCTTCTCACCTCTGTCCACACCAGGGTTCCCATGGGCATGGGTTGTTGTCCACACTTTATTTTTACTTCTTGCTTCTGTTCATGCCAAGGTTCTCACGGGTATGAGGTTGTTTGTAACAGGGGCGGTGTTTGTGAGCTGAGACAGACCAAGACACACCTGCCATCGAATCCCACAATTCCCCCTTTTTTGTTTTAAAGTTAGAAATGCAGCATTTATAAACTTCTGCAGGGCCCTTTCGCAGAAAGGATAATAAACACAGCATATGAAGAACCGACCCGATATGGTCCGAAGGATTCACACAGCACATGCCTTTAGTCTTTACAACTATGGTCGTGCTAGCTGCAAAAGATCAATGGCTACCTATTTTGCACAATGATGTGTCTACTAGAATTAACACCAATTAACAATCCTAACAAACAATTTGGCATTAACAAATCAATAACCTAACTTATTTAACAATCCAAATATTTTTCCCAAACATCACTTCTAGAATTAAAACTAAGACTGAAACTTAAATCAAGACTAAATAAAACTTAAATCAAGACTAACTGAAACTTAAACCAAGCCTAAAACACACTCTTCTAAATTCAGGAACTCAAAAATATCATCACAGTCCTTTGCAACAGAATGTGAAACTCATTCTTGCATTGCAAGTCAGGGCGCACACATCTTGCAGGTACCCATCGCACACCAGTATCTGTGGAAACGCAAGCATACCCATGTCCCCAGGTAACCAGATCCCACGATGTTATAAATGAAGTCATGGAGTTGGCTTTCATAAAGGTTTTATGAGGTTTTTTTAATGGTTATTTGTTAATGGTTGTGTATATGTTATGGCTACCTCCATAGATTTGTTGGGGCTAACTGATAAATGTTATGGCTACCTCTATAGATTTGTTGGGGCTAACTGATAAATGTTATGGCTACCTCTATAGATTTGTTATGTCTAATTGTTAATTTGTTGTAGCTAATTTAAAAGTTATGGTTAAGAAAGAGGAAAGCTAGGCAAGCAGCTAACCAACCTATCAGAAGACCCTAGAAAGGATGAGGTAATGAGGACTGAAGACCACGAGCCCATCGAAGCACCTGAAGGAGGCGGGGTTAGGGGGTTATAAAAACTGTATCCCCTAGCCAGAAGGTGCCTCTGGCTACCCCCATGGGTGGCTAAGCACCCAGCGCTGCACTTCGCTTTGTGTAACGACAGACAGCCATTCTAAGCCTCTTATCATTGTCTGTACTATTAAAATGAGTGAATAAATCCTTTCAAAATTTAAACAGTGAGAGGACGTTTCTCACACACGGGTCTTCCCACCTGCCAGTAATCAGGTCTTTCGCCCACACCTTTCCTCGAGGGAAAGTCACTGCTCCATCCGACTGCAAAGAAAGAAAATGCTGCAAAAAACCCAGGAATGTTAGAATCAGAAGATACTGTAAAATGGTTAATTGTATACAAGGTTTTTTGTAGTCTGCTCTATGGTGGTTCCCTTACCATTCCCCATTTTGTTTTTTAAGGTACCATGAGCACGTTGAATGATAATTTGACCGGTGGGTGAAAGAGGGACACCAAACCCGCGGTTCACACCCCACAGTTGCAAAAAACCACCTTGTCCTCACAGAGGTATAGGCAGGACCATTATCAATTTTCATGGATGAAGGTACTCTCAAAACAGCAAATGCCAGTCACCAATATCCAACAGCATCATGGCCTTTCTCTCCTGTGTAAGCAGATGCCCACGTAGCAGAAGAAAATGAAAGGTGTCAATGGAAATGAGCACATACTTGAGATGACTAAATTTAGCAACATGAGTGACATCTGTTTGCCAGAGCTGCAATGCCTGCAGACCTCTGGGGCCGACACCCACAGGCAAAGGTGCAGTGAATCCTTGGTAGTCAGGACATGAATTAACAATGTCATGAGCCTGAATAGGTGTGAGTGAAAATTGTCTCTGCAAAGTACGTGCACTCTGATGGACAAAATCATGTGATGCTCTGGCTTGTGCTACCTTGTCAGGCTTAGGCGCTACCCATGCAGGATTAGCGAGCTTATCAGCCCTACAGTTACTTTCTGCTAGAAAACTTGGTAACGTAGTGTGATTTCAAATGTGTAGGATGCCGTAAGGATGCATTCGATCTTGAATTGCAGACTGCAAAGCTTCCAAAAATGAAAACAAAGTAAAATTGTTAACTGCCTTTAAAGCAAGCAATCCAGATGCTGTGCAATATCTGCAACATATGCTGAATCAGTAACAAGGTTCAGTGGTACATGAGAAAATCACTGGAATGCCATGGTCATGGCCCCCAGCCCAACAAGCTGAGCAGAGCCCAACCAGTTACCCTCCAGCACCTGTCACCCAGACCTGTCTCCTTAGGCAACACTGGCTCTTCGATTTGAGGTGATAAGAAACACGACGATATATTAAAGTAACACAAAGGAATAACAATACATGGAATGAAACAATAAGCTGACTTAAGAAAATAAATCATCTATTGCTTAACCACTTTGCCATCACCCAGGGTCTGCAGTAGCTGGGGAACCTCATTTCACAGGCAGGGCTTGGAAAACCTTTCCCGGGCAAGGATTCCAAGTTTACCTGGAAGATGGTCCAGCTTTCATAAGTCCAAATCAGCAAGTCAAAGTGACTCGATCACATTTTTGGCACAGAAACACCTGGGTCTGGTGGCATACTTCCCAACCAGCCAGGGCCAGGGCTTGGCCAGAGCCTAGGCCTTGACTGGGAGGGTTTCCCTTAAACATCCTACAAACAAGCCTCTATTAATATCAATTAGGAAAGTTTTTTAAAATGACACAGTTCTTGCAGGCAATTACACAAGGTTACGTGAAATTTTTTTAAGCAGCCAGCATTATCACTTGACTTTAACTAAATAATCATTGGTACCATAAACAAACTGTAAATAACTAAAGGAATTGTGCACGTGCAGCATCGTTTGAAATTGTCACTCATTCTTCTGTGCCACCTATGGAACATAAAACTGCAAAGATTGTTATAAATAGTAACATCAATCAACCAATGTAGAACAACTAGGCCCACAGAATTCTTGACGACAGCAAAGATTCTACAGACCGTGTGTCCACATGGTTAAATCTTTATCAGGAAGGTTTCTGTCATAAATCTTCACCTTATCTCCATAGCAGAAGAACTGTGTTCTTTAAAATAAATTAGCATAACGCAACAAAAAGCAAACTTAGCAAACTTAAAGTTAACATTACTGGAAATCAACAGAATTCAACCTTAATAGAACCTAACAAAGCACAAAATTAACAGAACTTAAAATTATTAAACACTAAACTGAGCAACACTTAAAGTAAACAGATTTAACCATAATTGAATTCAAACTTAATGGAATTTAAAATTAACATTTCTTAAAAATAACTTGACTTAAACTTAACATAATGTACCTTTAATAAAATTTAAACTCACTTAAATTAACAGAATTTAGCTTCAATGGCACTTAACAGGTAATTTAAACTATTCACTATAACACAGCACAAAACAGTCTCTAGGCAGAACAGAATTTCTCTGTGCTCCGGGCTGTTTTCAGCTATTTATAGTGGATGTTTGTTTCAATGTAATTGTGAGTGCACAGGCATAAACACAGGACACAGGGGAGAAGATAGTAAAACTTCCCTCTGTTGGTTTCAGCTGCAGGTATTTGTGTCCCAGGGCTTCTTGGAGCTTTCCCTTCAACACAATAAAACTTCTGTTCCTCAGGGAATCCTGGTTAGAACGTCACCTAGAGACTTAACTTACAAATCTAAAACACCTAAGAAGTTAAAACAGCATTCTTAGTATATTTGCTGCAGCACTGTAACACTCACATACATACAGACATTTTTCAAGGTATACCTTAAAAGTTTCAGATACAGCAGAGTTTAACTCATTTTGACTCCATCATTACAAGAAAAATTACTGAAGATTTATCATACAGCAATGAAACAGCTTTCTGGGCAGAAGTGTTTATTGGTAGGGGTCCAGATTCTATTACCTTTTTGCTGGTGGTAACTGCATACCCTGCATGTCACTTTCCACTGATGACGTAGCTGCTCGCATCGGTAAACCAAGTCTCTGCATCATCCAAAGGTGTATCCTTCAGATCTGGACGGCTGGAGTATGTGGCTTCAATAGTTTCCAGGCAGTTGTGGTGCACCTGCTCCCCGTTGTTTCCACTGAGGGAAGAAGCTGGGTTGACAATGTTAGTGACCACTATTTCCACATTGTCCTGCTCCACCATGATGGTTTGGTATTTCAGGAACCTCTGTGGGGAAAGCCAGTGTCCGCCTTTTACTTCCAGCACTGCAGACACTGTATGGGACACTAGCACAGTCATTTTCTGGCCCAAGGTAAACTTGCGTGCCTCTTGGATGTTTAGCACGACTGCTGCGACAGCCCTGAGGCACCCCGGCCATCCTTTGGCTGCTGCATCTAGTTGCTTAGAGAAATAAGCAACTGCCCATTGATGTGGGCCTAGGTCTTGTGCTAGTATTCCCAGGGCAATCCCCTGTTTCTCATGAGAAAACAGAAAAAATTGTTTACTCACATCTGGAAGTCTCAAAGCTGGAGCTGACATCAGGGCGTTCTTCAGTTGTTTGAAGGCCCTCAAGGCCTCCTTCGTCCACTGAAGATCTCTGCTTTCCATTTTGATGAGCTCATACAAAGGTTTTACAAGCACCCCATAGCTAAGGATCCAAAGCCTACACCATCCTGTCATCCCCAAGAAAGTCCGTAACTCCTTTACAGTTTGGGGTTTCAGGGTTTGGCAAATGGCCTCTTTCCGGTCTTATCCCAAAGTTCGCTGCTGTCGGAGGTTGGGGGGCATTGGAATTTTTTCTCCATCCCTGTTACTAAGCAACAAATAGCTGGGTGATTAGAGCCATCAATTCTTTTGTAAGAGACAAAAGGGTGTGCTGGGCAGGGCAGGGGAAGGAAGGAGCCGGCTGTTGGAGACTGGCACTCGTTCCGTCGGACACCGGGAGGAAAGGGACTTCTCTTTGCTTCTGGCTGCGACCGCAGGAGATCCAACTGTGCTCTGTTTTCTCCTCCTGGCTGGGTGAGCTTTGATTCAACCTCTTTCCCACAGGGAGTGCACTTTTTTCCGAGCTGCGTTTTCGCAGCAGCTGCTGGGGAGCCCGGCTGTCCCTGCTGCCCGCCCCGCTTTTGCCGCACGAACCTGCGGCGTCTGCCATGACTGCAGAACCCTCGCTACCTCGCTGGCTAGCCAGGGAGAGCCAGCCCCTTTGCCCCTGCCGCTCCACTCACCACTCCAAGCTGCCTGCCTGCTTCTCAGCCTTTTCCGCCATTACCAGCTGCCTGAGGCTGACCTGACCATGTGCCACAGCTCCACCTGCAGCCGCTCGGGAGTCATCGCACCTGCCCGGCCGGGGGCTCAACAGCACCCCTGCTGCTTGCGACCATGATTACACCACACGGGAAAGTGCTGAGCAGCTCAAAAAGTCATCTGCTATTGGTTTCTGGTTCTACTTGTGGTTGTTATTATTGTTATTGCTTCTTTATAGATACTAGTAAAGAACTGTTATTCCTTTTCCCATACCTTTGCCTGAAAGCCCTTGATTTCAAAATTAAAATAATTCGGAGGGAGGGGAAATCACATTCTCTGTCCTAAGGGAGGGTTTAACCTCTCTTAGCAGACACCTGTCTTTCAAACCAAGACAGCTGCTCAGCACTGATTTCATAGCCCAAATAAATTACTTTTGGTTTTACTACTTGAGCCTTTTTCTTGGACACCCTGTACCCTTGGAGCCCCAGGAAATTTAGTAAAATTACTTTCCAGAGTACACAGGCTTCTTCTGTCCAGATAGCTATTAAGATGTCATCAACATATTGCAAGAGCTTCCCTTCTTCAGAGGGGGCTTCCCAGGATTCCAGGTCTTTTGATAGTTGATCCCCGAATAGGGTGGGACTGTTCTTGAATCTTTGAGGCAGCACCGTCCAAGTGAGCTGAGTTTTGCGTCTGCTCTTGGGATTTTCCCATTCGAACGCGAATATTTTCTGGCTGGCTTCATGGAGAGGGTGGCAAAAGAAGGCATCTTTCAAATCTAAAACAGTGAACCAGGTTAGTTCAGGTGTTAGCTCAGTTAGTAGCGTGTAGGGATTTGACACCACAGGATAGAGGTCCTCAGTTATTTTGTTTACTGCCCTTAAATCTTGTACCACCCGATATGACCCATCAGGTTTGCAGACTGGTAAAATGGGGTGTTAAAATCAGATCTGCACTCTCTCAATAGCCCTAGCTGTAAAAAGTTTTCAATCACTGGGCTAATTCCTTCCTTGTCTCCTTTCTTAAGGAGATATTGCGTAACCCTGACTGGTTGTTTCCCTTCTTTCAACTTAATTTGTATTGGGGGTGCATTTTTAGCTCTTCCAGGTACGTTTGTTGCCCATACACCAGGGAACACTTGATTCATAAGTTCTTCACTAATTTCTCCCTCAGCCTCTGTGGTTGTTAGCATTAAACTTAATACCTCAACATATTGTTGATCATTTACCTCCAGAGTAATTTCCCCATCTTTGAATGAAATGGTTGCTTGTAGCTGTTCCAACAGATCTCTGCCCAAAAGGGCTTTTGGAGATCTAGGCATGTACAAAACCTTGTGAATACCCCATTGCTTTCCCAGTTTATACTTTAAAGGTTTGCAAAAATATGCTTTTTCAGATTGGCCAGTTGCCCCTTTGACCATAATATAATCATCCCCCACCGGCATTAAAGCTTTATTTAAAACCGAATATGTTGCCCCCATATCTGCCAAAAATTCTATTTTTTTTCTTTTTCCCCTAGCTTCATTATAACCAATGGATCCGCTAGGGTGGAGTCTTCCGGTCTTCTTCAGTCTTCTTTCACATGTGCGATGACCCCTTCTCAGCCTCGTCTTCTTTGCTGGTTGTTCTGCGTACTTTCTGGACATTGGTTCTTCCAAAGACCAAATTCCTTACAGTTAGCACACTGGTCTTTACCTAACTTAGGTGGGCCTTGTCTGGGTGGTCCCTGCTCATGTTTTCCCTTTCTTTCTTCTCCTACTATTGCTACTAACTTTCTCATTCCTTGTTTTTACCCCTCTTCTCGATAACTGAATACTCTCCATGCTTCATTTAATAAGGTCTCTAAGTTTCTGGCATCCGCCCCCCGAAGCTTCTGAAGCTTGTGTCTAATGTCCCCTTGTAGACTGCCCCAAAAACAGATTTACTAGTTACTGTATTCCTACATCAGATTCAGGATCTAATGCAGTGTGGCGACGCATGGCATCTCTCAGGCGATCTAGGAAGTCAGATGATGTCTCGGAAGGACCCTGTTTATTTGCACATAAGGCTGACCAATTTATGATTTTTGGGAATGGCCCTTTCCATCCCCTTTGCTACCCATTCTTGGTAATCTTTTAACTTTTGCCTTTCTGCTGACCTGTTTGGATCTCAGTGTGGGTCTTGAAGTGGGAAATAATCTTTTACATCTTGGTGTTGTGTTTTATAAAAGTCCTCTGCCAAATCCCCTGCTGTTTTTAAAATTAATTGTTTTTCAGTTTCAGTTAATGCATCCAATAGCAAATGCATATCACTCTAATCTGGATTGTGTTCTTTAATTATAAATCGCAAGTGTTTAGCGGTACCTACCGGATCAGTTTGATAATTTTTGGCCACTTTTTCCCATGCGTCTAGGTCGATCGTAGAAAAAGATACCTTAATCAGCACTGCTTCTCCCTCTGGTCCCACTGCTTCCCTTAGGGGGCTTGTAATGCTTGTTTCCTGGTCAGAGATACGATAGGGCTGTCTGGGCAAGAGGGAGTTGGAGTCAATATTCCTTCCGAGTCCACATCTTCCTGTCTCCTAGGGGGAGGCTGTATTGGTTTGAAAACAAACCAGTGGGAGATTACAAGTCAGGATTAAAATTAATAGGAAAAATTAAAAATAAGTGAAATAATACAAGGAAAAGCACTGACAAAGTCAGATTCTACCTGACACCCGGTTAGGGTGGTGGTAGCAATCCAAATGAAGTAGTTCAGTTGAAGCGGTGATCCTGTGAAGGTACTGTAGTAGCTCTCATCCTCTGGGAA
The DNA here is from genome assembly GCA_024500445.1 of Entomyzon cyanotis. Lineage (NCBI taxonomy): Eukaryota > Metazoa > Chordata > Aves > Passeriformes > Meliphagidae > Entomyzon > Entomyzon cyanotis. The sequence goes on from JAKEPQ010000342.1 coordinate 34,631, forward strand.
CCCAGTAGACAGGGCTACCTTAGGAAGCTCCAAGGCCAGGTTATATCCAGGTGGGAATGCTTGGCTCCTCCCTCCTAGGTGGAGCATCTCACAATAGGATAAGATAAGTCCATGAGTCATGGGGTGGGGTCTTGTTGGCCCATTGTGTGGTATCTGGGGTGGGTCATTAGCAGGTGATAACAGCTAACGGCCCACAGCTGGTGGTAATAGAATACTTAAATACATCTATATTGTAACCTCAGACAGAGGCTTAAGCAGATCGGTTAAATCCTGTTCTTGCATTTCTTGGTAAACCTTATCTGATTTTATACACCGCTCTCCAATGCTGCAGGAGGAGCAACACCTCTTAATTTTTTCCCTTTTGTTTTTGTCTTCCTTTTACAGGGCTAATACCATAGGGTCAGTGGGAGGTCTAATCCCACAATCTCTTTGCCTTTCGGGGTGATTTCAAAGAGAGAAAAACATATCAGCATAAGAGACCTCACCCCATTTTCCTTCCCATCTTAAAAGCATTAACTGTAATAGTGTGTTATATTCTAAAGACCCATGTAGAGGCCATCTAATTCCATCATCTAGCTTGCACAAAGGCCACCACTGAGTTGAAAATTTGATAAGAGTTCTTTTCTCTTCTGTACCTCCACTCCCTGCAATTTCCTTCCAATGTGCTAAAACACAGCCAAGTGGAGTCGTTTTAGGAACTTCTTTGCTTTGCCCAGTTCCCATCTTATCTACTTCCTTCTCTTGGTTTTATCCCTCTTCTAGGCAAACCTCTTTTCACACTGCCTTACAGTTTTTTCCCAATTTTCTCCCGCACTAACCAGGTTTCAGGAACTAAATTACTCTTTCCACACACTAAGGCAATAACAGCTGCTTCTGACCACTCTGTCACAATAGTAAGCGCATCCCTTTTGTTAAGGTCTCCGCTTTTTATTTCAGCTATTCTATGTTGAGCTTGAATTTCAGAATCCTCACACGCTGGACACCACTTTGATCTCAAATGAAAAACGCAATACCACTTTTTGTGACATACAGCATGCTCACACAATGCCCAAACCTTACAGTAATTATTTTTACATTCAAAACAAAAAGGTATTTTTGGCATCAGGCAAGCATCTCATTTATTTCACTCGAAGTCAAGCTGCTATGAGAGAGAGGAAAAAAAAGGTTAAGATAAATTACTAAGAGGGAGGAAAAAATAAAAAAGCAACCACTCTTTGTATGCTCCTATTTTTCTGCTAAATAAATTAACTCAATATTCTCAATATTTTTCTAAAATTACACCGCTAAACTTTTATAATGCTCCAATTTTATTTTCTTTACAACCTGCCTAGTCATTCTCTGACAGGTCGGTTAAAAAAATATCTCCTAACTCCGCAAGCCTGCAAACCTGGCACTGTGTTAAAACCCACTAACCATACTGTGGTGCAGCTGCTGTACTACATCCACATAAAGCCAAAGGTCCGGGGGCTATGCTCTTTTGATATAGCCACCGGGAAAAGACAGTGTCTTTTAATTGGCCACAGTGTAAAGTTTTCCTTTATTCACTTACCACTACTATTTCAATCAACGGCATACACTCACCCAAAGCTTTAGAACAACTTCAAACAATTACACACAACATACCCTTACCCTAACACAACAATAAACACTTATTACAACACAATAAACACTTTTACAACCACAACAACAAATTACAACAAAAATTCCAAAAACCCACACTAATATACCAAAGCTAATAATTCACAACCATACCCAGATATTCATTCCAACTTTATTCAACCACTTGCTTAATCTCATACACACATACACACACAAACACAACAACACCGGTGTTAACAACAGTTCAAACTAGTTTCCTTTGGGATTCACTTGATCCACCACCAGGATCACTAGCGGCCGCCCTATCGATCAGCAAAACCCCCCCCGCCAGCTAAGGACGGCGAATTACGTCGCCGGTTCCCGGTTCCCCTAGCTGGTCGCTTGCAAGCTCAACCCACTCAGGGACAACGCTGCTCACAGAGACGTCTCTCTGTGACTTATCAGCAGCCCTAGCCACGCATATACGACTTACAGGCTTTCCTATACCCAAAACAACATACAGTTTCTCCACCATATCAGATGGTCGTTCGCCCCGGCAGTGAGCGGCTGAGGAGCGGAGGTCCTCCAGGAAAATCCAGGGGTGCGCCTTAGGATGTCAGCCCCTCAGTCGATCCTGCAGCCAGGCAAACCTTGTCTACCTGGGGTGCCAAAATGAGGCGCAGATTGACTCCACAACTCAAATAGTCATGAAGTAGGTATGTGTTTATTCCAGCTGGGGTGCATGTGGGGTAGCCCCTCCAAAGGCATGCACACCCTCAGCAGCACTTCACTTGGTTTATATTAAGTTACAGGTTACATATGCATAAAGTTACACAATGCCCCTATACATATTCATTACTTTCCCCGCTTCGTATTATGAGTTCAAAGTTCATTTAAATATGCTCGCGCAAGCGCAGTGTCTCAGATTAATTGTGGGCGAGGGTCCCGGATGATTAATGAGGGGCGAAGTTAGTAGTCTTCCTCAGGATAAACTCTTCACCCTGTTCCCTTGCACATGCTCCCTTGGTTCTTGGTCCAAGTCCAAGCCTTAGAACTAACTTGTACCAGTTCTGGGGTCCGAGAGCAGGATGTTCGGTCACACTCAGTAGTTTTTCTCAATTATTTGGCTCTCTTCTCTATATCCTCCCCGATACTAGGTAGGCACAAAATCATTAAGCGAATAATACATTGTCTTCAGCAAGCAAATCTTAGTAAATCATTATCCAATCTCTGGCCTTCTAAATCAGTTCAAAAATTATTATTATCCAGCTTCTAGTTCCCTTAAATTAATAAATTCTATCCCCCCTAAATCACTACCTGAATCCATGCTGAGCAAGACTATGACACCAAGCCTGTCCATAAACTAAGATATTATGCACATAAGGATAAATGATGCTCTGAGGAGAAAGCCTAAAAATGTAACTTTGCTGATTCCTTATAGGATCACAGAAAATAGGTGTATTTTAGAAACTAATAGGAAGTGCTTGCAATTATGTTGGTTCTATTTGCCTCGTACTGAGTAGCTCAGGCACGCCAAGGTCACAGATGTAGTTTCAGGCATTCTCCAAACATTTAGCTGGGAGGATGCCAAAGCAGCCCTGTGAGCTACTCTGCAGGCAGAGGAAAAATTTTTTACATTTTGGAAAGGTTTTAAAAAGAAAGAAACTGAAGTTTGTCCGCAATAAGGCTACAAATAAGGCAAATTGTCGTGATTCATATACCAATTCTGTAGATGTCACCAAAACTACGGGAAAAACAAAAACCCTCCAACAGCATTTTTAATGTTAGAGAGTCAAGGCATTACTTTATTATCTGGCCAGGATGTTGTTCTGGCCAGGATGTACCACAGAAATCATCTCACCCACACATAGCCTGGGTGTGCAGGGAGAATCATTCCATGATACATGCTCTTTAGGGGATTTTCCCCGAATTTTATACAGTCAAAACCCCATAAAGATACGTTGTTTCAAAGTTCATTGGACCGGAGTTGAGTAACCCCCGGTATTCAGTTTCCCACTGGATCTGAATCTCCTTGCCTCTGATGTTAATTAGATTTTTCATCCTTCACTTGTCCTATCAGTCCTTTCTGGACCAGATGTCTTCACCCCTGCTGGAGGTGGCATCTGGGGTAGATGTTTGTAGATAGCCACTGATGTCCCGCTGATGTTCTGTTGCTAGCCCTTTATCTTTTGGGTTACTCCCAGTCTGTTGATATGCTGAGTCCACCAGACCTCACCTGGTAGAACAATGCCCTGGAAAGAAACCTAAAATTCCTTTTCCCGGGGTAAAGACAAACAAAACCCTTTGACTAAAGTTACACGAAACTTTTAAACTGGTATATTTTCCAACACAAAGATGAAATAAAATGCATTGGGAAAAGTTAAAGGTGAGTTGAACAATTTACATCTGGCTAAGACTCCATGAACATCAGAGGTATACTTAAGATAAACACTTTTAAAACAGCTTCAGCAAGGAATCCGGCCCAAGTTTCCATCAATCAAGGTGTTATCATCTGTCAGTTCAATTATCTCACTGCAAGACTTTCTCATTGCAAAAAGCTGGAAACAAGTTCAAAATACAACTCAGTTGCACTAATTAAAAAGCACTTTGAAAATATATTCACGAATCAATCTGTGGAGCCTTGACAGGGCCCCCCGCGCAGCACAGCCGGCACTTGCCTGCTCCCCTGCCATATGGGGGGGGGGCCGCACAGGGGAAAGCGAGAAGGAAAAAGTGGCGGAGCTGCCCCATGCCTCTGCCCAGCCCACGCCGAGACGGGCAGCTCAAAGCCTCTAGGGGGAGGAAAACACCGCACGCCTTAGCAGGACCTGCTCGGGATTTACCACCGCCCCGTCCTCTGGCAGCCCCTGGGACCAAGGATATTAACATCAAGGCTTCTCTCGCTCAGAAAACAGAGAGTTCTGCAAGGAATAACAAAGTTGTTCCAATGTGGAGAATATTTTGCAATGCATTTCAAACTGCTTCGGTATGCCTCCAAGGGAAGAGTGCTGCCTCCAAGCAGGGGAAAGACGAGCCAAAGGCAACGCAGTCTCAGCAGGGGAATCGGCTGCTGAGGTGATATTTTTTCGGCTGTAATTGCAGCAATGAGTCCCGAGCCAAGTGCCACACCGTTGATTTGGTCACATTGTTAATCATTTCGCAGCTATGTTGTTTCTTTTTTGTGGCTGCCTCTCATAGCCTTCTCCTGCCCTATTTTACATTGTTTTAAAGTTTCAAAAAGCAAGCGCCAAGTTGTTGCCAGTTTCCGTGCGTCTCTGTCTCCATGAGAAACAGTGTCCCAGAGCTTTTCCCCATCTGCCTTCCAGGAATTCACACTAAAAGCAACACTGCAATCTGCTAGAATGTCTGTGTGCTTTAGCAAGGATTTCCATATAGAGAGCACAGTTTTTTCCTGGCTAATTAAATTTTTTTCCCATGTTAGAGCTGTTCCCAGCAGCTCACCTTAAGCTCACCCCAATTAAGGTGTCTGCAGTCTGATCTGGATCTCTTATGCTACGCTGGGCTCCGTCTCCGCGGCACGCACCCTGCCGCCCTCAGGGATCCTCCGACTCCATGGCTTCCGTCCCGTTGTTCTCCAGAATCAAGTCCTGTAGGTCTCTGGCATCATGTCCAGGGTCACCATTTGTCGCAGTAGAGATGGACACATGATGCAAAAAACACGGCTCTGATACAAGGGAATCAGAAGTTAAGAGATAACTTGTCAGAAACTGCTCACCACACAATATATCTACTGACTTAGCATTCATTGTGTTTGCCAAACAAGAACTGTGATACTCTAGAACTTCCATGCTGGCAAAAACCCAAATTTGTTGTTCTGGCCTTTGGATGGAGAGAAGGTCGGTGAAAAGGACCTTCTGCAAAGACCCCTCCATAAAACAGAACTACACAGGCGCAAGGATATAAAAATTACTTTTGAACTCATTATAATACAAAGCGGGGATAGGTTATGCATATGTATAAGCGTATTGAGAAACTCTATGAATTTGTAACATGTAACCACATATATACTGAGCTATATGGGACTGACAGCACGTGTGTCTTTGGAGGGCTACCTCCCACGTGCCCGGCGCTGCAATAAACATACCGGCTTTACAACTTAAAATTATATAGGTTGTGAAGTTTTGTCTCTTTCCTAAATCAGCTTCACGCCAGGAAGGAAGGTGAAAGATAGAGAGAAATTTATTGCTACTGATTCGCCCCAAGTGAGCCCGGAGACACTTCAGAGACAAAGTCAGAGAAGTGGGTATTTGCTTTATTCAGTGCACCGGGTGTCGGGGATTCACTCCTCCAAACACACACCTTGGTACTTCCAAAGACACAGTGTTATAAGTAAAATTCATGGATATTCATCACATTCCCCGGGATAGGAGTGGTTATGCAAATAATTTCTCAGAAGTCATTAATATCATTAGCATGTGCACCACGTATGCTCCATATGTCCCAGTGGTCTTTGAAGACTCCCAAAGTAACCTCCAAGGATGAAGGCCCCAAAAGTCTTCATCACAATGCACTTTTCACCTTTCTCTCTGGAGCATGCATAGTCCTTCATAGGATGATTCAGCGATTTCTTGTGCTGGCTTCAAACAGATCCTTTTGTCCCTCTTATCTTGATAAGATTAAGGGAATCCTGTTTTTCTAGGTTTTAGAATTCACATATTCTGTCTCCCAGTAGTTAACTTGAGTTACTTATTGACCACTCCTTTCTCACTACAAAGTCTTTTTTATACTATTTTCTAAGATTCCTGCCATATAGCTATTGGCTCTCACTTCTTTTTCACAACACCATTGTTCAGTTATTCCTAGTACACATCTTTTGTGAAAAACAGCCTCCCTCTTGCAGGTGTGAATTTTTCCCTGTTTTTCTGCCTTGTTGTTTTCTGCTTCTCGCCTCTGTCCACACCAGGGTTCCCATGGGTATGGGTTGTTGTCCACACTTTACTTTTACTTCTTGCTTCTGTTCATGCTAAGGTTCTCACAGGTATGAGGTTGTTTGTAACACGGTCGGTGTTTGTGAGCTGAGACAGACCTAGACAGACCTGCCATCGATTCCCACAGAGACACATGATGTATACAAGAGGACCTTATTTTTGGGTGAACTGTCTATGACACTGTACCTGTATCCATATCTGGATGTATATATATATAATCAGAATAATGCATGTATTTATATAGTTGAAAAGTCTAAGTTTGTTGTAACATGTTAGTATGGGAAAGAATTTGGGGTGGATAATGTTGTAGGTTAGGTTTCTCAGTGAATTTTTTCCCATTTTTTCATCTGAAGAGACACTGGGGGAAGAAGGGGGGATGCCCTGGGGATGAATGGTATGTGATTGAGTTAACAAAAGAAGTAGCCAATCACTCTGGCATACCACTGTAATTGTTTGGGGAAGGGAACAGGTGTTTGGCAGTTCTTAGCTGGTTGTGAGTCTCTTTTTCCATTCCAGCAAGGTTCCTGCCTCCCTCCAAAGACATTTGTCTTTTAAACCAAGACAAATAGCAAGCTCCTGTAAGGACATGGAGTTTTTCAGCTGCACTGTTTATCTCTTTATTTTGCTGAGTTTGGGAACATGTTAACACAAATAATGGCTCAGTGTTTTGCCTTTACACTGGCAGCCTCTTTATGCTGGGGAAGCTATTTTCTGTGGATGATGAGGGAATACACCTCCTTCTCCCTGCCCTAGATTGATGTTGTAGGGAAAATTAATCAACAAACACCAGAGGTTTATGTCCAAAAAGGAGATAGGAGTCTGTGGATATTGAAGGGCTGCAAGCAGAAGCTTTTCCCTGGGAGCCTCTCCTTTCCCATGCAAACTATGAAAAGAGTGAGATGATTTTGTAAATAATAATTGAAAACCTGCTGTTTTCCCTGATCTGTTTTGGGTTTAAGGCAGTGAGTGTTTGGAATTGGGTGTTGTAGGACTTCAGCCAATCACCCCGGGTGGTGGGTGACCACTGACCAATCACCCATGGTATTTTAGCACATATAAGCAGGGGTTGTAAAAATAAACTCCCTCTTTGCTTTTGCTGGATCCATGTTCGTGTGTGCCTGCTGCGTTGTCTCCAGGTATTACAGCGACAGGAGTCCTGTAACTTTATTCATTAATAAAGGGAGAGGTCATGGGCATTTCCCATTGATTTAGGGTGAGCTAGAATTTATTAATTTAGGGGAACTAGAAGCTGGATAATAATAATTTTTGAACTGATTTAGAAGGCCAGAGATTGGATAATGATTTACTAAGATTTGCTTGCTGAAGACAATGTATTATTCGCTTAATGATTTTGTGCCTACCTAGTATCGGGGAGGATATAGAGAAGAGAGCCAAATAATTGAGAAAAACTACTGAGTGTGACCGAACATCCTGCTCTCGGACCCCAGAACTGGTACAAGTTAGTTCTAAGGCTTGGACTTGGACCAAGAACCAAGGGAGCATGTGCAAGGGAACAGGGTGAAGAGTTTATCCTGAGGAAGACTACTAACTTCGCCCCTCATTAATCATCCGGGACCCTCGCCCACAATTAATCTGAGACACTGCGCTTGCGCGAGCATATTTAAATGAACTTTGAACTCATTATAATACGAAGTGGGGATAGGTAATGAATATGTATAGGGGCTTTGTGTAACTTTATGCATATGTAACCTGTAACCTAATATAAACCAAGTGAAGTGCTGCTGAGGGTGTGCATGCCTTTGGAGGGGCTACCCCCCATGCACCCCAGCTGGAATAAATGCATACCTACTTCATAACTGAGTTGTGGAGTCAATCTGCGCCTCACCATGGGGTCTCTCAAATTGCTAGAGGACGCAGCCTCTTTTATCCTAATTTCCCAGCTGCAGTTCCCTCTCTCTTTCCCCATTGGCTGAAGTACTCGAGAAGTACAGACTTCCCGAAATGCCTAATACTGACCCCCTTCTAATATAAACCTCCCCTTCTTCTTTTCCATGTGCCTCTGTTCTTTTCAGCTAAATTCAGGGAATTAACACAGTCTTGGGTAAGTCAATCAGTGGAATTCCTATGGAACTCCTTCCCATTGTTTTTTCTATCTCTCAGTATTTGGCTTTATCTACCAGCAGACTCTGTTTGTAAAGACACTCCCTTCTCATTCCTTTCAATGTGAATGCTTTTATAATGCAGGCTCCCATGGTCATTGCTCATCCTTATGTAAGCTGTTTAATGTTGTTAATAATATTTGCAAATACTGCTGGTATGCTATGGAGTTGAAGGAATCTGGTGTCATCCTGGTGTAAAAGTGTATTGGGTTACAATGTAAGGTGTATATATTCTACCATCACCTACATCACCTTCTGATGAGCTTTTAATGGTGGGTCATTTGCAACAGCTAGCCTAAAGGGGGGGGGGCATCTCTGCTAATGGGCCATGAAGGACTCCCCAGAATGACTCATAGAATTACATCAGTCCATTGCACAATTTCCTGCCCTGCGGGAGGTACTGAACATTCCTGCCTGTATATAATCTGGGGCTTGGGACACCACTATACCACCACTGGACACCCAGAGGACAAGAGCTCTCAACCACCACCACCGGACCTCCAGAGAAGGACCAGACCTTTCCACAGGATCACTGCTTCAATAAGACCACATTCATCACTCCAATGGGACTGCTACCACCATCCTGACCAACGGGGTGTCAGGTCATATCCTGACTTTGTCAGTTTAAGCCAGTGTTTCTGTACTATTGCCTTTATTGTAATTTTCCTATTAAATTGTAGCTCTGACTTGAAATCTCTCGCAAGGTATTTATGTGGGGTTAATTTCTCCCTCTGACCAGCACAAAAAGAAAACAAACTTTAGATGGGGAGATATTGAAATGTTTTCTGAGGCACCCAGTTCCTGAGTGGCAGGGTGCATGGAAGAATTTGTGAAGCTTTTTAGGGCAGCTATCACCTCCCATTACCTGGGACTTTACACCTGAACAGGTAGATAAGGATGCTATGATTGGAATAGCTCAGATAGACCTTGACTGGAAGCAAAAGGGTGAACTTTTTATAGCCTGATGGGTTGTGTTGATTTTGCATGGCCTGGTTTTTGGTAGTGGGGGGGCACAGAGATGGCTTCTATGAGAAGCTGCTAGAAGCTTTCACCATGTCCAGCAATCCCTGATGGCTCTGAAGATGTGTGGCATATGAGAATGAGATACTCAAGTTAAGAAGCAGGAGAATCTGATTTCATTGCAAAGCCAAACAGTATATATACTTTTAGTCTGAAGAGCTGTTTTTAGCTGTCTGCTTAGGCAGCTACAGTTCCGCAATTAATCTGTCAGTCTTGACAGTTTGTTATTCTTTTCTCAGGGCCACAAGCTTAGCAGAACAGGAATCCTGTTTTAGATTCTGTGTTGGTCAGAATTCCTCTGTCTCCGGTTTTCCATGGCACACAATTGCTGCAGCTGCTTCCTCTGTAACCCCACATTTTCCCACTCTGTTTTTATTGAGGTCATAGATAAAGTTAAGGAAAACATGACTTGGTTTTGTGTGCTTTTAACAGTTTTAACTATGTTGAAAAGGACAAGACAGAAAATTAAAAAGGATATTACTGCCAAACAACCCAGTCCAATGAAAACCCAAACTTGTAAATTTATTTCAGAAAACCAGTTTTTTGGATTTAGCCAAGAGAGATAATTTTTTACGTCTGTCAACACCTTTTCTTCTTCCAGGGCTTGTAAAATTCTGAGTTGATCTTTTAGTTGAGTGTGAAGTGAATGAATATCTTGACGTAAGGTTTTATTTAAAGGCCCCTTGGAGGTGTTTTTTAACTGTCTCCGAATTCTGCTCCATTTCATTCCATGGAAGAGGGGTGGCACATAAAGAATTATGAATGTGCTCCCAATCACAGGGAAGGGAAGGGAAAGGCAAGTTTTCTGGGTTTCAACTCTTTCACCTACCCATAAAAGAGCACTTTCTAAGGGGCCTAATCTCTAATCTGGCCATTATTTCTTGATCAGGTTTTTTTTGTGAGTTTGTAATTTTTTTGTGATATTAGTTAAAGCTTGTTCTACACTATGGGCAGTTTGAATAGAATTTGTTAAGGTCACGACAGCAGCAGAAGCTGCCATTAATATTATTATGGCAGAAACAGTAGTAGTTTCTTATTCTTTTGAATTTATTCTTGGACTAGTTGAGATAATTGTGAAAGACCATCTTGTCCTTCCCAAGTCCGAGTCAGATTTAGAGGTACCCAGATTTCAGGCCTTCATTTAAATGGAAGAAGGACAGAAGAGTTATGCAAATCCTCATAGGTTACACATGATTTAAAAACAAAAGAATTAGCAGATAAAAATACAAACCATTTCTACAATCTTTCAAAAAGTTATTAGCAAAAATAAAAACATATGGGTAGGAAGTATGAGTCATTAGTAACTGCTTCTTCAGCAAAGTTAAATTGGCAATTGTAGCATTACCATTCAATTTTACTTGGTATATCCTATTGCCAAAATTAGACAATAATATTTTCTACAAATCTTTACAAACACGTGATTGATTATTGTCTAAATAATATTGAATCAACGGCCTGGCCATCCCACCATCATGTCAAACAATGCTGCGGTTTGCCTTTTGGGACAGGAGAAAGGTTGTAATAGTCCCATTTTCTCTAAGGATACCATGTGGTCCCCAGTCAATTACTCTTCCATACTGTAAGATTTGTCATTGTGACCATTGTCCTATACATGACATCCATTCAAAACACTGTATACTGGAAATGGGTGTAAAACAGCATTTGGGGAAAGGAGGTAGGGTGGCATCCACAGATTTGTTAGAGATTGGATGGCTGATAATGTAATAGCAGTCTACTACTTTGCAGTTTCTGAGTGCACATATATTAAATATTTTGCCTGCCCTAAATTCTGTGGTACAGTGACTGCCATAGCAAGGGCATCCACTCTTGCATTACCCTCCACTATAGGTCTGGGTAGAATGGTGTGGGACCTAAGGTGCAGAATGTAATATTCGCAAGACCTGTAAAGTAAAAGGTTGTACAAAGTGGTTAATAACACAAAAAAAAATATTTTTAGAGACTTCCTTCAAAAAAGAATGCTCAATTTTTCGACAATTCCAGTAACATAAAGAGAATCGCAAACAATGTTAATAGGTTCCTGTGAGAAGAGATAAAATTCCTCTCCCATGGCCACCAGTTAGACTCATTGGGTAGATCCAGGTTGAAAGGTTATCGATTGTTTCCATTGTCCCATGTTGTTTTTCCACAGTCACAGCTTTGTGTGTTTTTCCTGATCCATCAGTGAAAATAGGTTTTGCATCAGGGATAGGTGTCTTTAACTGTAATTTTCACAGCTGGAAGTTCTTTGAAGGATTGTAACAGGGCATGACGAGGCATCGAATGAATAAACTGTCCATTATAGTCAGCAAGGGCAGTTTGAAATGACAATGAGTCCCTGAATAGATTTTCTAATTCTGTCGCAGTATTAGGAAGATGTATGACTGCTGGATCATGTCCTGACAAAGTCTGGCATTGAAGTCGTCCCATCGACAGCAGTCAAATAACCATCTCAAGTTGAGTGGTTATAGGTTTTGTGAAAGGGTGTGGTAGAAAAAAATCTATTCTTATAGCCAGAGATGACGTTCTTGTACATCACATTGACCAATGAGAGCATAAGGTTGAAAAGATTGTAGAATTAGGAACAACCGCAAAGGCAAATTTGGGCTCTACTGTGTGGCAAAGGATTTATTGATTTTGTCACTCGCATGTGCCAAAGCCTCTCAGGCAGTCTTTGTTAACTGCCTAGGGAGGGAAAAATCTGGGTCCCCTTTTAACAATTGAAATAAAGGGCATAAATCTTCTGTGTTGATTCCCAATAAAGGAAAATCCAATTAACAGTGCCCAATACTTTCGCAAATCATTTAATGTGCATTATATCAGTTTTTAAAGTTACTGGGTGTGGAGTGACTGTTGTGTCAAGTAATTTAAAGCCCAGGTATTTCCAAGGTGCTTCTGTTTGGACTTTTTTCTGTGGCTACACATAAGCTTCTGCTGGCAAGCATTATTTTTAAAGCAGCAATGTAATCAGGTAACAATGCGGAGCAGTTGGAAGTAATTAAAATATCGTCCATGTAGTGCTACAGCAAAACAGATGGATATTTTTGCTGTATTGGTTGTATTGCTGAGTGAACAACAAATTGACAGATAGTAGGACTGTTTTTCATACCTTGAGGTAGCATGGCCCACCAGTATCGTTCCACGGGAGCCTCATGATTGACAGATGGCAAAGAAAAGGCAAATTTAGGTGCACCATCTGGATGCGAAGGAATTTTGAAAAAGTAGCCCTTTTAATTCAATTATTGCTAATTCCCAATGTTTTGAAATCATTGTAGGGTTAGGTATTCCTGGTTGTAACGGTCCCATAGATGACATTACTGCATTAACTGCCTTGAGATCCTGTAAAAGCCTCCACTTTCCCAATTTCTTAGGGATAACAAAAATAGGTGTATTCCATGGGCTGGTGGAAGGGATTATGTGACCCAAACACAATTGTTCTTGTTTGAGAATTCGGGCTTCATGATTCCGCTCGCCTTTGAGAGGCCACTGATCAACCCAAACAGGCTTATCTGTAAGCCAAGTCAGTTTGAGGAATGGCATTTCATCGGTGGCCCCTATTAAAAATGTTGTCCTGGAGTGATGATAATCCTGTGTATTCCCTATCGTTGCTTGTATGCTCAGAAATGTGGTCCTGTAGCCTTAACTGCATTCAGCAAGTGGGAGGAGCGCAGGTTGTTTTAAAACTCTTCCCCAAGCCTCTCTGCGGGGAAGCGAGGGGGAGGAGAAGACACTCCTGGGACTGGCTGCTGCGGCTGCTGTCGAGGCTGCTAGTTTTTTCCCTGGGATTGCTTCTTCGTCGACTTCTTTTTGGACCCTTTTTTCCGATTTGCTTTCTCGCCCGGAAAACCCAAGGAGCCCCGGAGGACGGCAGACGAAAATCCTCCAGGGAGCTACTGGAGCAACTCTGCCTAGCCCCCCCCCAGGGGACCCCCAGAGAGGGGAAACTACGTCTTAGGAAATGGACACTGAAGTTCACCAGCTGTTTACTCAGGTTTAATAACTCCTTTTCCCCTGTTCTCCCCTTCCCCTGTACCTTGCAGGGAACTCTGTGTGTTATGTTAAATAAATAGTTTTTTTTCACTTTCATCTATGAAATTCTGTTGTGAGTAGGGGAGGGGGTGCCAGAGCCCTTGGCTTTCGGGGGAGGCGTTTGTTCGGAGTGCTCTCCACCTAGAGAAATTTGTCTCTAATCCAGGGCAAAATGTGTTGAAATGATCAAACCCCATTGAGTCATTAGGTCTCACCCCTACAGAGTTCCCAGGATTGCAAGTAGATACGGCATCAGCGTGGCAGTCTTGCTCTCTGGACTGATGATCTACAGTTCTTTTGCAGACTGCTAAGGTATTTGCTGTCCACCGACTCCTGCAATGATCGCAGTTGAAGGTGCCAGAGGCCACTTGGGAGGCCACTGCTTTTGTGCTATGATGAATACATCAGCTCCGGTATTGACCAGGCCTGTAAAAGACTTAGAGCCTATTTGTCAAGTGAGTAATGTCTGTTGCACCCCTATGATTTTTGACCAAAAAATTTGTGGGGTACCTGTGCTCCCATATCCTCCTGCATTTTGTTGTTGTTGTAAGATTGGTACTGAACTGGGAATTGCTGGCAGCAGTATTAATTGTGCCAATCAGCTTCCCTGTGCCACAGTCACCGAAACTGTGGGAAAAACAGAAATCCTCCAACAAGATTTTTAATGTTAGAGAGTCAAGGCTTTCCTTTATTTTCTGGCCTGGATGTTGTTCTGGCCAGCATGTGCCACAGAAATCATCTCATCTACACATAGCCCGGGGGAGCAGTGAGAATCATTCCGTGACATATGACTTTTACTAGATTCTTCAGATATTTCATACAGTCAAAATACATATAAATGTTTTGGATCAGTGTTCATTGGTCCAAAGTTGCATAGTTCTTAGTATTTGGTTTTCTATTGGATCTGGATTTCTTCGCCTTCGATGTTAATTAGGTCTTCTTTCTTATTCCTCTTTTTCCAGACCAGGTGTCTCTGACTTGCCAGGGGTGTTGTTTGGAGTCCATGATCTTTTAATGACCGTTGAGAGCTGTTGTCTCTTGCCTTCTGTGCTACTCCCAGTCTGTTGAGATGCTAAGTTCATCAGACCCCATCTGGTGGAAGAATGCCCTGGAAAGAAACTTAAATTTTTTTCCCAGGGCAAAGGCAAACAAAACCCTTGACTAAAGTTATACAAAAAATTTTTAAACTGGTATATTTTCCAACACCAATGTGCAGGGAGGATTGGGTGTCCAAGCTATGATTCTAATTTCCCCTTTATAGTCGGCATGAATGATTCCTGGTAATATAAACAATCCTGTTCTGGTGGTTGAAGAGCAACCTAATGATAAAGGATGAGTTTGAAATGGTAGTGGACCAAAAACAGCAGTGGGTAACAGATGAACAGAGGTATCATTTAAGACTGTGGTAGCGCTGATGGCCAGGTCCAAGCTGGGACTCCCAGGGGTGCCCCTTGCAAGATTTGTGTTTTTATTGGAGTCTGATTGAGTGAGGTCCTGTTGAATTGGAGGGCACCAGACCTCACGCCCCCCTTTGAGTTTCCCTGCTCTGGGAGGAGAGTGCTGTCCTTCTCAAACTTTGACTGGCACTGGTTTCCCCAATGAAACCGCTTTCTGCAGCGAGGACAAGGTTTATTGGGTTTTTTATTGCCTTTTTGTCCCTTTGGACACTGTTTTCTAATGTGGCCCTCTTCTCCACATTCAAAGCACTTAACAGCTGTTCTGGCCACTTGTAGTTGCTGGGCTATTGCAGTAGCAATAAGTTCTGCTTTAAATTGTTCTGAGCCAAAATTAGCGCATGCCTTGATTTAATCAGAAAGTTCAACATCAGCACGGTTACGTATTGGGTCTAGGGCTTTTTTGCAGTCATGATTAGCATTTTCATAAGCAAGAGATTTTAAGACAACATCAACTGCCTCCTTTATATTGATTTGTCATCTAATGGCTGATTGCAATTGGTCAATAAAGGTAATATGTGGTTCCTGAGGACCCTGCCAAATAGCAGCAAAACCAGGCTCTAATTTTTTTGTATCAGGTACTTTTCATAGCATACGCAGGGCAATAACAGTAGTTTGTTCCCAAGTTTGTGGTAGTAGTTGTAGTTGTGCATGAGTAGTGGCGTACATGCCTATACCTGTGATTTGGGGACTAGGTATATTGATTGGTGAGTGCTGATTGGCATTATTCAATGCTTGAGCTTGTGTCAAATCTACAAATTCTGTCCACCAAACAGAATATTTCCCCCCTGTGAAAACTGTTTCAAAAAGAGATTTGCAATCCACCAGTAACATAGTATGTGTTTCCGCAATTGCATATAGTAAATTCATAGTAAAGGAGGAAACCATTTTCCTTTACTGATTTCCTCAGTTCCTTTAGCGTTTCATATGACAATTGTTTGTGATGTGGGTTTTGATTACAATATAAAATTGGCATTGCTTGAAAAAATTCAATATCACCTTCTTCTAAAGCCTGTCTTCAGCATTTCTGTATAAACCTTTCTGGCTCAGGTCCTATAGGTGGCATTGTTTCCTCATAATAGTCACTAGAGGAATAAGATGGGGCATAAGGCAGTGTCGAGTTGCTACAGCCTTTCTGCGCTCAGTTTGTAATATTTCTTCCACACTAGGAACAGCTGCTGCCATAACACATACTGGGGCTAGAGGAGGATAAAAATCTGATTTTTGTTCAGGATCAACTGGACCAGGATCAAAAGGATCCTCTCTCTCTGGATCATTCTCCTCAGGTGAAGTGTCATTAAGAAAAAAACAGTATCTGACAGGGGTGCAGGCGGGGCATCCACAAGAATGCAATCTGCTTCCTTAAATTGTTGCAGAGCAGAATATACCACACGCCATTCAATAATATAATCAGGGTGAATATTATGATGAGTAACCTGACGAGTTTGGAAGCATTCCCCAAAATTTGCCAATGAGCAAGGTCATAGGATCCATCTGATGGATACCAGGGACAAAATTGTCAGTAGTGGGTTGACCCTGGCTGGGTGTTGGGTGCCCACTAAGTCACTCTATCACTCCCTTTCCCTTTGGGACAGGGGAGAGAGTAAGATGGAGAACAGCCAGCAGGGTGAGATAAAGCAGTTTTATTACAGTAAAAGAAAAGGAATAACCAGAGATTTGTGTGCCCAAAAGCTAAAAGGAATAAAAGGTCAATCTCTACTTCCCATTAGCAGCGATGTTTGGGAACTTCCCGGGAAGCAGGGCTTCAGCATGCGTGAAGGTTGCTCCAGAAGGCAAACATTGAAAGCTCATGAATGCCCCCGCTTCCTCCTCTCTCTCTTAGCTTATATATCTGAGCTGACGTCATATGGTATGGAACATCCCTTTGGTTGATTTGGGTCAGCTGGCCTGGTTGTGTCCCCTCCCAGGATCTTGCCCTCTCCCATCCCTTTGATGAGGGAAGGAATGCCAGAGGGACAGCACTGCTCAGCAGTAGCCAAAACACTGGTCTGTTATCAACACCCTGCCAGCTCATAATGCAAAGCAAAGCATTGGGAGGGCTGTGAGCTTTACCTCATTCAGACCCAATACACCCATATAAGTAGGTGTATAAGTCTTTGGGGTCAGATTTTATATCCCTGTTCCTTGGTAATACACAACAAACAGTCTTTATGCAATTTTTGGGATCTCATTGCACTTTGCCCCGATATAAGGAATGCTTCCCGACTGCTCACAAAGACTAACCTGTTCTATAGCTGGCGATGGAAGGAGTTCCTTGGTGATCGGCTGAACACACCCTCGGTTGGTTTGCTCAGAGTACACCACTGGACTGGATCAGCTCAGCCGTAATGAAGTCCCTGTTATCCAGGCACCATTTGTGGCATATGAGAATGAGAGGCTAAAGAAGCAGGAGAATCTGATTTTAATGCAAAGTCAAACAATATATATACTTTTACTCTGAATAGCTGTTTTTAGATGTCTGCTTAGGCAGCTACAATTCCGCAATAAATCTGTTAGTCTTGACAGTTGGTTATTCTTTTCTCAGGGCCATATGCTTAGCAGAACAGGAAGCCATTCCTCTTTCAGATTCTGTGTTGGTCGGTATTCCTGTCTCCGGTTTGACGTGGCACGCGATTGCTGCATCTGCTTCCTCTTTAACCCCACAAAGGTGGCCATGCTACTGGCCAAGCCTGGGCCAATTAGAGATTATGCCTCTGTGATAACATATTTAAGAAGAAAATCAAAACAAAGTTACACACAGTTTTTTCTAGCCAGAGAAGGGGAGGAGGTGAAAACATGTGAGGGAAGCAACATGGAAACACCAAGGTCAGTGAAGAAGGAGGGGGAGGAGG
Source organism: Entomyzon cyanotis (assembly GCA_024500445.1). NCBI lineage: Eukaryota > Metazoa > Chordata > Aves > Passeriformes > Meliphagidae > Entomyzon > Entomyzon cyanotis. The sequence goes on from JAKEPQ010000342.1 coordinate 52,630, forward strand.
TGCTCCAGGTGCCAGAGCCAAGATTCCTCTGCAGGTCGTAGTGATGACCATGGTGAAGCAGGCTGTCCCCCCTGCAGCCTATGGGGATCCACAGGGGATTGTGGCAGGACGTCCTCCCCCCCGCATCTCTCTCTGCTTCATGGCAGAACATAGATAACTCCAGTGGGGTCAAAAGCCCAGCAAGACGTTATCTCTTGGCGCCCAAAGTCTAAGACCTCTAACCTTGAATCCATATTTTGGTATGGAGAGAGGATGTGGAGAGAGAAACAAAAGAAATGAGTACGTGACCAAAAGCCACAGTTTTACATTATAAAAGTCATACGGAATTTTACAGAGGCAGAAGTTTTCCTACACACACTCTGAAAATGTGCAAGGAGCTTCTCCCCGGAGTCTGGATGCAGGTTCTGCTGGTTACTTTCCTGGGAATTATGTGAAAGGATTCCGAGGTATACTTCACCACCAAAATTGGCATTGGTACATTTGGTTCCTAAGTTATATTATTTCTTGCTAGCTGTTAATAATAGGTACCTTCTCATGCGCTGCATTTTTAGCTACTCATAGTTTTGCTTTTATTTTATTCCTGTGTAGTATGTAGTTTTGTCCTAAGTCTTATGTCTGTCAATTTCTGTGTCGAATAAATGATAATTTGTGTCATATTAGACTTAATTGGCCATTATTAAAAGAACTTGTGAACGAGACCGGGTCCTGGGGTGCTGGCCACCCTAATAAGAGTTACTGCCTGTTGCTAGAGGCCTGAGCAAACGGCAGATATTCATCTAAGCTCCTGTCTCCCATTCGTAACACAATTTTGGGAGGAATATTTGCCTGTGGGAGGGACTCACATTGCAGCAGTTTTGGGAGGACTGCTGCTAGTGACATTGGAACCACGCTGGAGAAGTTCATGGAGAACTGTCTCCCATGGGAAGGGACCCAACAGTGTAGCAGGGGAAGGACTCCTCTCTCCACCAGTGGAAGATCTAGGGTGACAAACTGACAAAAACCCCCATGCCCTTTCTCCCTGTGCTGTCGGTGGGAAGGAGGGAGGGGTTGCTGGGGAAAAAAGGTGTTTTTAAGGACTTATTTTGCTTCTTATTATTCTCCTCTGACTTTGGTAGTAATAAATTCACTTTGTACTTTTTGAGTCTGTTTTGCCCTTAGAGTGTTTTCTCCAGGTCCTTATCTCAACTCAGGACCCCTTTGTTAATTTTTTTCTCTCCTCTGCCCAGCTGTAGCAGGGGAGAGAGAAAGAATGGCTGTCATGGGGCCTGGCATTTGGCCAGGGTCCAAACTGCGACATGGGCCCATGAAACATCAGGACATCTAGGAAGAGATGCAACCTATAAAAGAGCCCGCGATTGAAGGGTGGACCTGATCATGGAGGCTATAACACTTGTCACTCATGAATGTGAAACAGGTGTTGTCATCAAGCCAGCCACACAAATGAAGTCTCCTTGGAAGAGAGAACCAAACTGGGTTTTCAATACAGTGAGGCCTGACAAACTGACTACATGGGACTGTGTGGGAGGATGAGGAATTTTCCCCATTCTGTTGCTAGGAAACCAATGACCAGGTACTTAAGAGACAAAAGATGTAGCCAGTGTGTGGTGAGGGGAGGAGAGAACCTGGTCTTTTGGACTTCACTTGCTTGTTGGGCATCAGAGGGAGTGAGAAAGGAGTGGTCAAATAGAAAACCCAAATCTATTTGCACTTCAACCATTCTTGTTTCTTTGAGCTTTTGGCCCTTCCACCAGCACGGCACCCGTCAGTTCTGGCCTTGTGGATTCCCTTAATCTTATCAAGATAAAAGGGGGCAAAAGGAATCCTTTTGCCATTGAGCACAAGAAATCGCTAATAATATTAATGACTTATGAGAAGTAATTTGTATAACCACTCCTATCCTGGAGAATGTAATGAATATTCATGAATTTTACCTATAACACTGTGCCTTTGGAGGTACTGGTGTGTGTGTGTGTTTGGTGGAAACAATTCCCACACACCCGGTGCATCAAATAAAGCAAATACCCACTTCTCTGACTTGGTCTCTGAAGTGTCTCTGGGCTCGATTGGGGCAAATCAAATTGGCACCTCCAGATGGGACCCTAACTCTGCTCGGCTGCCGGATCCAGGGGTAAGCAGACCTCCCAGTCGCAACCCTGAATTTTCAGGGGGAGCTCAGCTGTCCTTTGGCTCCTGGGGGGACTAGACCAAGGACCATCTGCACCAAATTAAGGTATTAGCTACTTTTACAAAAACAGAAATGCCTGCAGGTCCGGGGTGCTAGTCCCCGAGGGTGGGTTGAGACTAGGTCTCCCGAAATTAGTCCCAGGCAAGGGGTTGGACCCCGCTGTCAGGAAAAGGTACTTTTAAAGGGTTGGACCCCGCTATAGTGAAAGGTACCTTTAAGGGGTTGGACTCCACTGTACTACACCATCATACTGTGATCTTTGTTCTGTCTGTCGTTTTTTTGTTACTGTGTTACTGTGTCATTATTTTGTTACTGTGTGAGTGTGAATGAATGAGATGTGTCTCCGACATGAAGCGAGAGTGGAGCTCTATCTGCGTTTCCGTTCTCTGGCGACAGAAACAGCCAGAGAAAAACGAAGCAACTGGCCAAGAGTGAATGAGTATAAATCATATATAAACCATTGGTTTGAAGTATCTGGAGGGGGGCAGATTGTATTATTGAAAGGAAAATATTTTAGCTACTGAATTGAGAACACCCAGACCCCAACACCTTTCTTATGTTGCTCCATTTGATTTTGCTTTTGAAATCCTGTGTTTTGTGTGTAGAAACAGTCGTGAAACTTAAACTTAGTGCACTCGTATTAATTATGAAAAGTGATATTGTCTATTTGCTTGAGTGCTTTTGAAATTTTTTAATGTGTGTGCATGTACTGTGTGTGCAAAATTTTACCTGTGTTAATTTGTATTTTTGCCGGCATATAAATTTATGTGGGGACGCCCATGAGATAAAAATAACTAGTTGAATCTAATAAGTACCTCTTTAGAACTCCTGTGTGTAGCTGCTGAAATATGGTTGTATAGAATGTTGTAGTAGAAAGAGCATGCAAGTAAATAGAGTAAAAAAAAAAAAAAAGAAAAATAAGGAAGAGAGGAGTAGTTTTTCAGCACCTTCCCCCATCTTGCCTAAAATTTTGGCAGCTGACCCAGGGCCAGCTGCAGTCCCCTGTATCCTCCACTTTTGGAGGCGGCGGGAGCAAACGCAGAGATGCGGGGCTAGAAGCACAAGCTGGGGACCTGTGGGGAGGTGTGGAGACGAGCTGGAGCTGTGCGACAGCTGCGAGATCAGCACCGGGCAGTACCTGACCCTGCCACCCCCTGGGGCAGGGCGTCTGTGGCCTCCCCAGCCTCCGTGAAGCTGCAGGGCACCCTGGTCACTTGTGGTGCTGCTGGCCGTGCCTGCTGAGAGCATAGGAGGGGGAAGGGCTGCGTTTGGATACTGCAGAAGGAATGTCTAGAAATGTGGATTGTCTGTTAAGAGTTTTGTCTGAGTCACCAGAATGACTTTGTGGGACAATAAGCACCCCAGGCAGTAGTGGGGGTGGGGGCTGAAGGAAGGGCAGAATAAGCCCCTGAACGAACTGGCTAGAAAGATACTGCAAATGTATGTAAGAAAAGATAAAGAAAAGGCAAAGGCAAAGGTGATGCCAAAGGTATTACAGCCCCAAACGAATAAACTGTGGGGCCCCTGTGGCAGAGGAGACAGGGCCAGCCACCAGGACGTGGCAAAGGCATTCCCTCCTCAGCAAGAAAAAGCCGATCAGAGCAGCGGCTGATAAGAGATCAGACTGCTATCTGCAAGTCAGAGAGTCACTGAAAGCAAGAATGTCTGTAGAAAAGACATACCAAATTTTGTAATTAACTATTTCAGAGTTAAAATCTCCTGCCTGGGGTACTCTGAGTTGTTGGTTTTTTGAACAAAGGTTTGCTTAAATGCTTTTAAGTTCTTTACCCTTCAAGCAGCCAGACAAATTGCCTTAGAGAAAATGCAAATCAACTGCTGCGAAGAAAAAATTTAGAACTGCTGAGGGGAAGATGGAGACAAGGTGTGTCTCTGAGCTACTGTCCAGGCTGTTCAGGCAGCCAAGAACATGACAATGTGTGCTTAATTCAAGTCCCCAAGGGGGTTCAGTCCTCTGTATGGTTTGTTGTCATGGCAAGTAACTTTGGCAAAAAGTGTTGTTCCCCATGCTTTTAGAATTTGACAGCCACGTTTGGAAAACATGGTGGCCTGATGCTAATTTTGTAAGTTGCCAGATCCAGTGGCTGGCTGCTATTCATTGTCTCAGAATGTAGCCAGAGGCTGGCCGCACTGTCTGCAAAAGTTGTGCAGCCAAAGCTCTGATAGTAAATGAGGCCCGAGGGCTGACAATAGGAATGTACCTCATAAGTTTCACACCAAGTTAAAGATTTATTGACTCAAAGAGCATCTGAGTAGATGACCAGCGCAGTTATTGTACTGTGAATCTTGTTTAGTAAAACAAGAGTATTTAGAATTGAAAAACGAAGGGGTTTGACTCAGCTTCCTTGAAGGGGTTGAGGAAAACCTATGACTGCATAGCATTCAAGTGATAAATCTCCAGACCCAGGCTAGGGAAGATTCACGGGGCACTCCCTAACCTTGGAGAAGGAATGTGTTTGGTAGTAAGTCTTCAAGAGTACTAGAAGAGAACAATTTGAAAGATACACAATCATAAATGAAAGAAAGTTAAAATAAGTGAGACATTGCCTCTCACATGGTCAGCTCAAGCAGCAGAGCTGTAAGTGCTTGTGGAATCCTGCAAACTATATCGGGGCGGGATAGTGAATATTTTACTAATTTTAAATATGCATATAGAGTAATACATGCATTTAAGAAATTATAAGAAAAAGAGGTTTATTAACCTGCAAGAGTAAAACATTAGTTCATTAGATCTTAATTTCTCACTTATTAAGAATTTCCAATGAGGAGTTGAAAGTAGTAAGAATTTATCCTTCTCCCCACTCTAACATGTGTTATCACTGTGCAAGTTTATTTTAACATCCTTTGGTGTGTCCTCATCAGATAAAAAGCTGTGTCCAGACGTGAGACAAGGAGCCACTCAAGCCACAGAAGCAAAAAGAACTGCTGACTTCCCTCATGACTGTGAGATCTACGGCCAGAGACTCCACTCCAATGTGAAACTCCAGACAAAGAGGACACAAAAGAACCATATTGGACAATATAATATACAGTAAATCAGTTAAAAGCTGCAACGCCAAAATGAAACACATTAAATGGTTTTGCTTTTTGTATTTCCAGAACAGTGTTATCCACAGTCAGCTATCCTAGCAAAACCTTGTAATAATTGTAATGGCAAGTATGGCTTCAGATGCAAAGGGGTAAGTAAGCCAGAAAAAAAAAAAGAGAAAGCTATATGAGCTTAAATCTAAATTTGTGAAATTGAAATATAACATTAACAAAATAATTTTATTTTTAAAATGAAAAGGTTTCAAAAGGATGGCTGGCTATTCTACTAAGTATTTCTAACTGTTGCTGTTTAATGCATATTTGTTTGTCCAGTGTTTAAGAATGCTAAGCCCCACAAAAGGAAAATACTGCCTTTGAAAAATTGCTAAAAGTCATAGACCAATCTGCCAGGCTTTGGGCTCTGCAATTTAAAAGATAATTTTAAATTTAGAATAGCAGTTACCGTTCATATGATGCTTTCCTCTTTCCTTTCTCCTCTGTCTGCTAAAATTCCCACAAAAAGAGAAAGGAGGATGAGTAATTCAGACCCCACTTCAGCAAGCTGCCAAGGCAGATTGTTAAAAGTGCCATTTTTCAGTAGCACATTTGAGGTCCTAGAAAGAGCTCGCAAAATCGTATAAAAAAGATCCTGAATGTCTGTTGATTTTTGTGGGTGGCTAACATTTGTGAGCATATTTTTTCTATAAATTGAAAGATAATCTAGATTTACAGAGAGTAAAATAAAAGACTAAAAAGGGAGGAAAAGATAGCCTAATAAATCACAAGCAAAAGACTAACAGTATGAGAGTCTTAGTTATCCTTTATGCTTTCCTCTTTCCTTTCTGCTCTGTTTGCTAGAAATTCTACCAAGGTGAGGAAGAAAAGTACCCCATTTTACAAGCAAGAAAAGCTATCAGTGGTCCTGATCACTGTCTAGAGCCATGATGTGAGCTGCCAAAAACTGAAAAGATTAATGTCTCTGAGACACTTCAAGATGCCTGTGTGTGTGGTGTGTGTGGAGAAGGGGCAGGTCAGGTCTTGCCCTGGTGAGACAGTGAACTGCCCCTTACCTCAGCCCCAGAGCATCCCAGCCCTGCAGTGAGGTCCAGTCATGGACACAGCAGAGGCAGTGCTGTACAGAGCTCCAATCCCAGCCCTATAGTAGGGCCAGCCATGCACACAGCAGAGGCAGTGCTCCATTATCCCCATCCCTGACTCCAGAAAAACCTGCTGGGGGATGGAAGGCCCAAGAAAGCCAAAAAGAATTAACATTCCTCTTAGAATTTCTATAGATTCTGTCTTTCTTATTTTTCTTCAAAATGACTGCTCAAAATTCTAGACCTATAGGGAGGCCAATATGTAAAACAAAAATCAAACTAAAGAAAGACCAAAGCCCAAGAGTCAGCCAGTGCCCCCAGGGCAGAGTTGATATTGAATATATGAACACAGTGCCCATAAAGTTTTGCCCTTAAGATGGCAAGGTCGCTGTGCGATAAGACTAATATCTCTCCACATTAGTGTTGTTCCTCAACTAACAGGGCTTACTCCGAACTTTTATACTAATAGATAGACCCACCAGATTTCACAGCTTTGCCAGGTGGTTTGTACCCTGGCCTGGAGTAAGTGAACTAAAGAAGAATCTTTCTGCCACTGTAGAGACCATAATGAATGCCACTGCAGATGCCATAAGAGCACAGCAAATCAAGATTAAGAGCATCTCACAATTAACTATAGATTTGCTGTATGCCAGAGGAGAAAGAGTATGTACAGTTATAAATACAAGCTGTTGCAATTATGTTAATCCTAACTTAAAACAAATGTATGTAATAGTTATTTGTGTTATTGCATTGTTATTTACTGTCTGCAATAGTAGTTATTGTCGTATGATATTATGTACTTAAAATTGCGATGCTTATATTCAATGGCAAAAGTACAAATTTAAATATGATTTGTAAAGAATTACAAAATTACAAAAAGAAAAGGGGGTACTGAGAAAGGAGTGGTGAAATAGAAAACCCAAATCTATTTGCACTTCAACCATTCTTGTTTCTTTGAGCTTTTGGCCCTTCCACCAGCACGGCGCCCATCAGTTCTGGCCTTGTGGATTCCCTTAATCTTATTAAGATAAAAGGGGGCAAAAGGAATCCTTTTGCCATTGAGCACAAGAAATCGCTAATAATATTAATGACTTATGAGAAGTAATTTGTATAACCACTCCTATCCTGGAGAATGTAATGAATATTCATGAATTTTACCTATAACACTGTGCCTTTGGAGGTACTGGTGTGTGTGTTTGGTGGAAACAATTCCCACACACCCGGTGCATCAAATAAAGCAAATACCCACTTCTCTGACTTGGTCTCTGAAGTGTCTCTGAGCTCAATTGGGGCGAATCAGGAGAACAGGGGAGCTGCTGTCTTCCTTTCGCTGTGACTGTGGGAGCCCCAGCTCTGCACTACCTTCTCTTCCTTGCTGGGTGAGCCTTCATTTGGGAAAAGCAGGGGATCCCCCTCCACCCCTCCACCCCTCCACCCCCCCCCCCCGAGTGCACAACTCCTCTGTCCAGCAGCTGCTGCGGAGGAGCCCAGCTGTAGCTGCCCTGTGCCCCGCCTGCTGGAACGCACTGCAGCTTCTGCCACAACTGCGGAGTTTCTGCCACCTTTTGCTCGCTGGCCCAGCCAGCCCTGCTGTTCCAGTTTGCAGCTCTGAGCTGCCTGCGCCTCACCCTGTTGTCTAGCCCGTCCGCCATTATCCACGCGAGTGGGGAGCCGACCTTGAGCCACAGCGCCCCCTGCAGATGCTCGGAAGTCATCGCACCTGCCCTCCCTGGCTGGGAGCCTAAGAGTGCCCCTGCTGGCTGTGACCGTAACTGCACCAAAGGGAAGGGTGTCTAGCAGCCCAGAGACAGCTGCCACTGAGTTTTCTGGTTTTGTTTGTTGCTGCTAATGTTGTTGCTTGTCTGCCTCGTTATAGATACTAGTAAAGAACTGTTATTCTTCTTCCCATATCTTTGCTTGAAAGCCCTTGATTTCAAAGTTATAATAATTTGGAGGGAAGGGGGGGGGTCATATTCTCTATTCTAAGGGAGGTTCCCACCTTCCTTAGCAGACGACCTGTCTTTCAAACTAAGACAGATCTTGGCGCCCAAGTGGGACTTGAGGGCATTGAGAGAAAAGGGTGAAAAAGGAATAACTGTTTCTGGGTAACCTATGTTAGTGTGCTGAACATAAAAACCTCACTAAGTGGCACCATGTTGTCTAGCATCCCTTGGTTCGGCTGGCACATACACATGGACACATTTTTCCCATTCGTAACTCCCTATCTAAACATGGGTTGTATAACCTAGGCTATTGTGGCTGTTATCCAGTTCGCACAATGGGTCAATAAGGTGAGGAATTTATGGATTTTTCACGTCTTTTGGATGGCGAGCACATGGTTACAGGGGTTTAACACTGTGAGTGCATGTTTTTGGAGTCTGTTTGGTAATGATACCTTTTGTGAGGAGATAACACCGGGGGAAGTTTTTTCCCAACCCTTCACCCATTTCTTTGGGCCTATCCCACCAGCACTTGAAGGGTTCAGATATTCTCTCAATGCTAATGATATCGTACAGTATTTGGTGTTGCTGATAGGTCTATTCCACTTAGCATTCAGAGATGGGGTGAGACTGCCTTGGGTAACCACTCTAACATCTGCCTCAGGGACTAGGAATGCCATCCCAGAGCCCAGGGATATTGCCCCAGAGCTGAGGGATACTACCTCAGAGACTAGCGATGCCGCCACAGAGCCCGAGGCTATCCCAGAGCCCGAGGGTGCCCCACAGCCTGACCCTGCCCAACAGCCTGACCCTGCCCAACAGCCTGCCTCAGAAAAGAACCGCCTGGATTGGGTGGGGGTATTGGTGGAGGAGATGCACAAGATATACCAGGTGCTGAGGGAATACACTTCCCCAGCTGGTGGGAAACACCCTCCTTGCCCCAAAGGGGAAGAGTCTGATGGTGCAGCACCAGAACCCACAGACGTTACAACTGTCCAGGTTCCAGCTGAACTGCAAGGGCAGTCACAGCCAGCAGCAGTTGCCTCTGTGCAGCAGAAAAAGTATAAAACCAAATCAATATGCCTGATTTAGAGGACTAGAAGTTAGATAATGATTTACTAGGGGCTGCTTGCTAAAACAATATCTATCGCTTGCTTAAAAGTTTTTGCGCTTGCCAAGCAGAAAGGGAGGATGCAAAAGGAATGCAAGACCATTGATAGGAGTGAAGTAACCATGACCAGATATCCTGCTTTCGGACCCTGAAACCAGCTAGAGTCAGCTTTAAGGTTTGGACTTGGACCAGGAACTCAGGGAGCATGCACAAGGAGGCAGAGTGAAGAGTTCATCCCAAGGAATACTCCTTACTTCATCCACCAGAGACTCCTGCCCACCAACACCAGACAACACTGCGCTTGCGTGAGCATATTTAAATGAACTTTGGACTCATTATAATACGAAGCGGGGATAGATAATGAATATGTATAGGGGCATTGTGTAACTTCATGCATATGTAACCTGTAACCCAATATAAACCAAGTGAAGTGCTGCTGGCAGTGTGCATGCCTTTGGAAGGTTACCCCCATGCACCCCAGCACTGGAATAAAACATACCTACTTTAAAACTTTATGAGTTGTAGAGTCCATCCGTGCATCAAATTGGCACCCAGATGGGACTAAGTCTGCTTGGCTGCAGGATCGACTGAGGTGCACACTGAGATTTTCCTGGAGGAACTCTACTCCTCAGCCACTTGCTGCGAGGGCAGACAACGACCATCTAATACGGTGGAAAAACGGTATGTTTTGGGTATAGGAAAGCCTGTAAGTCATATACGCGTGGCTAGAGCTGCTGATAAGTCATGGAGAGACGTCCCCACGCACAACATAGTCCCTGTACTGAGTAGGTTAAGCTTGCAAGCAACCAGCTAGGGGACTGGGAACTGGCGGAGTAATTTGCCGACCTTAGCTGGCAGGGGGATTCGCTGGCTGATAGAGCAGCCCACTAGCGATCCTGGGGGTAGATCGAGTGAATCCAGAGAAAAACTATTTTGAATTGCTGCTAACACCAGTGTTTGTGTGAGTGTGTGTGTATGAGATGCAGACTGGATAGCCTGGATCTGCGAAGCAAGTGCAGAGCCTTTATAACCACGGTTTCGGATCCCCACGAGGGGACTGGCTGGTGAAGAGATGAAGAGATGGTTTAATAAAGTTGGGATGAATGCTTAGTTATTGTTGGGAATTATTAGTTTTGGTATATTAGTGTTGTGTATTGGAATTTATGTTGTAATTTTTTGCTGTGGCTGTAAGAAGCCACGTCATGTTGTGTTAAGTATTAGCCGTGTGTTGTATAAATTGTTGTGTAGTTAATTTGGATTGGAGTCATTGCTGTGTGTGTTTAAATTAGGTTAGAGTTATATTTTACCAAGCCTTGACACAAGGATATCCCCCCCCCCCCCCCGCCCCAGTGGCTATATCAAAGGAGCATAGCTCCTGACCTCTGAGTTTATGTGGATGCAGAACAGCAATTGCGCCATGGCATAATTTGTGGGTTTTAACACAGTGCCGGTTTTGTGAAGTCAAGCAATATTATGCTTCCACCGAGCTGCTAGAAGGATGTGTGGATTGTAGACAAAATAAAGGTTAGAGCATCCAAAAGGTTGTGTGTGGATGAGAGCACCAAGTCCCCTTTCTTAGTGGTTTGATTTTAGAAGAATATTGGGAGGTAACTGTTCATCAACTTTGTGAAAAGAGACTTAAAAAAAAAAAGATAAAAAGACAAGACTTAGATAAAGAGCATACAAAGAGTGGTTAGTTCACTACACAGGTGACCTGGAGTGGGTAACACAATATTTAAGTGAACTTTAATTTATAAAGGTGGTTTTCTTAGTGGTTTAATTTTGATTTTTGGGACAGAGTGGTGAAGATATGAGTGTTTGATTATGGTTAGGAGCAATAATTATAGTGTTGTTAGTATTTTTAGGAATTTGCTGAGTAACACGGGTGAGTACAGTGGGTGTACACTGTATATGTGCATGTTTGTGTAATATATTAAAGCATTTCACCATGGCCAAACCACGGAGAATGCCACTTCTGCAGTGGTTTAGCCTTGACCTTTCCTCCCTTTTTCTCTCTTCCTAGTAGCTTGACTTTGAGTGAAATAAATGAGATGTGTGCTTGATGCCAAAAATATTTCCTTGCCCTGAATGTAAAAAACAATCATTGCAAGGCTTGGACACTGTATGAGTGTGCTGCATGCTATAAAAGGTGACATCGTGTTTCTACCCTAAGAGCAAAGTGGTGTCTGGCGTGTGAAGTATTCAATCTTAAATGAAGCTTTAATGCCAGTGGGAGATGATTACATTATGTGTGGCTAGCACAGACCTTTCCCATGAGAATTCTTTCTCTCTTCTTCCTGTGTTTTTATAAACAAAGATAAAGTTTGGATGTTATTAAAACAGTTTTTCAAGGTATGGACAGTTCAGGCCTGGCCAATCAGGCCTAGGGGGAGGTTTCGAACTGACCAATCTGGGTGACCTTTGAAAAGTCTATATAAGTTGGAATTAAATAATAAAACCTTCTTCTTGATGCCACACTTTGAACCTGGACTTCTTTTCTCTGCTAGCAGCTCAACAGCAACAATTATGGTTAAAGGAACAACTGGCCAATCTGAAAAAACATATTTTTGTAAACCTTTAAAGTATAAACTTGAGACGCAATGGGGTATTCACAAGGTTTTTTAGATGCCCAAATCTCCAAAAGCCCTTTTGGGCAGAGACCTGTTGGAGCAATTACAAGCAACCATTACATTCAAAAATGGGGAAATTACTCTGAAGGTAAATGATTAACAGTATGTAGAAGTATTAGCTTAATGTTAATAACCACAGAGGCTGAGGGAGAAATTAGTGAAGAAATTATGAACCAAGTATTCCCTGGTGTATGGGCAACAAACGTACCTGGGAGAGCTAAGAATGCACCCCCAATACAGATCAGGCTCTGATTTATGGTAAAATAGAAAACATTAATTTAAAAGAACTAGAAGCTGGATAAAAAGAACAATAACTTTTGAGCTGATTTAGAAGGCCAGAGATTGGATAACGATTTACTAAGATTTGCCTGCTGAAAACAATTTATTATTCGCCTGGTGATTTTGTGCCTGCCTAGTATCGGGGAGGATGGAGAGAAGAGAGTCAAATAATTGAGAAAAACCACCAAGTGTGACCAAGCATCCTGCCCTTGGACCCCGAACAGGTACAAGTTGGTTCTCAGGCTTGGACTTGGACCAAGAACCAAGGGAGCATGCGCAAGGGAACAGGGTGAAGAGTTCATCCTGAGGAAGACTACCGATTTTGCCATCATTAATCATTTGGGACCCCTGCCCATAATTAATCTGAGACACTGCACTTGCGCGAGCATATTTAAATGAACTTTGAACTCATTATAATACGAAGCGGGGATAGGTAATGAATATGTATAGGGGCTTTGTCTAACTTTATGCATATGTAACCTGTAACCTAATATAAACCTAGTGAAGTGCTGCTGAGGGTATGCATGCCTTTGGAAGGGCTACCCCCCATGCACCCCAGCTGGAATAAATGCATACCTACTTCATAACTATCTGAGTTGTGGAGTCAATTCCGTGCTTCAGCTCAAGGAAGGGAAACAACCAGTTAGGGTTAAACAACACCCCCTTAAGAAGGAGGACAAAGAGGGAATTAGCCCGGTGATTGAAAACTTTTTGCAGCTAGGACTATTGAAAGAGTGTAAATCTGATTTTAACTCTCCCATTTTACCAGTCCGCAAGCCTGATGGGTCATATTGTCACTGAATCTGCAGGAAAAGCAAAAACCCTCCAACAACATTTTAATGTTAGAGAGTCAAGGCATTACTTTATTATCTGGCCAGGATGTTGTTCTGGCCAGGATGTACCACAGAAATCATCTCATCCACACATAGCCCGGGTGTGCAGAGAGAATCATTCCAGGATACATGGCTTTTACTCGATTTTTTTCAGATATTTTATACAGTAAAAATACATAGGAAAGCATTGGGTCAGTGTTCATTGGTCTAAAGTTGAGCAAACCCCTAGTATTCAGTTTCTCATTGGATCCGAATCTCTTCGCCTCTGATGCTAATTAGATTCTTCATTCTTCAGTTTTTCTTATCAGTCCTTTTTCCGGGCCAGGATGTCTTCAGCCCTGCTGGAGGTGGTCTGGGGTAGCCATTTGTGATAGCCACCATGTCCTGTGGATGTCCCGCGGATGTTCTGTTAATGGCCTTTATCTTTCTGGTTATCTTCGGGGTCACTCCCAATCTGTTGATATGCTGAGTCCACCAGACCTCATCTGGTAGAACAATGCCCTGAAAGAAACCTAAATTTCCTCTTCCCAGGGTAAAGACAAACAAAGCTTTTGACTAAAGTTATACAAAATTTTTAACCTGATATATTTTCCAACAATATCAGGTGGTACAGGATTTAGGGGTGGTAAACAAAATAACTGAGGATCTCCATCCTGTGATATCAAACCCCTACACATTATTAACTGAGTTAACACCTGAACTAACCTGGTTCACTGTCTTAGATTTGAAAGATGCCTTCTTTTGCCACCCTCTCCATGAAGCCAGACAGAAAATATTTGAGTTTGAATGAGAAAACCCCAAAAGTGGATGTAAAACTCAACTCAGTTGGACGGTGTTGCCTCAAGGATACAAGAACAGTAGTACCCGATTCGGGGACCAACTTGCAAAAGATTTGGAATCCTGGGAAGCCCCATCTGAAGAAAGGAAGCTATTGCAATATGCAGATAACATCCTAATAGCTGCCTGGACAGAAGAAGCCTGCGTAGTCTGGACACATTAGGCAATGAACTCCTGGACAGAACTGAAAAGAGGCAATCAAGAATGCCCTGATGTCAGCTCCAGCTCTGGGACTTCCAGATGTGAGTAAACCATTCTTTTTTTTTCTCATGAGAAACAAGGGATTGCTCTGGGAATACTAGCACAAGATCTGGGCCCATATCGACGGGCAGTTGCTTATCTGTCTAAGCAACTAGACGCAGCAGCCAAAGGATGGCCAGGGTGCCTCAGGGCTGTCGCGGCAGTCGTGCTAAACATTCCAGAGGTATGCAAGTTTACCTTGGGCCAGAAAATGACTGTGAGAGTGTCCCATACAGTGTCTGCAGTGCTGGAAGTGAAAGGCGGACACTGGCTTTCCCCGCAGAGGTTCCTAAAATACCAAGCCATCATGGTGGAGCAGGATGATGTGGAAATAGTGGTCACTAACATTGTAAATCCAGCTTCTTTCCTCAGCGAAAACAAAGGAGAGCAGGTACACCATGACTGCCTGGAGACTATCAAGGCCACATACTCCAGTCATCCAGATCTGAAAGATACACCTTTGGACGATGCAGAGACCTGATTTACCGATGGAAGCAGCTGAAGCAGCTATGTCGTCAGTAGAAAGTAACATGCAGGGTATGCAGTTACCACCTGTAAAGAGGTAATAGAATCTGGACCCCTGCTGACAAACACCTCTGCACAGAAGGCTGAAATAATTGCTTTAACCCATGCCTTAGAAATAGCAACAGGAAAGAAGGTAAACATCTATACAGACTCAAGGTATGCATTTGGAGTTGTACATGCACACGGGGCCATTTGGAAAGAAAGAGGACTGTTGAACTCACAAGGGAAAAACATCAAACATGCACAAGAGATAGTGCGACTGTTAGAAGCAGTCCAGCTACCTGAGAAGGTAGCAGTTGTGCACATTAAGGCACACCAGAAAGTGATCTCAGAATTGGAAGAAGGAAATGAGCTGACGGACAGAGACGCAAGAGAAGCCACAAAAGGTGAGGTGACAACTGAAGGGGCTTTAATTCCAGATGGCCAAATCTCCCTAGAAGGTAAGCCAACCTATAATAAAGAAACCAAAAACTAATTGAGGATCAAGACGGGTCATACAATAAAGAGGGTTGGACTATTACTGCACAAGGGAGGTTGGTCGTTCCCTCTCACTTGGTATAGGCACTGGTAAGGGAAGAACACCAAAAGACACATTGGGAAATAGATGCCTGTGGTGGTGGATGATACCACCTCAGGAACTGCTGGGGAGCCGAGTAGTCCCAGTACAGCAGGGTTTCACTGGTGGCAAACTTCCTAGTCCAAGTAACACAATAAGTCCCTCCCCAAATTATGTAAATCCCCCTGGCTGTAACCTAACCCCTGACTCCATCCCTCCCTTCTCCCCATTGGTTGTAGTGTTCCCCCCGCCTCCTCTCCCCTGACCCCAGGTGATCCCTATATCTAGGGGCACCGAGGGCTCCTCTTCCTCTTTCACGCTGGAACCCTTCGGAATAAATATCTGGAACATCCAGCTGATTGAGCCTCTGGATTCTTTGTCTCTGGTAACACGTGAGCTATCCGGCTCTCTGGGTGAGTGAGAATCTGTGCCTTACACCGGCTCGGGTGTGAGAAGGGTCTTTCTGTACAGCACCAGAGCAGTGCTGGCTGGAGTGATCTCTCAATAGCCTTAGAGACACTTTCGGTAAATGCAGAGGCCTGTTCCCCTCCTCCCCCCACTGCGTTAGATGCCTTACATAAATATCTAATTGAAAAGATTATCGCTAGGAATTTATATGCTACCATCACACAGGTAACCTGACAGTGTGACCTTTGCCTCCAGACTAACCCCAAAAATATCCCCAAACCAAAATTGGGCCAAATTGGAAAGGGAAATGGGCCTGGACAGCAGTGGCAAATTGATTTTTCAGAGCTCCCAAGAAAAGGGGGATATAGATATTTGTTGGTATTAACAGATACCTTTTCAGGGTGGCCAGAAGCCTTCCCCACCAGAACTGACAAAGCCTGAGAAGTAACCAAATGTCCTGGGTTGCAATATAGATGTATTTAAGTATTCTATTACCACCAGCTGTGAGCCGTTAGCTGCTATCACCTGCTAATGACCCACTCCGGATGACAGGCAATGGGCCATCCGTTAGCTGTTATCACCTGCTAATGACCCACCCCAGATGACAGGCAATGGGCCATCAGGGACCCACCGTGTGACTCATGGACTTATCCCATTGTGGGATGCTCTGCCCAGGAGGGAGGAGCCAGGTGTTCCCACCTGGATATAACCTGGCCTTGGAACTGCCTGAGCTAGCCCTGTCTACTGGGTTCCCAGAGGACAAGAGCTACCATTGGATCTTCAGCTGGAGACTAGACCTTCACAGGATCACCGCTTCAACTGGACTACTTCAGTTGGACTGCTACCACCACCCTAACAGGGTGTTAGGTTGTATCTGACTTTGTCAGTGCTTTTCCTTGGATTATTTCATTTATTTTTAATTTCAATCTTAACTTGTGATCTCCCACTGGTTTGTTTTCAAACCAATACACCAAATCTCTTGCAGAGCAAACTTTGGAGCCACAGTGAGAAGGACCATTTCAGGTGTTCCTTACCACTTTCACTGCAATCAAGATCAAAGAACAGAACGCCTGGATTCATCACACTCAAGTGAAGAAGGCTCCAGAGACCCCTTGGAAAGTGGCTTCTGGTGATAATGAAGTTGAAATTTCCCCAGGTAAAATGAGTCCAATGGGGAAAAGAGTTATTCTTTGTATAGTCGTGTTTGTTATTTTAAGATGTAAAGCCATTAATGGAAAGGAAAATATCTGGTCCCGAGGGGGAAGCTCAATAACATGGGCAGAACCCTTTATAGGAGGGGGATGACTTTTCCAAACACAGATTGTGATTTTACAAAACCAACAGGTGTACAAGAAAAATAATTGGGCAATCGTACCAAGAGAATGTGGGCCCGGATGGTCAATAATAAATGGCAGACTGTAAATTTGGAATCTTGTATTACACGAGAACAACAAGGGTTTATTTGTGAGAGTAATACAATTGATGCCAAAGACATATGCCTGGATGTTGAGCAAAGCATTTGCCACTTTGAAGTTCACACAGATACTAGTCAAAAGACAGTACTTTTATATATTGTTCAGGGTGTGTGTGTTAAAGAACAATTTGTGTTTTTATAGAAGTAGATAATGATAATAATAACTATGGATGTTGAGAATTATTTTAATTTTTGTATTTGTAATTTTATAAAGATCATTGTGTTTGACTTCTAGTATTTGGCACCAGTTGTATCTCACCAATTGATAAAGTCTAATTATGCCATGTATGACGAATTATCACCCACAGCTCTTGGGATGAACCTTACGTTGGTAAGACAATTAGTAGAGCATCAGGACATGATTGACATCCTGAAAGAAATTCCAAAAAATGAAAAGAAAACTTTAATAACCATTCATCATGATATGGAAGAAATAAGCAGGGTCTTACAAAGAGTGAGACAAGATGCAGATCATCACTGGTTGGATGTACTTTTTGGATGGTCACCTACTGCAACTGGTATTTTTAATACGTTATATCACCCCATAATTATTTTATTAATTTTAGTAGGTATCAGCCTTGTGTTATCTGTTATGTTACTTGTTTGGAATTATAAGATGTTGAAAAGATAATCCATTTTAACCACTTTATCAAATGTACATGGGAAAGTGTTAAGAGATGCTTATTGTAGAAGCTTGCTAGAAGAAGAATCTGTTTATTAGTAAAAGAATTTACTAATCTTATAGAAAAGGGGGGACTGATTTAGGGGACTAGAGGTTGGATAATGATTTACTAGGGGCTGCTGCTTGCTAAAACAATATCTATCGCTTGCTTAAAAGTTTTTGCGCTTGCCAAGCAGAAAGGGAGGATGCAAAAGGAATGCAAGACCATTGATAGGAGTGAAGTAACCATGACCAGATATCCTGCTTTTGCACCCTGAAACCAGCTAGAGTCAGCTTTAAGGTTTGGACTTGGACCAGGAACTCAGGGAGTATGTGCAAGGAGGCAGAGTGAAGAGTTCATCCCAAGGAATACTATTTACTTCATCCGCCAGAGACCACCAGAGACTCCTGCCCACCAACACCAGACGACACTGCGCAGGCGCAAGCATATTTAAATGAACTTTGGACTCATTATAATACGAAGCCATATCATGCCCAGTTAATGATGTTGGGGAACCAGGGCCCTCACAACCAGCAGGGGAGCCTGAGCCTATAATCATCAAGGAGTCCCTGTAGTACGACAGTATCCGTAATCTGTGGAACAACATTGTGCTTCACGGGCGCGAGGCTTTTTCGACCTGGTTACGTCAGTTTTGGGACCTTATGGGCCCAGGCATGCACCTGGATAGTAACAAGGCAAGGAATTTGCTATCTTTGACCCAGGACCCAGATGTTGACAAGGTGTTTGTGAGGGAGCCAGGGCCCCTTTCTCTCTGGGAGAGGCTTTTAATGAGTGTAAGGGAGAGGTTTGTTCACAGAGACAGAATGCAGGAGCACTACTGTAGATTGCCCTGGAAGACCATTGAGGAAGGGATCCAACGGCTGAGAGAAGTGGCAGTACTGGAGGTGCTTTTTGGGAGGGATGGACAACACGAAAATGATCCTGACAGGGTCAGGTTGTAAGGGTCAGTCAAAGAATCAAGTTTTCTCTCAACATTTCTCATCAGAAACCACAGGTGCAGGACATAAGCCGGTACACAGAGAATTCATTGTACCTGCCAAAGGTGGTATGGAACAAGTGCTTTGTACCTGCCAGAGCTGGTACAGAACGAATGCTCTGTGCCTGCCAAAGCTGGTACGGAACAAAGGCTTTGCACCTGTCTCCCTGACACCCACTATTGTGAAAGATCCATGAAGCAAGAAAATTAATGGTGGGACTTACCATGGACCCATAGACTCCCTGCTACCCACTATTGTGAGGGGACCTGCCTCCAAAGTCGACCATGCCTCAGACACTCCTCTCTTGGCATGTGTGGCCTGCCAAGTGGAGTTTGGCATATCTCCACAAGAATTAAGGGGGAGCAAAGGTGGGTCGCAAGGAGGGACCAGGTGTATGGACTAGCATAAAAGACAGCTCTGGAATAACTGAATTCTGAAGATGTTCCCCACTGTGAGATCACATCGATCAAGACAGAGGAAGAGGAACGCCTTCTGGACTGGGACCCTCAGAGATGCCAGATGTCTGTGGACCCGTGGTGGTAGCTATAAACCCTTTTTTCTTCCCTTTTCTCCCTATCTTTTCCTTTATTCTCTCTCTCTCTCTTTCTATCTCAAGCCGCTTTATGGGCACAATTATTAAAGTTCCTATTTGGATTAAAATTTAACTTCCTTGACTCGTTGAAATATTTTTGCTTCACTTTCTTTTTGCACTCCGAGATCATAGCTGGCACAAATCATCATGCATCCGCTTATGAGTGGACCATGACATTAAACTGGCATCACGGAGACAGGATCCTGATAGAGGCAGGGGGGTGAAAGCCCTCCAAACTCATTTTTTGAGGACTCTATTGGGATTCCAGCTATCAGAACTTAAAGTGCAAAAAAGGGGAGTAGAATTTTTATTTTAGTGACACCTGAGAAAGGGTGGCCATTGGCAAGTGTCTAACTTTCTCGAGTAGATTTGATCTTTTTATGGTTGTTGCATTGTTTTTGAGATTGTTTTGTTTCTGGGTCAAGATAGAGAAAATGTTTCTCAAGTGAATTTGAGCTGGTTTTTTTGGTTTTTTTTGTTTTGTTTTGTTTTGTTTCTGAGTCAGGATAGGGGAAACAATGACTGAAAAACAGGAGAATAGAGATTCTCAGTTAGTTAATGATATTTATTTTTTGCATTTTTGGATAAGTATGGTGCTTGACCTCTCCTGTTGGGGAAGATTGGTCTTGAGAAAATTGGAAAAATTTGCAGAGTATAGTAGACCGGATTTCTTTACTACAGAATGAGGCTAAGGTTAAGTTTTTACTACCAGGAAAAAGCAGGGCAATAGTCTGCTCTGTTTTAGGTGCCAGCTTGGTTGTAGCCATTAAAGACTGTCTTAGGTAGTGTAGTGATGAGGAAAAAAATCATAGAATCCTGAGAAAACCTGGTGCACTGTCACCAAACAACAATTTCCAATCTGGAAAAGAAATTAGAGTGCAAGAAGGAAGAAATCCATTCATTAAAGGCTGTTCTTGAAGTAAATCATATTATCAGTACCACTTATTCACAAAACACTAGTTCACAGGATATAGTATCATCGGGATCAATTAACCCGATGTATCCACAAAAGGAATTGGAACAAATGAGAAAACTTGACAAAAATCCCCTTCATTTAGGACCCTTAATCAAAACTGAATTTTCTTATCTTAACGATGAAGATACAGACCCCCATATAACCACCAAGGAAACGCCCTGTTCTGCCACTGAACTGGCAAAGTTAAAAAGGGAATATGGGCATCTTATCAAAGAATCTGAAACAGAATATGTGTGGCGTGTGTCTTTAACTGGGGGTGACCAAATTAAATTGAGTGAAAAGGAGGCCGAGGGTTATTGGGGCCACGGAGTTTTCTTAACAACAGGCTATCGCCAGGCCCCATGGTCCTTAATTCAGTGTGCTGCTTACTGGGCTGGAGGGTTAAACCCTCTGGACAGGGGAGACCCTTTGGCAATAACAGGCACAGCTGACCAATTACTAGAAAGTGTGCACAAATGTGTTGGTTTGAAAACAAACCAGTGGGAGATCACAAGTCAAGATTGAGATTAAAAATAAGTGAAATAATACAAGGAAAAGCACTGACAAAGTCAGATACAACCTGACACCCGGTTAGGGTGATGGTAGCAGTCCAATTAAAGTAGTTCAGTTCAAGCAGTGATCCTGTGAAGATCTGGTCTCCGGCTGAAGGTCCAGTGGTAGCTCTTGTCCTCTGGGAACCCAGTAGATAGGGCTCGCTCAGGCAGTTCCAAGGCCAGGTTATATCCAGGTGGGAACACCTGGCTCCTCCCTCCTGGGCAGAGCATCCCACAATGGGATGAGATAAGTCCATGAGTCACACGGTGGGTCCCTGATGGCCCATTGCCTGTCATCCGGAGTGGGTCATTAGCAGCTGATAGCAGCTAACGGCTCACAGCTGGTGGTAATAGAATACTTAAATACATCTATATTGCAACCCAGGACAACAAAGCTGCTTGCCTACAAATGATACATGAAAGAAAATTAGTTCCTGGATGTGAATCACCAATGACGTTGCCTGTTAACCCTGAAATTATGACTCCCTTGTCGCTGTTTCAAGATGGGAATGACACACAAAGACAACTCCAGACCAAGTAGAAAGGAAGGCAGAAACCCAGTTTATTACTACATAATCTCTTTTATACTATTTTCTAACATTCATGCCATATAGCTATTGGTTTATAACCTGTTATTGTACAGCACCATTGGTCAGCTATTCCTAGCACACATATTTTGTGAATAACAGTCTCCCTTTTGCAGGTGTTACATACCAAGTTGTTTTTCTGGTCGTTGTTTATCTGTTCTTGCTTCTGCCTCTCACAGGTATAAGGTTGCTTGCAACACGGTCGATGTCTGTGAGCAAAGGCAGGCTAGTTGTCAGTTCCCACACTCCCTTAATAAGGGGATTCCCTGAGTCACTCAAAACCACAGGGATAAGTCTCCAGAGAACCATAGCGTCAATAGGTCCTGTAGAGAGGTTGGAGAGTTTTATGCGCAGAGGTGATAATAGCAGAAATACAGGCAATACTGATACAGACTCTTACGCAAATTCCTCTGACTTTTCAACACCAGCCCCACTAGGTAACAGACCTCACCCCTAGACCTAAAGTCTGGACATGGGGGGAGGTAGCACAAGAATTAATTGATTACAGTAGAAAATACTGTCTTGTGAAGCCTTTGGAAAAAAGATCAAGAGGCATCCGGCAAGTAGGAGTTAAAAATGCACTGCCCCATCCCAGCAAGACTGCAGATGTTGCCAAGGAACAGTCACAACCTAAATCCCTTTCGGTCTGAATTGAGTGGTGGCATTTAGGGCTTAAAAATGGAATTCCTAAAGATTTAATGGATTGTTTACCTTTAGATAAATTGAGCAAACTGGTAACCCAGTGGCATGTGCCAAAACCACATTCCTTTTCCTCTGTGAGAGAAAGTGCATCCATCACAGCTTCTGTCCCCCCTTTTGCTGAGGGTGCAAACAACATCAAACTTTTTCCTCAGAACAGGGAAACTCGAATCTCCATTTCCTAGTGGTGGGCGGGGAAATGGAGAATGGATTTATATTAGACAGCTCACTAGAACAGAAAAAGGAGATGTGTTAATCACAGCTATTGTGGGACCCAAACGTGCACCAGTGACCTTTTTAATTGATACAGGTGCACAGATTTCTGCCCTGACTGAGGAGGTTGCCAAGAGGTGTAGAGTTTCTCCCTTAAGGGGGAATCTATCCATGCTAAATGCTTTAGGTTCAACAGAGATCATGAGTGTCGCTCTGGTAAAATTAATCCTACTGGGGGAAGAGAGCTTGATTACTATTGTAATGGTGATTGGTAATATTCCTTTTAAATTGTTAGGGATAGATGTCCTTAAGGGAAAATAGTGGGAGGATACAGAAGGACTACTCTGGTCTTTCGGAATACACCAACTGCACATCCGATTGTTGCAAGAAGCTCCACCACTACCGTTTAGCAAGATCACTAATGTCAAGCAGCATCCCCTTCCTTTGGGAGCTAAGGAAGGTATAAAACCAGTTATGCAAGAAATGAAAGAACAGGGAGTCATGATAAATACTCATTCTCCTTTAAACTCCCCTGTATGGCCAGTAAAAAAGCCTAACAGGAAGTGGTGACTTACCATTGATTTTCGAAGGCTAAATGCCAATACCGACCCTCTGACTGCCGCGGTCCCAAATTTAGCAAAACTGATAACATCTATTCAAGAAAAGGCGCATCCAATTATGGCAACAACAGATGTCAAAGACGTTTTTTATGGTACCATTGCAACCAGAAGATAGGGATCGTTCTGCTTTCACTTGGGAAGGGCAGCAATATACTTTCACCCGACTCCCCCAGGGGTATAAACATTCCCCTACATTGGCCCATCATGCTTTAGCCTTGGAGCTGGAGCAAATACCAAAACCTGAGGACATCGCTGTCTATCAATACATCAACGATGTATTAGTAGGGGGAGATCAAATAGAGAGGGTGGGGGAAACTCAGCAGAATATAATTTTCCATTTAGAAAATCTGGGATTGCAAATTCCCCCAGAGAAAATCCAAAAACCCTCCCAAGAGGTAAAGTTTCTGGGTATATGGTGGAAAGGAGAAATGACCTGTGTCCCACCTGACACTCTCACCTCCTTGGATCAAATTAAAATGCCTGAGTCTAAAAAGGAGCTACAACATGCCTTAAGTCTTTTAGTGTTTTGGAGGAAGCACATCCCAGACTTCTCCATCGTTGCTAGACCTCTTTATGATTTGCTCAGGAAAGGTGCCAAATGGGAATGGACTTCTGTCCAAGATGAAGCACTACAACTGTTGGTTTTTGAAGCTACTGCACACCAGGCCTTAGGTCCTATCCATCCTACAGACCCTTTCCAGGTGGAATGGGGTTTTTCCTTATCGGGGTTGTCGGTACACTTATGGCAACAGGGTCCTGAGGGTCCAACCTGACCTGTGAGATTTTATTCTCACAGTTTTAAGGATGCTGAGAAAAGGTATACTACTTGGGAGAAAGGTTTGTTTGTGGTAAGCCCAGCTTTCATTGAAGTAGAAAAAATAGTGTGCAATCAACCAATTGTGTTAAGAGGCCCATTCAAAGTAATAAAAAAAATCACTGCTGGGACTCCTCCCCCTGAAGGGGTTGCACAGAAAGCCTCCGTACGAAAATGGTATGCACAGATTGAGCATTATTGCAACGTGTTTTCTGTAACAGAAGGAGCCTCAAAGAACCTTTCTATCCAAGAAATGGAGAGTCTGGATATCAGCCAAGGCAAACCTGCCTCAGTCATCTGGGTGGCCCCTCCTTTTTCCCAAGACCAAACAGTAAATGCTTGGTTTACTGACGCTTCTGCCAAAAGAGAGGGGAAGGTGTGGAAATATAGAGCAGTTGCTCTTCACACTTCCTCTAATGAACAGATTATCACCGAAGGACTGGGTAGTGCTCAAGTAGGTGAACTAATTGCAGTATGGAGAATTTTCCAACCAGAAGCCCAAACCACTTCTCCCATTCATATCTACACAGACTCATATGCTATATTTAAAGGATGTACTGAATGGCTCCCTTTCTGGGAGCAAAATGAATGGTAGGTAAACAGAGTACCAGTGTGGCCAAAGGGAAAGTGGCAAGAGATTTTGAGAATTGCTAGCCAAGGCAACTTTGCTGTAGGCTGAGTTGCTTCACATCAGATAGATGGGAGCACTGCAGGAGAGTGAAATAACAAAGCTGATGAACTGGCTAGACTTGCTCCTATGAAAGAGAATCAAACCTCTGAGAATTGGGAGTGCTTGTTTGAGTGGCTGCATGTTAAGCGTAGGCACACTGGTGCTAAAGACCTGTATCGAGAAGCCCTTGCTCGTGGCTGGCTAATTACCAGAGAAATGTGTAAAACCTGTATATCAGCCTGCGAGCAATGTCGTACACGACTCGAAAGACACCCTCTAGAGGATGATCCTTTGCATTTGAGAGAGGGTAAAGGCTTATGGGATGCCTGGCAGGTGGATTATATAGGTCCCTTTAAAAGATCGGGGAAAACATTTTGTGCTGGTTGGTGTTGAAATTACATCAGGTTTAGTCCAAGCTGAAGCTTTTAAGAGGGCTACAGGAGACAACACCATGAAAGCGCTGAAAAAGTGGTTTGGAATTTTTCCAAAACCTCAGGAAATACAGTCTGATAATGGCCCTTACTTCTCTGCTAAGGTTGTGCAAGAGTGGGCAAAGACTGAAGGGATTAAGTGGGTTTTCCATACCCCCTACTACCCTCAAGCTAATGGAATAGTAGAAAGGACCAACGGTCTTCTAAAATGACTCCTGAAACCTCATGAGGGGAATTGGGATGTCTGACTGTGGGAAGCTGTCAAAGGTATGAATGATCATTGGGGGTAAATGGATGCCCAAAGATCACTGCTTTTTGCCCAAAAGCTTCTACTCTAACACCATCTGTAAAAGAACCTAATGTTCTACTCTAACACCATCTGTAAAAGAACCTAATGATTCTAAAGAATCATCTTATTTCTCAGGACAACCCGTTCTGGTGGAACTCCCTATTGTGGGAAGTGTACCATTGGTACTAAAGATCCCTTTAAATAAATATGCATGGATAGCCAACAATGCCCTGGGAAAGAAACATAAGATTAATACCCGCTGGATTGTTCCATCATTTTATTTCCTTTTTGCCTGAAAAGGGCAAATTTTCTACTTTTGTTTTTGCAGGAGAACCCCATGGGACTTTAAGAATTTTTACAGAAGAAACATGAATAAGAATTGAAGACTTAAATCTGAAAATGGCCTACAAAATTTTGATTAGGTTGCTCCTACTTTTCTGCACTACACCTCTTACCTGTAACCAAAATAATACTGAATGGCCTTGGTCTCAAGCCCTCATAGGATGTTCTAGCTCTTTTGGAAACTATCGCAAAAATAGCCATCCAAATTTGGCTGTAGTCGTAATGCATGATGACAAAGTTTACCATTCGTCTGAGTGGATCTGGGATAAGAATGAGTGGGTTAGAACCTTATTCAGTATCATTGATGAAAAAAATTCAAGTGGGATGCAGAAAAGTGAAACCTGTTTTTCAATATGAAAAAGCCTCTTCTATTACAGTTTTTGGCAATTTTTTAGATTTCAATGTGACATCCAAAAGTCACCCCAGCATTTCGGAAGAAATATGTCCTACTACGGATTGGAAATGTGTTAGACAAAATAATTTTATCATGTGTTGCCGCCAGAAATTTACTAGCAACAATACTTCCAGGGACCCGAGTGACATTAATGTAGAGGTTACCAAATCTTGTGAGGAAGAGCAAGGTGATTGCTGGTTCAATTTTACTATGGTTAATTCTTTCTATGCGGTGTGCAATTGGAGACTTGACCCAAAAACTCAATCAACATTATTAGGTTTAACTCAGAAATTCAAAATTAATGTTGTAACCAAACCAAAACTTGTTGCAATACTCACACACCAAGGCAGAGATATTTCCCTTGTTTTAAACAATAAAGAAACAGTTTTTCTTTTTGTTGTTACTCAAGGTGATGACATTTATATAAGATGCAAATTAATGACTGAATCCCTCGTTGAACCAGCAAACAGCTATGGTATTGGACCACATGGCTCTATTCTACCGTGCAGAACCCAAAATTTGGACTGTTGGTTAAATTTCACCAGAGTAAAATTTTCCCATAAGGTCATGTGTGGAAAAAATAATGCCAGATACTGGGGGGAATTAATAACAGAAGTTTTAATACCTACGATTCCTCCCAAATTAACACTTCAACCAAAGATTTATGAGGTTGGACCATTTGTAATTGGAAACACCGGCCAACAACAAATGTTATTTAAACCAGAATGGTCTCTCAAAAGGGTTGAATTGCTAATGCAAAAAAAAAATCTCAGAAATTCAACCTGCCTATTCTCCCTTTTTACACACCTCTTATGAGGGATGGACCACCTGGTTACATAGATCTTCCCGGAGATGAGTATCAAGAGACCTGACTGGTGTTTTGGGAACCGGATTGTGGGTTCTAAATAGCATTGATTCTGAAGTATTATTGAACAAATTGGCTACTACAAATTTTGATTTGGCAAAAATGCAACAGCCTTTACAGTCTTCCCTTTTGGCTTTAGGAACGCATCAGTGGCTGCTGCCCAACGTATTACCAAAATGGGAAAAAGTAAACGTAAAAGATCATGAACTAATTCTAGACACACTCGGTGTAGCCCAAAGTTATATTTCTTTGGCTCTCAGTTGCGTCCAGGCTCAATTGTGGATGCAATCAGTAGCTGCATCAATCATTAGAGAAGGTGAAGAAGGAATTTTTCCTGCAGAAATCCAAAAAATAATTTGGGATAGTGCTGACAATTTTGAAAAGAACCTCCAATCTTGGTGGAAGTTGGTAAATTTTACCTATGATCCTGTTAATAACACTGTTACGGCTTATGTGTTAACCATTCACAATGCTTCAGTATCTTTGATTTATCCTGTTTTCGCATTAGGCTTGAACCACAATGGGACTATACTCAATCCTTTCAAGCACAGAGCATGGGCCCAAAAGGTGAATGATAAATGACAAATGGTAGACCTGGCATCCTGCATTGTGTGGGAACAACTAGGAATTATCTGTGAAAGTAACACCATCAGAACACAAGTTTTTTGTTTAGACACTGACCAAAAAGTTTGCCATTTTGAAGTTCATCCTGAGGTTAACCCTAAAACTGTAATAATCTATATTGGCAAAGGTTGTATATGCTTGAGAACTGTTTGTAGTAATATCACAGTAGGAAATTTAATAGCTTATACCAGTAATCACACAAATTTCTGTGTTTATAATTTTACTGAAAACACAGGGTGTGACTTCTCTTACTCAGCTCCAGTCACTTCCCACCGAATTTTGAAATCTAACCTCACATTGATTCATGAGTTAATGCCCATATCTATTGGAATGAATATAACTCATATGAAAAATTATAAAAGCATCAAAATTACATTAAAATATTAGAGGAGATCAAGAAAAACCGACAAAAAACTCTGATAACAGTTCACCATAGTATAGACAAATTACAAAAAATCATAAAAAGAGTGGAAAGGAATGGAGAACATAATTGGTGGGATATACTTTTCAGGTGGTTGCCTACTGCTGCAGGCATCACAGGTGCACTGGGCAAATGTTATGGAACCTGGCAAGTCTGGGGCCATCCCAATATGTCATCTTCATTGCAACGATTAATGGCGATGACAACCGAGAGACAGTGGGTTCCGTAGCCGACAAGCTCAGATATTACGCAAGTGTGATCAATGGCCCGATGCAGGCTCATGTCTCTGCTGTGGTTAAGGACCTCAAAGAGGAGTTCATGGAGGAGGTGAGGAAAAACAGTGTGGCACCATGTCCAGCAGAGCCAATCTCTGATGGCTCTAAAGGTGATGGACATGCCGCTGGCCAAGCCTGGGCCAATTAGAGATGTTGGTTATGCCTCTGTGATAACATATTTAAAAAGAAATCAAAACAATGTGAGCAGGCACTTCTTTTTTATCCAGAGAAGGGGGAGGAGGTGAAAATATGTGAAAGAAAACAACATGGAGACAACAAGGTCAGTGGAGAAGGTGGGGGAGGAGGTGCTCCAGGCGCTGGCTCCAGGCGCTCTGCCAGTCATGGTGAGGACCATGGTGAAGCGGGTTGTCCCCCTGCAGCCCATGGGGTCCACAGGGGTCGCAAAGATTCACTCACAGCCCGTGGGGAGGTGCCCACGCCTGAGTGGGTGGATGCCTGGAGGAAGCTTTGATCCAGTGGGAGTCCCAGTGGAGAGAGAGGCCTTGTTTCCAAGATGGAATGGCCTGGCCTCAGAGGTCTGCACCCCGTGGATGAGGGACCCACGCTGCGGCAGTTTTGGGAGGACTGTCTGCCCGTGGGGGGAGCTCACGTTGCGGCAGGTTTGGGCGGACTGCTGCTAATGAGATTTGGACCCACACTGGAGGAGTTTGCAGAGAGCTGCCTCCCATGGGAGGGACCCTATGGAAACACAGAGGAAAAGACTTCTCTCCGTGTGCAGAGGAAGAAAGATCTCGGTGATGAACTGACCAAACCCCCATGCCCTTTCCCCTGTGCTGCTGGTGGGAAAGAGGGAGGGGGTTGAGTGGAGAAATGGTGTCTTTGATGGCTTTATTTTATTTCTCATTATCTTCCCTCTGACTCTGTTAGCAATAAATTTCACTTTGTAACTTTAAGAGGAGCCTGTCCTGTCCTTGGAGCATCTCCCAGTCCTCATCTCAACTCATGGGCCCTGTGTGTATTAACTTTTTTCTCTCCTCTGCCCAGCTGTGGCAGGGGAGAGCGAGTGAGCAGATGTCGTAGGTGCCTGGCATTTGGCCAGGGTCAAACCACGACACTCCTCTACCACTGGGGAGTGATAGAACAGCTCAGTGGGCACTTGACACCCAGCCAAGGTCAATCTACTACAACATCGATAACTGTTAACCGTCAGCATTATAATAACATCAAACAGGATACTCACCTTAAGTTAACATCGTGTAGGCAACAGCTGCATTGTATTTCACACCCCCCCCCCCCCATCTAAGCAGCTCACTCTAGTTTCCAGCACCAGTACCTATTAACCTTACCGCACTCTGATATCAAAGTCCCACTTCCCTGCAGAAACAAGATCTGGGAAGCTTTTGCACCTTGCTTGATGACCACTTTCTAATTTTCTTTTTTTAACCGGATTCTGTATTTTATTTTCTTCTTTTTTTTTAAGAAAAACCAGAAAAAGCTGTAATTCTTTGCTCAAATAATCCAGTTTGGGGGTTCAAAACCAAAGCCTAGCACAGCACAGCTGTGAAACCTCTTCAATGCTATTATGAGACATATCGAGATCTGCATTTCTCCTATGCAGAACCAACTAATTATGGTCACTACTCAGACATTCACTGTTCACACACACACGGAATCCCCGAGGAGATTGACTGCATGTGTTGAAAATAAGCTTTCAAGACTATCATCCTACACGAGGTAGTGTTGGAAATTATACAACTTATAAAATTTTTTTAAACTAACTTTAGTCAGGGGTTTCGTTGGTCTTCGCCCAGGGGGAAGGGAATGGAAGTTTCCTTTCAAAAGACTCTGTTCCCTGAAGGAGACCTGATGAGCTTAACATCTCAATGGACTGTGAACTGCCATAGGATGCACAAGAGATAAGCGATCATTAACAAACATCAACACCCGGAACACCTAGTGTGGGAAAACATAGATAAGAGAACAAAGAATGAGGACTTAATTAGCATCAAAGACAAAGGGATCAATAACCAATAGGAAACCAAATACTAAGAATTTTGTAACTTGGGACCAATGAACATTGAACCAATGGATTTCTCTGGGTTTTTTCTGTATAAGTATGTGAATAATCTAGCAAAGAACTATGTGTGATGGAATGATTTTCTCTGTACAACCCAGGCAATGTGTGGATGAAATTATTTCTGTAGCACATCCTGGCCAGAACAACATCCTGGTCAGAATAAAGTAATTCCTTAATTCTCTAACACTAAAAATGTTGTTGGAGGGTGTTTTTTCCCCCGCACTTTCGGTGACAGAGGGAGCACCCCCCATCCCTTGGCAGCTAACTTTACACGACTTGCAGTGCCAAATGGACATCAGTCAGCAAACATCTGCGGCTGACACCAAGTGCGCTACCGTCGGAGGCCCTTCTCTAGGGGCACAAGACACAGTGGAGGTGAGATCCGAATTGAGCCCAGACAGCACCAGCAACCCAGTACGCGCCACGGAAGGCGGGGGGGGGGTGGGTGGGACACAGAACAAGCTTTTGGGATGGTGCAGTAGAGCAGCACAACCCAGAAGAGGCCCCGTGCGTCCCCTGTCCCTCCACCCACCTGCAGCAGCAGCGCCGTTGCACGTCCTCCTGCACTCCCAGGCACCGCACACCGGGTCCTCGGCTCAGGATGCCCGCAAGAGTGGGGGGAGAGGGAGAGGAGGAAAGGAAGGGGAACCACGCACAGAGCAAAGTCGCAGCTACATCCTCGTCGCTAACGGTACCGGGGAAGCACCTTGCCGATTATCTGTTTGAAGAGAGTAGTGGTGCCAACAGGCGGGGCAACCCACTCCCTGACAATCTCATCAGCCCCGACAACACCCTTTGTTTCCCCCGCGCTACCTCCGCACGGCCAGGCCATCTGCGGGGCCCATTGGGCCAACACAACGCTGCCGGCCGATCCCGCGCCTCCATTGGCTGTCTTGTTTGCCGTTTTCGATTGTCCCCGCCCCCTTTGACAAGTCTGCCCTGGTCGACTTGGTGCTTACCAAGGCTCAGGGAGTTTGCGTGACCTCGGGGCGTGGAGAGATCTGCTCCATGTAGTGCTGCAACCCTGAGGGCAGGCTATTAGGTTGCAGAAGAGGCTGTAGTTGTATAAGTACTATTTCTTCTTATTTGTTACTGCATCAAGTCCACCCCAAAGGTGCCTGTGTCTATTTGCTGCTGCTCCCTCCAGTCAAATGACTGCTTTTGCTAAAGCAGGGCAGAGCAGGGCAGGCCTTAACTTCTCAGGACATTTTGTAGAACCAACAGAAGTTATATTGTTTCCTGAAAGCCCCACTTTGGGCAGGGCAGGTGCGATGACTTCCCGCGCAGCTGCAGGGGGCGCTGTGGCACGAGTTGAGTTGAATTTCCCTCACGCAGCGGTAATTGCTGATGGGCTGCATGGTGGGACAGGCTGCAGCAGGGACCTCAGAGCAGCAAGCTGGAACGGCTGGGCCAGCTCACCCAGGGTAGCAAGCACGAGGTAACAGGAACTCCACTGTTGTGGCAGGAGCCGCGGTACATCCTGGTAGACAGGGGGTGCGGGGCCACAGTAAGGAAGAAGTAGTACAGGGCTGGGCTCCAGCAATGGCAGCGAACTCTCCCGCAGGGAGCAGTCCCCTCCCCAGTCCCATCGGAGGAGACTGTCCCATCCGATGTCCAGAGAGCAAGAGAGCTTAGCAGCTGCCCCAGCTCCCTTTTTCTTAGCCCAGTTTCTCGCAATATTTCTCCTCCCCCTAGAGAAACCCTCGGATAGGAGAAGTGCAGCCAGGTGCCCTCCTCCCCTGATCTTGGCAACTTCTTTTGTCTCTCTAAAGTACCCGGTCGTTATTGTTCCTTAGCAACAAAATGGGGGGAAATTCCCTTACCTCCAACAGTGGTCTACACAACCGTCTTTTAACATATATGAACCCTGCTTTCCTGTATATTAGGCTAAGGATATCCTTAGCCACTTTTTAGGGAAGGGCATGCGGTCCTATTTCGCAAAGCTGCTTTCCAGCCGATTGGCCTCCTGCATATACTGGTGGGTAGGAGTGTTTCCCATGAGAAGGTCCCAGGCAGTTAGGATACTCCTCTTTTGGCTCTGATGAACAGAACAAAGTCATATGACTGGAATTTTGAAGGACACCACTACCAAAAAACTAACCTTTGCCTGATTAGAGGCCATTTAAGTATTAAGATGCAGACCCCTGAGTATGCTAATAAGCCTAATGAAGTACATGCTACCACATATATATTACTCCACTCTCAGATCATGCCATATGAAAGGAGGAGAAGATTGGGGAGGGTAGAAATTTCACCTAGTTAGGAGGACTTCCCAAAAGACCTCAGAGACAATCAATGGGCTGCTCTCTTCTCCCTCCTCCCAAGTGGGTATGCCTTCTTGGGAAGCTTCTGCAGACAATTATTATAATTGTTATTACATGAGTTAGCACAATGTTATTAGAGCTCTATCACAGCTAGTGCATTTTCAAATGGCAATTCCAAATCTGTATTTCTGTAGCTTCAATAAACCACACTATTTGTGAATATGTGCTCACAAAGGTTCTTAGAGAACGCAACCAGACTTACAGGGCCGCATCGGTTCTAATGAGAAATTAAGCCTAACAACACCCAGCTCCTCTTGTGATAGATAGGGATTGATTCGCTAAATCGCAACAGGAAAACAGGGCCCCCACAGGCCAAAGACCTCCTGCTGGCATAAGCAGAACTTAAGTATCCTGTTTACATAAGGCTTATACAAAACTTACACAATCTAAAAGTAACCGGCAAGGGAGAAGGGAAAGCTGCGAACGTGAATACAAGCCTTCGGAAGACAGCAGCGGAACCCTTAGTAACAGCAACAGACTACGCAGACACAGCCTTATCTCCAACAAATGACACGTAACCCGGAAAAAGGGACTACATAAAACCTCGGCACACACAAACCTCTCCGCGGTGTGTCTTAGGCAGAGCGAGGGAGCCTGCCTAGCCCGCCCAGTGCTGCTTTGACCTGTATCCGCTTGCTTGAATAAATTACAAATTACTGAATTGGAATTGTCTCTGATTGACTTATTGAGACTCAATTTATAACAACATGGTGCTGTGACTCGGATAGGGTCCCTCACTGGAGACCCCTCACTGGGAGGCGCCCCGTTGTTTCAACGGCCCTGCGGGGGTACTTCTCCGACACCCTAACCGACGAACCTAAATTCGGATACTGGTCAAAGGAAAACCCCATAATCTTTGTGCACGAAGCTCCGGACGAAGACACAGGACGCGTGAGTATGTGTTCAGATTAAGAGAACACAGGGTATCCGTTCGGTTGGGGTGGTTATCCCAGAGTGTGGTGTGTGAGACGCCTGTGGCAGGACAAACCACCCCCCTTCTCTCTCTCCCTGATCGCTGGCCGAGATCGATGGCTCAGATTAAGTTGATAAGCTTAATCCTGGCTATCTAGTCCTGGCGCCTGGAAGGCCAAGGTGAGACACTGAGAGAATGTGAAGAATTTTCAAGTGACCGCAAATACACACTCTTTTCCCTATAAAACACCACAAAAAACTCAGCAAAAGTAGAAGCTTTTCTACATGGACATCGGAGCGTGAAAAAGTCTTCTCCCCAGGGTCTTTGGACGCAGCCCTGTGGTTACTCCCCGAGGGATTGAGTGAGGAAATCTTAATGCATCCCCAGCTCCAAAAATTGGATTTGGTAAGATCATTTGAGTTTCCTAAATTGTATTATTCCGGCTAACTTATAGGTACCTTTCTTAACTTGCATTTCAGCTAGCTCAAGCAAGCATTTATTGCATTTTTAACTATTGCAGTGTTGCAATTATGCATTCATTGTGTGTTTATGTGTGTCAATCTGTTCTATGTTTGTATGTTTGTTATGTTCTGTGTCAAATAAATGGTATTTTTAGACAAATCGGCCAGATATCAAAGAATCTTGCGAACGGGACTAAGTCTTGGGGAACTAGCTATCTTAAAGTCTGTCAAACTGCAAAAACTCATAAAGCTCCTGTCTCTCCCATGCAAGACAAATTGGCGTAGTCGGCAGGATGTCTGGCAAACGATTTGAGAAATTAACAGCTAAAGAGCTAACATCTTATTTTACGGAAGCACAAAATTCACATAGCTATGAGTAACTCTCTATATTGTGTAGTATTTAAGTGTCTAGCTTCTTTGTTCTGTTATCTCTTATGTCTAATAAACCATTTTATATGAAACCTAAATCAACTATCATTAGCTTGCAAAATGACTCTGGGTTCAGAAAGTGCTGGTCACTAAACAGATTGAGTGCCGATTGCCAAAGGCCTAGGCAATCAGCAAAAAATCTATCAGCCCTCTGTCTATAAGCAAGATGTGTAAGTAAAGAACTTACCAAAAACAGAGATGTTACACTCTGCCAATCAGAAACTGGCTTAAAATGAGAAAAAATCCATGGAAAAATTACATGAAACACAAAACTTGCTAAAAATTAACTAATCTCTCATGTATTTGCTTTATATCTAAGAATTGCATGTAATTAGCAAACAAAAATGATAAAAGAAATTCCAGAGTTAATAACACCACCTGAGAATAAAAATTATGAAATTCAGAAAAACTCTGATAAAAATTAATGATTCAAATGTTGAATTGAATCCTCACAAAAGCACAAACCCCCCTATCTCTAAAAAAGGAAAAGAAAATCTCTTTAGCACAAACAGTCTGGGGGGGGGAAGTGGAGAAACAAACTCCTCCGTTTCAAAGGAAAAAAAAAAACCCTCTTAGCAAACTTCCAACCCTCTCTCTCTCTCTCCCCCCCCCCTCTCTCGTGTTTCTACATACCTTTAACAAACCTCCAATTCCTAAGTATACTCTTATTTCTTTCCGTATATAATCTATGTGCTTTAAAATCTCTTGCGTGTGTATGTAGTGTGTGTGAAAATGTATAAATTAAATCATGTCGACATGTATCTCGGGGACGCCCGTATGATATAAAAAGTGTGAGATAAAAGTGAAGTGAGAAAAAAATGCGTGTGTGGAATGCTACACCTTTCTGGCTTTCTGTATACGGCTTTCTGTATACCTGTAAAATCCTTTTAAAAACTCCTTTGCCCTTTGTGCTAGTTTTTAGCAGTTGCAAAGCTAAACATCATTTCTTTTTGCTTTACCTGTTTGGTTTAAAAGTAAATCACCTGAAATGTTTCCCCCACAAGGGCTATTCCGGGAACAGCCAAAGCTAAGTTTTAAAATGCAAATGAACCATTGACAAAAGAAAGAGAGAACAATTGCTTGGTAAAGAGGAAAAGCTGCAAAACCAGTTTTCCTGTCCCTCACTCCAAGCTAGCTTCATTTACATACTAAAAGCAGAGATATCTCTCTCTCTGCATTGCAAGAAAAAGCAAGCAAAAGAAAAAAAACCAAAACCCACTGCGACATGTATTTTGAACTCTTAAGATCAGAGTTCTTTAGTTTTAAACTAAAAAATATACTAATAAGTAATTGAAAACTAACTAATCAAAGAAGAGAACCAAAAAAGTATATAATTAATTAATTAACAATTTTAATTTAGTGCCATATAGAAATTGTGAGCAAAAATTAACACTCAAAGAGGAAAAGAAAATTTAGTTTTACTAAAAGATCTAAATTGTTGTTTCTACAAACTTCAGTCCTAACAAACCCTATAAGTTTGTGAGATGATAAATTTAAATAAATAATTGAGTAAAAAATGAATTAAATTAATGCAACTAACCACAACTATATCACCTTATATATAAAAATAAAACTTAATAAATAAATTAGAGTAAATCTCTAAAACATCTAACAATTGCAAGTGTCTGCCACCACTAGAGTCAAGCATGCTGATGCAAACTTACCATTTCAAGACTCAGTGATTGTATTATCCAATTTCTGTCCTAACCCATGTGCAAAGTAACACCTTGTTCCAAACAAAGCCAGATCTAGTAAAACCTTGCAAACAAATAGTCCTGGCTTACCCTAAATACTAAGGTAAAAATGTGTAGTTTACTAATGCTTCAGCCAAACGTATTGGTGTTATGTATGAAGTGCAGAGCAGTAACTCTAAATATTGAATAAGAAAAGAAGTGATAAAAGAAAGTTTTAGAAAGTACACAAGTAAAAGAATTAAAAGCTGTGTTACTAGCAGTAAAGATAAAAGCAGAGAAAGTGTGTGGACTTTTGTGCTGTGTGTTGCACAGTGGTTGTGTCAGTGGCAAGTGCTGAATGGCAGGTGAGTGAGAAGAGCAGTTTGGCAAAAGAGAGATTGAGAGTGGCTATTAGCCGAAACTCAAAATCGGAAAAATCCAAATAAACTGAGTTAAAATGCATCCAAATGACCACGCATTGCAATAATTTTGTAAATCTATCCCAAATTGGGATTGAACCAGTGATGCTAACAAATGCTCGAGGGCCCATGGCCTAAGTAGCTGCTGATTCTTATAGCTACCAACATAAAATCAGTTCCCAATGAGTGTTTCCCCTGTAACAAATCTAGTTTTGCTGAGAGCAAGACTTTATTTCCTCGCAAACCGCCCCTGCACTGCCCCCGTCTGACAGCAGTAAAAATAGCGACGTGTTTGCAACTACAGGCCAAAAGGGGGAATAACAATTCTCAAGAAAACATATCTATTATTGCTTAAATCATGTTGATTTCATTGCTCTATTAACCTTAAATGTTTAAGTATACTTTCACCAGATAAAAGCTAGGTGTACCTGAATGAAAAAGACAAGCTACTCAAGCAACAAGAGAAGAAATCTCTTCAAGCTGCAAGAAAAGGCTGTTTACTACCTACGCAACTAAAGAAATGAATTAAACCTCCTGAACTCCTGCAAGTGAAGAAGCCAACTCCAGACAAAGAAACCATACTGGACTGCACAGTAACTAATGAATTTACTGTAACTAAAATATTCATTGTAATATTGTTTACATTTTTCTTATGCTTACAAGTCATTATTTACAGTAATGCATTATGGCTAATCAGCCATCTCAACAAAATTCTAACAAAATCCTAATAATTGTTAAAGCCTCTGTATATACAGATGTCTAAAAACACCAAAAGTAATTTCACACCAAAAAAATGAACGTACTTAAAATGTACCTGTAAAATTATAGTAAAAATCTATCTCAAATGTCATTCATATCTAAACATAGCTAAGACAAGCATGTTAACCACACACTAGTGTGCCTATTCCAAACAATATAAAACACTACTAGCTTTGTAAAAATAAAGCTAAAAGAATTTTCTAATATTAATGTTCAATAATGATATATAAATTGTATACCAAAAATTTGCAAAAAATTAGAACCAACAAAAATATATAAATCAAATGATGACCATCTTCTCTAAAAAGAAAAACTTCAAAAGAAAACCTTATTTAGTACTATTGGAGTACTAAATGATTCAATGATCTTATTATCTCAAATAATGTTTTTGTGTATATATATATATCTTATCTAATTTCTGCAAGTATTACCTTAGTATATCTATAACTCTGATTGTCACAGTGGGAAAAATTTCATCCTAAAATATAACTCAAATTGCAGAATCAATTTTGATTCTCCCAGAATAAAATATAAATTCCCAAATGGAATTATATTCTAAATAATTAAAACAATTAATTTTCATTACATCTTTAACTCCCCTGAGACAATCAAATCAATTAATATATGTGTATGTGTATTCCTTTAGACTGTTGTAGAATTGTCTAACATTTAACGTGTTAAGCAAAAACAGGTAAAACACTGAAGAAGAAGACTGAACTAAAGAACACAAAAGAAGTAAAAGAATCACCCACCATTGACTAAACTCTAGCAGTAGCTCCTATCAAAAATAAGCTACCTTCACAAACTCTTCTTCGTTCCTGATTTGCATTACATCCTCCTATGACCTTAAGATTCAAGGGGTGGAAATAATCTGCCCTACATGGACTTATATCAACATAAATAACTTACTAAATTGTCTCCAATTACTATAGACATTCTGAAGTTAATGTCATATTTTATGATCTCTTAGTTGTTACTACTAATGTTTCTTTTTATATATGTATGTTCTGTTACATAATCCACTACATAATCTCATAAACTGAAGCAACAGCAAATGCTTCCTATTAATATCAATAACATAGTCAAAATTCCATTAGAGAATAATACAATTTAGAAACACAATGTATACTAAAAATTTAACAATAATACATATATTAAAAACGTGAGTGCTTTTTATAGCATGAAGGCAAGAGACACCTGCACTGTCACTTCATGACGTAAGAGTAGTGTCTTTGGGTCACAGGGGTGGATTGTGGCAGGACAAACACCCCCCCCTTCTCTCTCTCCCCGATCGCTGGCCGAGATCGATGGCTCAGATTAAGTTGATAAGCTTAATCCTGGCTATCTAGTCCTGGCGCCTGGAAGGCCAAGGTGAGACACTGAGAGAATGTGAAGAATTTTCAAGTGACCGCAAATACACACTCTTTTCCCTATAAAACACCACAAAAAACTCAGCAAAAGTAGAAGCTTTTCTACATGGACATCGGAGCGTGAAAAAGTCTTCTCCCCAGGGTCTTTGGACGCAGCCCTGTGGTTACTCCCCGAGGGATTGAGTGAGGAAATCTTAATGCATCCCCAGCTCCAAAAATTGGATTTGGTAAGATCATTTGAGTTTCCTAAATTGTATTATTCCGGCTAACTTATAGGTACCTTTCTTAACTTGCATTTCAGCTAGCTCAAGCAAGCATTTATTGCATTTTTAACTATTGCAGTGTTGCAATTATGCATTCATTGTGTGTTTATGTGTGTCAATCTGTTCTATGTTTGTATGTTTGTTATGTTCTGTGTCAAATAAA
The DNA here is from genome assembly GCA_024500445.1 of Entomyzon cyanotis. Classification (NCBI taxonomy): domain Eukaryota; kingdom Metazoa; phylum Chordata; class Aves; order Passeriformes; family Meliphagidae; genus Entomyzon; species Entomyzon cyanotis. The sequence goes on from JAKEPQ010000342.1 coordinate 91,607, forward strand.
TGGTATTTTTAGACAAATCGGCCAGATATCAAAGAATCTTGCGAACGGGACTAAGTCTTGGGGAACTAGCTATCTTAAAGTCTGTCAAACTGCAAAAACTCATAAAGCTCCTGTCTCTCCCATGCAAGACAGACGCCGAAGGCTTGGCGAAGTGAGTGTGGACTCCCTTGTAGTGCGGTTCCCACATCCCGCGAGGGACTGGGCCACGACCGGGAGGACGCGAGTGTGTGTGTGACTGAAGACACTCTGGAAGATGGGTCAGAGGAAAAGCAAGCCCTCTGAATCCATGGGGGGGAGCCCCAGACAAAACTCCCGGATATCCCGCCTGATAGCCCCTTAGGGGTTTTGATTAAATATTGTGCGGATGACCCCCGTACGAGGGGTAAGAGTAAAAGTAAAATGATAAATTATTGCATGGTAGTTTGGGGAGGTAAACAGATACAGACCGACCCTTTGTATTGGCCAGTATTTGGGTCGTTTGAGGATTTTATGTGTCAAGCTTTAAATTTGTATGTAAATTCCAAACAACCTTTTAATCAGGAAGAAAGTTGTGACTAGCACAGGTCTTTCTCGTGAGAACATTTTGCTATATTTCATAAACAAGATAAAGTTTGGATGTTTTGCAAACAACTTCTCCGGATTAGGTCAGTTCGGGCTTGGCCAATTGGGCCTAGGGGGAGGTCTCGGGCTGACCAATCTGGGTGACCTCTGTAAACTCTATATATATGGAAATCAAAACAATAAAGCTCTCCTCTTCTCTCTTTCCTTGTCTGAGAACTTGGGTCATTCCTCAGCTAGCGGCTCAACAGCGACAGAAAGTGATTATGCTGCTCTTTGGATTACCCCGATACGAGGGGCAGGACTTTTTGTGTTAAAAACGAAAAGATCCTAAGAAAAGGAATTCAGAGGAAATGCCCCCTCCATATATACCTCCAGCACCAACTCCGGCGCCGCCTCAGAATGCACCAATAGCCCCGTTATTACCCCAAGATGACACTAATCAGTCGTCTGAGGATGAGGAGCCTGCCCAATCCAATAGACGCATTACACGTAGTAGGGCACGAAATGGTTTATATCCACTTAGAGAGGTTGGCATGGGTATGGTAAATCAACCGGGAGGAGGTCAGGCACCTGGCATAGGGTACATAGCAGTTCCTTTAAATTCAGGGGATGTTAGGGAATTTAAGAAAGAGATGGGACACCTTTTAGAAGATCCTCTGGGGGTCGCTGAAAGGGTAGACCAATTTCTGGGTCCCAACATATATACTTGGGACAAAATTCAGTCAATCCTGGGCATCCTCTTTACGGCAGAGGAGAGGCGGATGATCAGAGCTGCCGGCATGAGGATTTGGGAAAACAATCATCCCCAGGGTCCGATAGGGGATATGAAATGGCCACTCCAATGGCCCAATTGGAACAATCAGGACCCTAACGATAGGGCCCATATGCAGGATTTAAGAACTATTATTGTCCAAGGCATTAAGGAGGCCGTCCCTAGGGGACAGAACATGACCAAGGCCTTTAATGAACAGCAAAAGAAAGATGAAGATCCCACTGAATGGTTAGAACGATTACGAAAAAATTTGCAACTTTATTCTGGTATAGATCCAGATTCTCCCGTGGCACAAACCTTATTGAAAACTCAGTTCGTGGCCAAGGCATGGGTAGATATTAGGAAAAAGCTTGAAAAGTTAGATGATTGGCAAAATCGGGGGTTGGATGAGTTGTTGAGAGAAGCTCAGAAAGTGTATGTGAGGAGAGATGAGGAAAGTCATCGAAACCAAGTAAAAATGATGGCGGCGGCTGTTAGGGGTGGACAAGAAAAACCGGTCCGGCCACCTCGGAGCCCACAGCCTGAGCGGCGACCTTTTAAGGCGTCTCGGGACAAGGAGGCACAAAGGAGAAGTGAAGTAGTATGTTACTACTGTCAGAAAAAAGGGCACATGAAGAAAGATTGCCGCCAAAGGCTGGCAGACCTAAAAATGTTTGCGGAAGATTAGGGGTGTCAGGGGCTCTACTTGCTGGGGTCAAGGAAACCATCAGAGCCTCTGGTAAAGCTTCGAATAGGACCTCAGCGACAAGAGTTTGAGTTTTTAGTGGATTCAGGAGCAGAACGCTCTACTATTCAGAAATTGCCTAAAGGGTGTAAAATATCCCGGGACTCTGTCCAGGTGGTGGGAGCAAAAGGGGAACCCTTTGGGGTCCCCGTAATAAAAGAAGTCTTGTTTGAAGCAAATTCTAAATTGGGAGTGGGATCATTGTTACTAGTCCCTGAAGCAGAATTTAATTTATTGGGAAGAGTTTTAATGATAGAACTGGGAATAGGGTTGGAAGTTAAACAACATAAATTAAACATTAAGCTTTACTCTCTAAATGTTCAAGATGAAAAGCAGATTGATCCGAATGTATGGTATACTCCAGATTCTGTAGGAAAATTGAGCATAGAACCCTTTACAGTAACCCTAATCAATCCGGGAAGTCCGATAAGAGTAAAACAATATCCCTTGTCCGAAGAAGGACGAAGGAGGCTACAATCGGAAATTAAGAGGCTAATAGAACAAGGCATATTAGAACCATGCATGTCTCCTTTCAACACACCAATTTTACCAGTAAAAAAGCCAGATGGCAGTTACCGATTAGTGCATGACCTAAGGGAAATAAATAAAAGAACTGTTGAACGGTTTCCTGTTGTGGCCAACCCACATACTATCCTAAGTCAATTAGGTCCTTATGACGTTTGGTACAGTGTGATAGACCTAAAAGATGCATTCTGGGCTTGTCCATTGGATGAAGGTAGCAGAGATTATTTTGCATTCGAATGGGAGGATCTGGATAGTCATATCAAGCAACAGTTGAGATGGACAGTCCTCCCCCAGGGATTCACTGAATCACCCAACCTTTTTGGACAGGCCTTGTGCCAAATCCTACGAAACTACCACACTGGCCCGGGAGTCAAATTAATTCAATATGTGGATGATTTGCTGATGGCGGGGGAACAAGAAGAGTTGGTAAGACAAGAGAGTATTAAACTATTAAACTTTTTGGGGGCACAGGGACTTAAAGTCTCTAAAACCAAATTACAATTTACAGAACAAGAGGTAAAATATTTGGGGCACCGACTAACAGGAGGGGCAAAGAAATTGGACCCTAGCCGGGTTCAGGGAATTTTGGCAATGCCACCCCCCAAAACGAAACGACAAATTCGACAATTACTGGGATTATTCAGCTACTGTAGACAATGGATAGAGAATTACAGCCAAAAGGTCAAATTCCTATATGAAAAATTGGCCCATGACGGACTCCTTAAATGGTCTCCAGCGGATGAGGAAAGATTTCAGGCTCTGAAAAAAGAATTGGTCAATGCACCCGTGTTAAGCTTGCCTGATATCCACAAGCCCTTCCATTTATTTGTGAATACCGAGGAGGGGACTGCATTTGGTATTTTAGCTCAGGACTGGGCCGGTAGTAAAAAGCCTGTGGCCTATTTATCTAAATTATTAGACCCCATTAGTAAGGGATGGCCTACTTGTCTTCAAGTAGTAGCTGCAGCATCACTAATGGTAGAGGAAGCCCTCAAAATAACCTTTGGAGGAGAACTGCAAGTTGTCTCCCCTCATGATATCCGGGGTATTTTATCCCAAAAGGCAGATAAATGGATCACAGACGCCGGATTGCTAAAATACGAAGGAATTCTGGTTGCGTCCCCTAAATTAACTTTAGAAACCACCTCGATACAAAATCCGGCCCAATTTTTGTATGGGGTACCCGATGACAATGTGCTATTACATGATTGTCTCTAAACCATAGAAGAACAAACGAAGATTAGGCCTGACCTAGAAGAGGAAGAATTAGAAGACGGTATTAAATTATTTGTAGACGGGTCCTCACGGGTAACAGAGGGCAAACGTAAGTCCGGCTATGCCATCATTGACGGACAAACTATGGAAGTACTCCAATCAGGTCCCCTAAACCCAAGCTGGTCAGCTCAGGCATGTGAACTTTATGCTGTATTACGAGCCTTGCAAATAATTGGAAAAGACATGGGAACCATCTACACTGACTCCAAATATGCATTTGGAATGGTACATACATTTGGAAAAATTTGGGAAGAAAGGGGCCTAATAACCTCCCAGGGTAAGGGACTAGTGCATGAGAGGCTCATTAAAGAAATCTTAAAAGCACTTCGGCAACCGACTAAACTGGCTGTAGTACATGTCAAAGGGCACCAAAAAGGATTAAGCTTAACTACAAGAGGAAATAACCTAGCAGACGAAGAAGCGAAACGAGCCGCTTTGCTTACCCTCCACAGAAAACACCCATGTGAGACATGTACAACATGTAAAGATGATTTAGAGGAATTCCCCTGCTTTGCTTGCTGGGAGGATTTTGGGTGCGATGGTCTGGTTTGCGCATGCAATAATCCCCATAAGGAATGGTGTTATGTACATGGAGAAGAGGGTCAAACCCGGAGACCCCAGTTGTTATGCTTTTCTACGCTAGAGGAGCAAAAGCTTAGACAAATAGGGGTGACACAGAATTCAGAAAAGAAGTGGGTCCTTGCAGATGGGAGGGAAGTACTACCAAAAGCGATGGCTCTGCGGGTTTTGAGGAGATTACATGAAAAGACTCATTGGGGAATACAAGCCTTAGTAGATCACTTTGCTAATAAATATATGTGCATAGGGATATATAATCTGGCCAAACAAGTAACCATGGGATGTGTAACCTGCCAGAAAGTGAATAAACAGCAACTAAGAGAACGATTGCCTGGGGGACGGGAATTAGCATATAGACCATTCTCCCATGTTCAAATAGACTTTACAGAGTTACCTGCAGTAGGAAGACACAAATATCCACTAGTAATGGTAGACCACTTAACCCATTTTGTGGAAGCCGTTCAAACAACACGAGCTACTGCACAAACAGTTGCCAAGGTATTGTTAGAACAAATTATTCCACTATACGGTCTCATTGAAACTATGGACTCAGACCGAGGACCTCATTTTGTGTCCAAGGTGGCAAAAGCTGTGGCAGACGCTCTAGGTATCAATTGGGAATATCACACCCCTTGGCATCCACAAAGTTCGGGAAAAGTAGAACGTATGAATGGGGAAATTAAGAAACAATTGACTAAATTAATGCTTGAAACAAAAATGAGTTGGGTTAAATGTTTACCATTAGCTCTATTAAATATTAGGACACAACCCCGTACAGATATAGGACTTTCTCCCTATGAAATGTTATATGGAATGCCCTTTGATTTCGAAATTCCTGGAGATCATCCCGCTGTATCAGACACTCACTTACAAACTTACATAACACACCTGGCGGGGAGACGGGACAAGCTGAGACAAAAGGGGTTAGCTGTCCAAAGACCACCTCTCTGGATGCCGATACATGCATATCAGCCTGGAGATGAAGTTTTAATAAAATCCTGGAAAGAGGCATCTTTAACCCCTCAATGGGAAGGTCCCTATGTTGTGTTACTTACCACAGAATCTGCCATCCGGACTGCCGAGAAGGGTTGGACTCACGCCAGCCGAGTAAAGAAGTTCAACAGAGACCCCTTGTGGAAAGTCGTGGAATGCCCCGAGGAATTGAAGATAAGAGACTGTAATTTCTAGTGCATGAACCCTGTTACTGTACACCCAAAATACCCCATTAGAGTTTTCCCTAAGTATGATTTACCCTATGATTGCTATGCTTGGGACCATGTGGTCAAATGTAATACCCCTAATTGTAATTGCTATCCCTTTGTATGTTTTGTATGCAAAGTATGTAGAGAAAAGTGGTGGACCCATTGCACCAGGGGAAGGCCTCCTATGGGGGTCTGCCCAACCTGCTATAAGGCAGAACGTAAGCAAACCGAGCATTTGTTACGATTGGCTGTTAAATTGGGGAGGTTACGACGGGGGACGCCCGAATGGTGGGATATTTACCTCCATGGGATTCGCGCTGAATTTTATTGTTACCGCTCTAATGAACCAAGGCCAATGGTGGCAGAAATCATTGGAGGAGACTGTAGAAAAAATGTGGTTCACTTACCCTGCCATGGTCCAGTGGTTAAACATAAAAACTGGGACAGTTATAAAAACAGATCATTTACCCTGGAGCCCCCCAAGGAACATCCTTGCTGCCAAGAAGATGGTGACCCCCGTGGCTCACGGCAACCGAGTCAACAGGCGAGGCAGAGGGATCGAACCTGGGAGAGTAAAGACAGTCTGTGGGACTATGAAAAGATCTGGACCGAGCTGCCCCAAGTCTTGGAAGGACTTTAAAAGGGTTCAAGAGCCCAAGCAGCAAAGTGGGTATCAAATACAGGTAAGAAGTACACGTTCAGCCATGGGACCACCACTTACACGATGTATATATATGTGTAGCTTAATTTTGTTAAAATGTATCATGAGTAGCGCTAGCCATCATCCTCATGAACCATTTAAATGGTCTCTGATCCGATGGGAAGATCAACACATCATACAAACCCGAACTACTGTGGGAAACCCATCTTTTCAGATCCCAGTCGGGTCATTAGGACCATACTGGTATCCGAATCGTACTACAGATTACTATATGTGCCCAAGTTCAAATCCTGGACTTGGGTACTGTAATCAACCAACAGCTTATTATTGTGCACATTGGGAGTGTGTAACTGTAGCAGGAAGCTGGACTCCTAGGAACAGTGACAAACATATTTCCACAGGATGGTATCCTCAAGGGTGTACATCACCTACTAGGTACAATTATATTGACACTGGGAACTCAAATCCTAGCGGATCTGTGTGTCACGGAATTTATATAAATATCACTCAAGGGACAGATGTAGCATGGGTAGTAGGAAAAACTTGGGGAGTCAGGCTATATGTACCCGGGACCGACCCCGGGAGCCTAATATTTATAAAGAAAGAGCCCATCCCGAGTGACCCTGAACCGGTGGGGCCGAATGCAGTAATTGCAAAACAAGTCCCCACCAACGAAGGTACCACAATTTCCACAGAAAACAACACCCTCACGATAGTAACAAATATACCCCCACCCACCTCAGGCAGAACAGATGAGCTATGGAAACTGATGGAAGCTAGTTATAATGTACTTAATAATACACACCCCAATCTAACAGAACACTGCTGGTTATGTTACCACACCAGACCACCCTTCTATGAAGCACTAGGTACCACAGAGAAAGCCAGACGAATAAATGGCACAAACCCTGCACAATGTCTATGGAAAAAGGGCAGAGAACTAAGCACCGGCATAACCCTTGCACAGGTGTCAGGCCAAGGGAGATGTTTTGGGCAAGTACCCGAAAATAAGAAACATTTGTGTAACACAACAACACAGGCTAAAAAGGCTGAAAGACCAGCAGATTGGCTGATTCCCTCTAAAAATGCCTACTGGGTGTGTGCCAGTGTGGGAGTGACACCGTGTATTCCACTCAAGCATTTCGACGAAACAGATTATTGTATTCAAGTTGTAATAATACTACGCATAAGATACTACCCCGGTGATTACGTGTATGAACACCATTCCGTTACAGAACATCATATTATGAAGCGGGAGCCAATAACAGCCATTACCATAGCAACATTGCTGGCTTTAGGAGCTACTGGAGCCAGTACAGGTATAGCATCTCTTGTAAAACAAGACAAAGAATTCACCGCTCTGGGGGTAGTAGTTGATGAAGATCTGGCTAAAATCGAGGCCTCAATCACGGCACTTGAAACATCACTACAGTCTCTCTCAGAAGTAGTTCTCCAAAATAGAAGGGGCTTAGAAATTTTACTGGCCCAAGAAGGGGGATTGTGTGTAGCATTAAATGAAGAATGCTGTGTTTATGCTGATCACACAGGGGTAGTGAGAGATGCTATGTCTGAACTCCATAAAGGATTAGAAAAACGCAAAAGAGAAAGAGAAAATGCCCGGAATTGGTATGAAAGCTGGTTCAATACATCCCCATGGCTTACAACCTTGTTATCTACCCTAGCGGGACCTCTGGTTGTACTAATATTGACACTTACATTTGAACCATGTATATTCAATCGACTTTTAAGTATAGTTAAGGGAAGATTGGAAGCAGCACACCTAATGCTAGTTAAGGCTAAACTAGAGATAATACCCGATCAGCAAGAATATGATATGGCCGAAGGACTGATCCTTAGCACAGAGGCCTTAAAGCGATTTAGCGAACAAAATGGTATTAAAGAAAGGGGGATTGTGATAGATAGGGATTGATTCGCTAAATCGCAACAGGAAAACAGGGCCCCCACAGGCCAAAGACCTCCTGCTGGCATAAGCAGAACTTAAGTATCCTGTTTACATAAGGCTTATACAAAACTTACACAATCTAAAAGTAACCGGCAAGGGGGAAGGGAAAGCTGCGAACGTGAATACAAGCCTTCGGAAGACAGCAGCGGAACCCTTAGTAACAGCAACAGACTACGCAGACACAGCCTTATCTCCAACAAATGACACGTAACCCGGAAAAAGGGACTACATAAAACCTCGGCACACACAAACCTCTCCGCGGTGTGTCATAGGCAGAGCGAGGGAGCCTGCCTAGCCTGCCCAGCCTGCCCAGCGCTGCTTTGACCTGTATCCGCTTGCTTGAATAAATTACCAATTACTGAATTGGAATTGTCTCTGATTGACTTATTGAGACTCAATTTATAACACTCTGGTATCTGAGGACCAGCTGGAACACAAGGGACTTTATTTTCTGCTGAATTTCTTACTCTTAACGCAACAGCTTGGCCTCTAATTTTCATCCATAAGCTCTCAACTTGTTCATCACTGTTTTTCAAAGACAGCTGTGTGGAGTCAATCCTTCTTATTTTTTATTTACAGAGGGAAACCCCTGCCTCTCCTTCCTCAGGAGTTCCCCTTTTGGTTCCAGATGCATCAGTAGACCCTGGCTCTTCTCTGTTGCTCAAAACTCCATCCCATTTCTCCACTGAGTCTTGTTTAAAGCCCTCCTTTTAAGTCTTGACAGCTTGCTGGCAAAGACCCTCTTGTCCCGCTTGGTCGCGTGAATCCCATCAGCTCCCAACAGACCTGGCTTCTTAAAGGTAGATTCATGATGATAGAAGCCAAAACTTTGAGTATGGCACCAATTACCCAGCCAGGCATTCAGCTGTTCAGTTTGTCTCCTCCTTCCTGGACCCTTTCTTCTGACTGGAGTTCAATAGAGGAGACCACCACCTGTGTTCCTGATCCTTTTACTATCGCTCCAATGGACATAATAGTCTCCTTGAAGGGTTCTAAGTTGCCTCATCAGACCCTACTCAGAAGAGTAGGAGTGGATGATAATCTGTACGTTTCACCAGCTTTGGAAGCCTCTCAGTGACACCATGAACGCAAGCTCCTGGTAGGCAGCAGACTTCTTTAGAGAAATCATCTGGGTGGCAAACTGGTGCTGTGAGACTGAAAGAGATTGTTGGCTCAAAACATTTCAGGCGCATGTGTGGGTGAAGGGGCAGTTCAGGCCTTGCCCTGGTGAGGTGATGCACTGCTCTGCACACCCCACCCCTGGGGCCGCCAATCACTGATACACCAGAGGAAAAGCTCCACACCCCAGCCCTGGAGCTCCTAACCCAGCTCCTGAGTGGCTACCAGACCAGGAGTCCCACCTGGAGGAAGGGCCCAAGAAAGCAAAAGGAGTGTAGTGGGTTGACCTTGGCTGGACACCAGGTGCCCACCAAGCCTCTCCATCACTCCCATTCCCAGTGGAGGGAAAATAAGAAGGAAAACAACTAGTAGGTTGAGATAAGGCTTTTTACTAAACCGAGAAAACGACCAAAGTGCGCAGTCACACAAGTTTTTGTTAATTCGTACTTATGTTAAGATGCTTATGTTAAGTGAGGCCTGTGTTTCAAGTCCCCCCTTTTCTTAGAGGTTTTGAAAATTTTTTTGCAATTGTGATGTCATCCATACTTGTTTTGTTAAAGTCCGTATTTTACACTACATTCATAAATTTACGGCTGTAAGTGCTATGGTCATTAATAGTAAAATCAAAACTGGGTGGATTAAAAGGTTAAACAGATGAGTGGCTGTCGGTGACCATCCAAGAAAAATGTCCCACTAATGGTGTTCTCCTGTTTTTCCAATTGAGTCAATTATTTTTTCGATTTTTTCTAGATCGTGTTTAACAGTCAATATTGCTTGTTGATCAGTTTCTTTAACACGTTGCCATGATGTCCAGGTGTGGATGTTGTAGCATTCGTTTTAAGCCAATTTTTACAGTTGGGATTTTGTGATAGGATATATATTCATCTTGCACCAGTTGATATGTGGTAATAGGAGTGCTGTAATTCAGTCACATCCTACTTTGTGAAATTACAAACACAAAAATTGGTATGATTAGTAGGTTCAACACAATCATCTATGGTTACATTAGGGCAACTAGTTCGAACACATGCACACCCATTTCCTACATAATATGCCTGGGATTTACTTTTTCATAGGTACATGTGTTATCTTGTGTATCTAGACATAAGTCTTCTGTTCCTAGCACTGCATTTTTGCAAATAAGTTCCAGGTGATTATGAGGAATGCACCCTTCGGTGCTTATGGTTTGCCATTTTCTAGTTTTGTTGTTATATTTTCCCCAGACATTGTGGCCTATAGCCTAATTTTGGTACTGTTATGTTTAGCTCCCAGAGCAGCAATAGGGAAAATGTTGGTGACTGTGGCTAGCACAGGTCCTTCCCGTGGGAACATTTTGCTATATTTCATAAACAAAGATAAAGTTTGGATGTTTTGCAAACAACGTCTCCGGATTAGGTCAGTTCGGGCTTGGCCAATTGGGCCTAGGGGGAGGTCTCGGGCTGACCAATCTGGGTGACCTCTGTAAACTCTATATATATGGAAATCAAAACAATAAAGGTCTCTTCTCTCTTTCCTTGTCTGAGAACTTGGGTCATTCCTCAGCTAGCGGCTCAACAGCGACAGGTGACCAAAGCATTTTGTATGGTTAATACATAAAATTGGCTAGTTTCTACCATGGCTGGTATTGTTTTTCAAATTCACTAACATTTTTAGCAGTTATTTCCCGTAGTTCATATGGTAAAACTCCTGATCTTCCTTCTGTAATAATACTAGATACGACTGTTTGTACTCATTGCTGTGCTTGGGCACATCCTAAAGCTACAGATATATTATTTTGAACTATTCCTAAAGTTGTTGCTGTGTTAGTATGAGGGTGTAGAGGTTGATCAAGGCCTCTCACCCTAGTGTCAGACACTTTTTTAGATATTTGATCAATATGTTTTCCCAATAAGATTAAATAATCTATTAGATGACCTTCCCCCATTTGCTAAAGGTTCTTACCACAATACTGAATCTGATAGGGCCTTTTGTACAGCATTTCAAAAGGACTGAGTCCTTCTCTGTGTCGTGGTTTAGTTTTTTATTCTCAATAAAGGAAGGGGTAGAGCTTGGTACCAATGTAAGTTGGTTTCTTGGCATATCTTAGACAATTGTTTGATTAAATGATTAATCTTTTCTATCTGTCCACTTGCTTGTGGTCTGTAAGGGGTGTGTAGTTGCCAATCTATGCCAAACACATTACTGATTTATTTTATGATGACTGCACAAAAGTGTGATCCTCTATCAGAGGATATGGTTGCAGGCACTCCAAATCGAGGAATGGTTTGATCTAATAAAACTTTAGTAACTTCTCTTGCTTTCTTGATCTGACACTGAAAAGTTTCTGGCCAACCAGAGAAAGTGTCAGTTAGTACCAAAAGTTATCGGTATCCCCCTTTTCTAGGTAATTCTGAAAAATCAATTTGCCACTGTTGTCCTGGGAGTGTACCTTTCCTTATAGATCGCAACTGTACTTTATTAGTGGTCTGCGGGTTGTTCTGCAAACACACTTTGCACTGCTTAGTGACCTGTTGTACTACAGTGTATAAATGTCTTCCTACTATTTTCTTGGTTAGGTCACTATACAAGGCATTTGCCCTCCAGTGAGTTTTGTTGTGTTCCCCTTGTAAAATTTTTCACAATACTCAACTTGATACTATAGTTTGCCCACTAGAAATAGTGTAAAAGTTGTTTTTCAACTGAGCATTTAGATCCTTTAGGATTTTCTTTTGAATATGGTATATTAGTGTCCCAAATTATGGGCTTACCATCTGGTATCAGAGCCAATGTCTGTACCTGTTCTTTTTCTGCTGCCTTTTTGCCTTCTAAATGCCAATCTGTTTCCCATCTCCTGTTCCGTGTTACCTTTTTGATGCTCTTTACAATGCATGATCGCCACTCATAAGGGTAGATTGATGGCTTCCAGTAGTCGTAGAATGTCTTAATCTTCCCTTTTGCCAGTTCTAATGCTCAGATCAAAGCTATGATTTCTGCTTTCTGAGCTGAGGTTCCTGCTGGAAGGGGGCTAAACTTTGATTACCTTTTTAGTGGTGGTGATTGCATATCTGGCCCTCTGGGTCCCATTTTTAATGAAGCTGCTTCTATCTGTATAACATGTTTCCTCAACATCTTCCAGATTTGCTTTTTTCAGGTTTGGTTGGCTGTAATAAATGGTTTCCATAGTCTCCAGGCAGTCATGAACCACCAGGTCTCAGGTTGCCGATGTTTTGCCAAGAAAAGAAGCTGGATTCACAATGCTAGTTGTGATGATGTTCACATCGTCTTGTTCCACCAGTATGGCTTGGTACTTAAGGAACTGAGGAGACAACCAGTGTCCCCCTTTCTTCTCTAGCACCACTGATACCATATGTGAGACTAAGACAGTTATCTTCTGGCCCATCGTGAACTTTCGGTCTTCCTGTTTGTTGAGTACTACAGCAGCAACTTCCCTGAGGCACCCCGGCCAACCTTTGTTCACCTCACCCAGTTGTTTCTAGAAATAGGCTACTGCTCTCTGGTATGGCCCTATTTGTTGGGCCAATACCCCTAGAGCGATGCCTTGGCGCTCATGGGAAAACAACCAGAAGGGTTTCATCACATCTGGAAGGCCTAAAGCTGGTGCTCTCATCAGTTCATGTTTAAGTTGAGTAAATGCTCTCTTGGCATCTCTAGTCCAGGCCAAATATTTACTTCTAGTTTTTAGTATATTATATAAAGGTCTTAACAACAGTTCATAGCTATAGATTCACAGTCGACACCATCCTGTCATACTTAAAAAGGTTTGGAGTTTTTCACCGTCTGGGGTTGAGGAGTTTGACAAATGTCCCAGCTCTCATTGCCCTCCTGAAATCTTATATATCACTTGTTTTCTTGTCATCTGGGCTTTCTGTTGAGAAACTTTATACCTGTTATGTCCTAAGAAATTGAGTAAACTTACTGTCAATTCATTGCACTCCTTTTCAGTTTCTGCTGTGATCGAGAGATTATCCATGTATTGTAGTAATACTCCGGTTTCTGTCAATGAGGTCCATTTCTCCAAGTCTTTTGCTAGTTGATTTCCAAAGAGGGTTGGACTGTTTTTGAATCCTTGTGGTAACACGGTCCAGGTTAGTTGGGATTTTCATCCTGTTTCGGGATTTTCATCCCGTTTCAGGATTTTCCCACTCAAAAGCAAAAAGCTTTTGACTGTCAGGGGCCAGAGGCAGGCAGAAAAATGTATCTTTTAAATATAAACTGGTAAACTACACTTGTTCCTACCAATTAGGTTTCAGGGGGGTCCCTAGAACCTCTACCCAGGGAAAGAGAAAAGGTCAGTGGACATCATGGAGAACAACATACAGTATAATTTTACTATTTAAAATTATCTGGATTGCCTTAGGGGCGGGAGTATAACAACACTTACTAATTCTGATCTCCTCAGCATTATTTTCAGGGTCCTGATTTCAGACCAAAAACTTTTTTCAATTTAATTGAAACCTTCAGTGGTTCTCCAATCCAAAATCTTTCTTTTAGTCACTTGTATGCTGGAGAGGACTTTCCAGCTGCCACCACTTCTGCACAAATTACACGTCTTACCATTACTACACGCACTTCCCTTGGTAATTTTATGCTTTGCTCTGAGGAGATAGGAAGAGGTACGTAGATTAGTTTCCATAAGTATATGAGCTCCCAAAACTAAATTGAGAGAGGAACTTTTTCATTCATTGTGGCAACCAATAAGGAAAACATATTCATTTATATAAACATACATAGTAACAACAGTTAGAAATGTGACAATTACAAATGAAGTTAGTACTTTAACAATACTGATGAGTATTCTCAGGATTATTAGGTAATCAAGTTGGAGTAGCCAGCCATCCTTTGAGGTCTTTTCACTTTTAATTTGTTAAATAACATCAATGTGATGTTAGAGTGGTCCCTAGAGAAAAGGACACTCCTATCTTTTACTTACTTATTCCTCTGGTATTTGAAGCTATACTTGCTATTACAGTTATTACAAGGTTCTTCTAGGATGGTTGACTAATCAATCCAGAAACAACCATGCTGGCATACTGGAAACACTGTTCTGGAAATACAAAAAGGATAAACAATTTAATGCATTTCATTTTAGAATTTTGTGTTTTGTTACAGTTTTTAACTGATTTACTGTTTATTATATTGTCCAATATAGTTCCTCTGTGTTCTTTTTCCTGGAGCTGATTTTATTCACATAATTTAGGAGTCTCTGGCTGTATATCTCACAGTCATGTGGGGGTAATCAAAAGTCTTTTCCACTTCTGTTAAAGCAGCTCTTTATCCCACTTCTGGACATACACCAAATCTTCTAGCTGGTGAGGATACACTTGAACATTCGGAGTTAATAATGAGACCAAAACAAACTTGCATCATGATAAATGTAACAACCTGGGAGGAAGTAGTTCTCATTCTCCACAACTACCAATGAGTTTGGGGGTTTTTTTGGCCAGTCCTTTTCAGACCACATCTCTTTTCTTCAGCAGTATAACGTTAACTGCAAAATTGTATCAGAATTCAAATACCCATTAGATGGCCATCGCTTTTTATTATCTAATGAATAACTTGGTCACTAGCGGTTACAATATTTGATAAGGGTCTTTTTACTAATTGTCCCTCCTGGTGCTCCCCCGATCGCCTTCCAGTGGGTTAGGATGCACCCTAAGGGGTTTTTAGCTACTATTTCTTGGCTTTGTTTGTTTCCCATTTTGCTCCTCTTTCGTTTTGCTCTTCTTCGTCTGCCCCCCTCGCAGGCCTATGGAAATGCCAATTCAAGTTCTGCACTTGCTTCGCACTTATTTGTGAGTCTCAGTCGTGTCTTTTTACTCTCACACAATCAGTCCAGAACTCACTTTGCTCGTCTCTGGCCATTTCCCTTGTGGGACAACAGAACTGAAGACTGGAGCTCCGCACTTGCTTTGTGCACTATTGCATATCTCAGCCACTCACACACTCATTCACTTTCACCAATAAAATTTTCATCAGAGAGAAAAAAACCCTTTTCTCTACAGGTTTTAATAGGAAAAGGAAAACACCTCACGAATCTCTTCACTCTGGAACAAAGACAACTAAATCTACTTCCTGTAATTCTTATAGGAATTCATTTATTGCCCCTTCTAGTACTGCTTCCTGGAATCTGATTATCCCCTCTTCTTCCTGAATTCCTTCTTCTAAGTTAAACCTATTCAGTTCTGTCCTACAAAGCACACTACCTGGTATAATAGAAAAATCCTTAAAGGTTTTCTCCTTCCGACAACCTGGACAAAACCAACAAGTCCCTTCTTTTGAGTCAAAATTATTAATGTGACCACACTGTGTACAGATGACACATAGGTATATCGGATGACATTCCCCATACAACAAACACAACAAAGGGGATGCTCTCTCATCTGCTACTTCTACTAGTTGAGTTAGACTTTCTTCTATAAACGTTTAACAGACACAGGGGACAGGGACAGATTAAAACAGGTATAGACAAAATAGATTACAAGACTTAATAAGATTGCCAGTCCAATTGCCAGTCCTAATTCTGACCACAACATCAATACTGTTGAAGAGGCAGAAGTGAGATATGTGTAGATTGACAAAATACCTAACCAAAATAATAAAAAATTATTACTAACGCTGCTCCAATACCAATACCATAAAAATCAATCAGACAAAATTCATCAACACATTCAGAGTAACCAATTCCGAAAAACAAGCCAAAAGTTATGTATGCCAACAAGTCAAATACCTCAATTTTGCCCAAAAGGGGTGGGAGTGAAGTCTGCACTCCTTATTAACGGGGCACCCAAAATAGCAATTCAGAATACCAAGTTTCCATGATAGGGGCTCAATGTTGCATTCCCCACTCAAGGGGCTCAATACAACACTCCCCACTTAGGGGCTCAATAAGGCATCTCCCACTCAGGCACTCAGTGTGTTGTTGCAGATAAGAAAAACCTTACAAAATGAGGGCCTTATTACCCTTGTAAAATCCTTGCTCACTCCTGTTACTTTGGCAAACCAGAAAAGCATTCTGGGAATGACTCAGCTAAACTTGAGGTGAAAAACAAGTTACATAACCCTGGAAAACAAGTGATAGAACCAGTGAGTGCTCACACCATGGTGTATAGTGGTTGGTTATAACCAGCGCGTGTTCCTATCGTGGTTTATGGTGGTTGGTTAAACATGTTTGTTGTGCCTCACAAGAATGTAAACTTATAAAACACTGACTGTTTAAGAACCCTGGATTTTTGCAATAAAGTCCTTCGGCCATATGACTTCTAAGGAAAATTCTTGTCGTTCATCCGTTACAGTGTGGCACTCCCCACTCAAAGGACAAAGCCAATGTGCACCTTAAAAGGTGCCAGCAACCCAGTATACACACATCCAGCATATGTCTTATGGAGTGTACTAGTTTCACTAGTTGAGTTACAACAAGGTAAAGGGTGCTTTACAGTTTGTGTACCTCAATGTCAGGATCTTGTCTGCTCCCATAAAGATCCACTGGAGCACAGGGAGTCTCTCCAGAGAAGTCTCCAGCAGCGCCTAGAGCGTTCCTGGCTCCAGAGGGTCTCACAGCCAAACGGAGAGGCTCCTGGCTGGCTCACCAAACTGATTCAAAGGAATACTCCACAGCAGGTACTGTTGTGTTGGTTTGAAAACAAACCAGTGGGAGATCACAAGTCAAGATTGAAATTAAAAATAAGTGAAATAATACAAGGAAAAGCACTGACAAAGTCAGATACAAACTGACACCCTGTTAGGGTGGTGGTAGCAGTCCAACTGAAGTAGTTCAGTTCAAGCAGTGATCCTGTGAAGGTCTGGTCTCCAGCTGAAGGTCCAGTGGTAGCTCTTGTCCTCTGGGAACCCAGTAGACAGGGCTAGCTCAGGCAGTTCCAAGGCCAGGTTATATCCAGGTGGGAACACCTGGCTCCTCCCTCCTGGGCAGAGCATCCCACAATGGGATGAGATAAGTCCATGAGTCACAGGGTGGGTCCCTGATGGCCCATTGTCTGTCATCCGGGGTGGGTCATTAGCAGGTGATAACAGCTAACGGCCCACAGCTGGTGGTAATAGAATACTTAACTACATCTATATTGCAACCTAGGACAACTGTAAAGTAAAGCACACCTTTATTGGTGCCAAGAGAACATGTAGGGGTTGGCACCTCCATGTACATGTCTGGCTATAGTTCATTTTACACAGGTTTTTATACTTTTACAATTCTGGCATGTGCCCTTGTTTGTTTGTTTATCTAAAAGTTACAGTTTTAAGGGTTGGGGTTGTACATAACTTGTGGTATCTTTATGTTAGGGTTACAAACACGGCACACAGTTCTATCTAACATATTCACCACACACACCTAACTTTACTGTTATAAGACATATTCAGTTTATAGCTGTGCTTTATTGATTATGTCCTTCTATTTTCTATCTATTACAACAAAACTTATGACTTTGCATTTTTCTAGCCTTCTGTGTCAGTCTCCCTTCTTATCTCCTTAGCCCACTAGGGCTAGTTCCCTGCTTGCAGAAGCAGTTACAGTTAAGCGCAGCAGCTAACATACCCCTCCCTTCTTATCACCTTAGCCCAACAGGGCTAAGCTCTTGCTTGCAAAAGTGGTTACAGTTAGACGCAGCAGTCACACTTAAGTTTTTGTAAATTCATACTTATGTTAACGTGCTTATGTCAAGTAAGACCTGTATTTCAGCATGCGTAAGCAAAACAGGAAAAAAATTACCTTCAGAGCCCATGCAGTGTCCTGCCACAATAAAGCAGCCCAGGTGCATTTACCCCTGCGTGGCCAATTGGTCTTCTTCCATTGCTGCAGTCACTCCTATAGGGTATTAGCCATCATCCAGGAGTATGAGTATAGGCTATTTTTTTTCTTCAGCAATTGCTAGGGCTAGTTGGATTGCTTTCACTTTTGCAAATTGTCTTGACTCATCTTCTCCTTCAGTGGCCTCAACAACTCGTCATGTGGGACTCCACACAGCAGCTTTCTACCTACCTACCACAAGGCAAGATCCATCAGTAAATAGAGCATAGCCTCTTTCATCTTCTGATAACTCATTATATTGATTTGGGGGGCTAGAAGTTACTAATTTAGGGGGGCTAGAAGCTGAATAATAATCTTTTGGAACTAATTTAGGAGGCCAAAGGTTGGATAATGATTTACTAAAGGCGACTTGCTAAAACAATATATCGCTTGCTTAACGGTTTTTGCACTTGCCAAGCAGAAGGGGAGGATGCAAAGAAGAACGCGGGACTATTGATAAAAATTAATGAGTGTGACTGAACATCCTGCTCTCGGACCCCAGAACTGGCTTAAGTTAGTTCTAAGGCTTGGACTTGGACCAAGAACCAAGGGAGCATGCGCAAGGGGACAGGGTGAAGAGTTTATCCTGAGGAAGACTACTAACTTTGTCCTTCATTTATCTTTGGGACCCTCACCCACAATTAATCTGTGACATTGCACTTGCGTGAGCATATTTAAATGAACTTTGAACTCATTATAATACAAAGTGGGGATAGGTAATGAATATGTATAGGGGAATTGTGTAACTTCATGCACATGTAGCCTGTAATCTAATATAAACCAAGTGAAGTGCTGCTGACGGTGTGCATGCCTTTGGAGGGGCTACCCCACATGCACCCCAGCTGGAATAAATGCATACCTACTTAATAACTATTTGAGTTGTGGAGTCAATCCACGCCTCAATATGGTGCTGCTTCTTGAGCACAAGTCACCTTCCTGGGCAATGCTCCAAAATCTCTGCCTTCTGTCCAGGATTCTTGGGCCTGTTATTCCAGTATCAAAGCAGCCAGGCAGAAAAACACTCACCTGGCTGGAGGCTGTAATCTTTTTGCAAGTCTCGAAGTTCTGATGAGGTCAGGGACCGAGTAACTTTGGTTTCCTGTTTGATTTGCCTCACTCCTTTCAATTTCTTTGTTGAAGGACCTGCTTCTTGATCTAACCCCTCCTCTCCTACTTTTACTTCTCTTGCTTCTTCTACTTCTTCCTCCCTTACTAATCAATGGTATGGGCCTGTAACTCACTTTGTCCATTTTTTTCTTTTTCACTACTGGGGCAATTACTGTAGTTGCTGTGGTTTGAGTCCCTGTCTCAGCTATAGTGTCCTCAAATGCAGTTTGGGTTCCTGCCTTAACTACAGTCCTCTGAGAGTTCTGAACAATGGCTCAGTAGACACAGGCCATGCCCCAGTACAGGGTGATAAGCTGCTGGTTTTCATTGGGGTAGGCAAGGCACCCTTCTATCAGGTGATGTGTTAGATTGTCAGGGTTGATTACCTGCTCAGGTGTAAAGTCCCAGGCAATGGGAGGTGATAACCACCTTAGAAACCTGCCCAAATCCTTCCACACACCCTGCACCCAGGGGACTGGATGCCTTGGGGAGTATTTCAATATCTCCTCATCTAAAGTTTGTTTTCTCTTACACCAGGATGACACCAGATTCCACAAACTTCATAGTGTACCACCAGTATTTGCTAATATCATTAATAGTATTTAACAGCTTATATAAGGATGAGCAATGACCATGGGAGTCTTCATTATAAAATGATTTACATTAATCTTGGGCAGAGAGACGGAGGTGTATTCTGTCATTGTCTACAGAGGATAGTTACCCCAACATAAGAAGGCAATCAGTGTAAGGACAAAGCAAAGAGCCATTAACATGTTCCCAAGCTCAACAAAATAAAGAGATAAGCAGTGCAGCTGACAAACACCATGTCCCGCACAGGAGCTTGACAGGAGCTTACTATTTGATAACCACTATTTACTACAGCATGCAATATATATATATATAAAAATATAACTGCTTTTGTTCTGCCCCACACATTGGGTGCCAAAAAGGACTGTAGCGGGCTGAACTCAGCTGGAAGCCAGATGCCCACCAAGCTGCTCTATCACTCCCCTTTCCAGCGGGACAGGAGAGAGAAGATGGGAAACAACTGGTAGGTTTATTATGAATATTTTGATCAAATAATCAATTAAATCATATAAAAGGGTTAGCTATGATTTTAAGTAGAAAATTGTGAAGTATAAGGTGTAGAAGTATCAGGAGTGCTGTGTTTGGAATGTGTAACCATAGAAACATCACCAAGAAGTCACTGGGCCTTTATGTTTTGGTCAAGAAACTATGGAGACCATCATGCTCACCAGTTATGCTGCTTGGAAACCCACTATCCTTCCCATCTTGATTTTAATATCAAGGATTCCAGTCAGTAGACCTCAGTAGAAATAGCCAATTATTGTTTTAGGGTAAAAATATTGATGAAGTTATGTAATTATTAGAACCAATCCATGTAAAGGTTAAATTTAAGAGTGGGCATAGTATGCATAGTATGCAAAAGAACTTATGTAATTATGATTTAGCAGAAAAAGTATAAAAAAGGGATGGGTTTTGCTTGTTGAGTGAGACACGTTTTGGAGGAAGCTATCTCCTATATCCCCAGCACCCCCAATAAAGAAGTGTCTGCTTATTCGCATCAAATGTGTGTTGGATTAATTTCTTTCATCCTGTTTGGTGACAGATTGAAATAAGGGAGTTTACTAAAGCAAAAAAAAAAAAAAAGAAAGTTTGCGTGTGCATAAGCAAAATTAAGAAAAAAAATTACTCGCTATTTACCATTGGCGAGCAATGTTCAGACACTTCCTGGGAAGCAGGGCTTCAGCAGCAGTTGCTCCAGGAAGGAAAACATTGTAAAATAACAAATGCCCCCTGTTCTTCCTCTCTTGCTTTGCTTTTAAATCTGAGCTGATGTCATATGGTATGGAATACCCCTTTGATTAATTTGGGTCAGCTGGCCTGGTTGTGTCCACTCCCAGGATCTTGCCCACTCCCAGCCCCTTGTTGGGGGGGAATGTTAGAGAGACAGCACTGATGCTGTGCTAGTGCTGCTCAGCAATAGCCAAAACACTGGTGTGTTATCAACACCTTTCTAGCTACCAATGCAAACCACAGCACTGTGAGGGTGCTATGAGATAACTCCAGCTCAGCCAGACCCAATACAGATAGATAAGCAAGGACATGAAGCAAGAACATGTCTTGACCCTACCTCCTCTTGGAATTTCTATCAGCTGAGACACCGCTGGAACCAGGAGTGGTAGCTAAATTTGTTCTTTTCTGTATCTTTTTTCTCTTTCTTTTTCTTCTTCTAATTCCCTCTTCTCACAGTTTTTAGTAACTTAGAATCAGATGGGCTTTGGAGTTTGCTAAGTTGAATGGGCTAAAAGTTAATGCTCTGTGAAATATTTTATGTTGATTGAATGTTGCTTTAAGCTTCTGCCAAAGTTCTCTGATTTTCTGAAGTTCTTAGTAAAGTGTTTGTTGTTTTGACTTCTTGAGAATGTCTTCTTGGTATTTCTGCTGTGTGTCTAACTCAGGGTACATAAAAAAGTAAGGCCTTTTAAGTGTCTCATTGAGTGGGTTTTGGGGCCTTGCATTTTAATTGGCGCAGCGAGCAGGGTACTCTTGAGGCAACGAGGAGGTGTTTTATACAGAGAAAACTGCTAGTGGCAGAATAAAGGAGAAACTGAATTTTGGTTGAAAACAATATTTTCTGGCAGAAAGGTCATAGAAACCAGGGCAAAAATTGACCTGGACTTCCCTCCACTGATAGAGTTGCTAAAAGCTTACAAAACTTGTCTGGCCCTAGACAGAAAGATGTGGGCTGAGGAAATTGGGCACAATCTGGTTAGTTGTGGAGAAAATCAGAATTTTGGGTAAAGAAATTGAAAAACTCTAATAAGGAAAATAGTTTGGCAACCATATGGGCGGAAGCTGGGCTCAGAGCTGCACAAAGAGAGAAATATGTTGCCGAGCAGCAACAGAGAGCTAACTGAGTTGCGAATTGCTCTGGTGGCTGATACAATAGTAAAACTCTGGGTGGATCCAGAATTGTATGTGGAGAAGAAGTTATCCCAAAACGTGAAAAACTAATTGAACAAGCTTGTCCAGAAACAAAGATCTTCCGATTTGGAAATTAACACTGATCGGGGAGGTGTGGAGAATGAACCACGATTTTCCAGCCTCGAGGAGGAGGCAAACTTCCATGAGCATGATGTCACCCCCTTTAGCCCTTGGGAGAAGCTTGATGTAGCACAGCCAAAGCCCCTTCACCATCCTAAACTCTGCCCACCTGTAAAAAATTAGGAGGTGGAGAGGGAGGTGAGACTCCCTGAGCATGATGTCACCTCCCTCCACTCCCTGGAGGAGAACTCAGTAAAGCCAGCCCCCTCTTCTTAAAACCCACCCCAAGCTCTGCCCACTTGTAAAGACGGAATTCTTTACCAGGAGGCAGAGCCCACAGTAATGATATCTCTCTCTGCAACAGAATTAAGTTACAAGGGAAAATTAGCAATCATCCCAAAGAAGACAAATTAGAGAATGTTTGGAAAATTTCCCTAAGGGGGGGGGCAAATGAAATGAAACTTTCCAAGGAGAAAGCACATGGCGAAGAGCCCTGGTCTCTTGCCCAGGGAACAACCTTTTGTGTGAAAAGTTTGTACCTGTTGGAGGGGGGAGAACCCATCCCTCTCCCCACTCCAAAATTTGCTAAAAGCACTGATGAAGCACGGAATGACTCCACAACTCAGATAGTTATGAAGTAGGTATGTGTTTATTCCAGCTGGGGTGCATGAGGAGTAGCCCCTCCAAAGGCATGCACACCCTCAGCAGCACTTCATTAAGTTTATATTAGGTTACAGATTACATATGCATAAAGTTACACAAAGCCCCTACACATATTCATTATCTTTCCCCGCTTTGTATTATAATGAGTTCAAAGTTCATTTAAATATGCTCGCGCAAGTGCAGTGTCTTCAGATTAATTGTGGGAAAGGGTCCCGATGATTAATTATGACGTGGTCGATAGTCTTCATCACGATGAACTGTTCACCCTGTTCCCTTGCGCATGCTCCCTTGGTCCTTGGTCCTAGTCCAAGCCTGAGAACCAACTCGTACCAGTTCTGGGGTCCAAGGGCGGGATGCTCGGTTACACTCAGTGGTTTTTCTCAATTATTTGGCTCTCCTCTCTCCATCCTCCCCGATACCAGGTAGGCACAAATTCATTAAGAGAATAATAAATGAATTGCAGCAGGCATATCTTAGTAAATCATTATCCAATCTCTGGCTCTCTAAATCAGTTCTAAAATATTATTACTATTATCCAACTTCTAGTTCTTTTAAATTAATTTCTATTTTACTCTAAATCAGTCCCCCCTTTTCTATAAAATTAGTAAATTCTTTTACTAGCAAATGGATTCTTCTTCTAGCAAGCTTCTGCGATAAGTATCTCTCAATGCTTTACCATGTACATTCGATAAAGTAGTTAAAATGGATAGCCTCTTTAACATCCTGCAATTCCAAACAAATAGCAGAACAGATAACACAAGACTAATACCTACCAAAATTAGTAAAACAATTATGGGGTGACATAATGTATTAAGGATACCAGTTGCAGTAGGTGACCATCCAAAAAGCACATCCCACCAGTGGTGATCTGCATCCTGTCTTGCTCTCTGTAAGACTCTGCTTATTTCCACTTTTTTGAATTCCTTTTAGGATGTTAATTAAGTCTTGGTGCTCTACCAATTGTCTTACCAGCATAAGGTTCATCCCAATAGGTGTTGATGATAAGTCATGATACATTGTGTAATTGGATTTTATCAACTGATGAGATACAACTGGTGCCAAATACAAAAAGTCACACCCAATGATTTTCACAAAATTACAAATACAGAAATTAGAGCGATTCCTAACATATGGGGTGTGAAGCTCCCAGTCTATGCCCAAATGATGGCTAACTTGTTGTACCACCTTTGAAATGAAATGTGGTCCTCTATCTGAGGACATTGTGGCTGGAACTCCGAAGCGTGGTATTATTTCTTGTAACAATACCTTGGTTACCTCCCAGACTTTGACAGTTCTAGTGGGAAAGGCTTCTGGCCATCCTGAAAAGGTATCTGTTAATACCAACAAGTACCGATAGCCCCTTTTCTTGGGAGTTCCGAAAAATCAATTTGCCACTGCTGTCCAGGCCCATTCCCTTTCCCAATTTGGCCCAATTTTGGTTTGGGGATATTTTTAGGGCTAGTCTGGAGGTAAAGATCACACTGTCGGGTTACTTGTGCGATGGTAGCATATAAATTTCTGGCAATAATTCTTTCAATTAAATATTTGTGTAGGGCATCTATTCCCCAGTGTGTCTTTTGGTGTTCTGTTCTTACTAGTGCCCACACTAAATGAGAGGGAATGACCAACCTCCCCTGTGCAGTAATAGCCCAACCCTCTTCATAGTATGACCCATTCTGATCTTCGATTAATTTTTTGTCCTCTTTGTTATAGGTTGGCTTACCTTCTAGGGAGATTTGGCTGTCTGGAATTAAAGCCCCTTCCGTTGTCACCTCACCTTTCGCTGCTTCTTTTGCCTCTCTGTCCGCCAGATCATTTCCTTCCTCCAATTCTGAGCTCACTTTCTGGTGTGCCTTAATGTGCATGATTGCTACTTTTTCGGGTAGCTGGACTGCTTCCAACAGCTGGGTTATCTCTTGTGCATGTTTGATGTTTTTTCCTTGTGAGTTCAACAGTCCCCTTTCCTTCCAAATGGCTCCGTGTGCATGTACAACTCCAAATGCATACTTTGAGTCTGTATAAATGTTTATCTTTTTCCCTTTGGCTATTTCCAAAGCACGGGTTAAAGCAATTATTTCAGCTTTCTGGGCAGAAGTGTTTATTGGTAAGGGTCCAGATTCTATTACCTTTTTGCTGGTGGTGACTGCATACCCTGCATGTCGCTTTCCACTGATGATGTAGCTGCTCCCATCGGTAAACCAGGTCTCTGCATCATCCAAAGGTGTATCCTTCAGATCTGGACTGCTGGAGTATGTGGCTTCAATAGTTTCCAGGCAGTCGTGGTGCACCTGCTCCCTGTTGTTTCTGCTGAGGAAAGAAGCTGGGTTGACAATGTTAGTGACCACTATTTCCACATCGTCCTGTTCTACCATGATGGCTTGGTATTTTAGGAACCTCTGTGGGGAAAGCCAGTGTCCGCCTTTCACTTCCAGCACTGCAGACACTGTATGGGACACTCTCACAGTCATTTTCTGGCCCAAGGTGAACTTGCGTGCCTCTTGGATGTTTAGCACGACTGCCGCGACAGCCCTGAGGCACCCCGGCCATCCTTTGGCTGCTGCGTCTAGTTGCTTAGACAGATAAGCAACTGCCCGTCGATATGGGCCCAGGTCTTGTGCTAGTATTCCCAAGGCAATCCCCTGCTTCTCATGAGAAAACAGAAAAAATGGTTTACTCACATCTGGAAGTCCCAGAGCTGGAGCTGACATCAGGGCATTCTTCAGTTGTTTGAAGGCCCTCGTGGCCTCTTTTGTCCACTGAAGATCTCTGCTTTCCTTTTTGATGAGCTCATACAAAGGTTTTACAAGGACCCCATAACTAAGGATCTAAACCTGCACCATCCCGTCATCCCCAGGAAAGTCCGTAGCTCTTTTACGGTTCGGGGTTTCGGGGTTTGGCAAATGGCCTCTTTCCAGTCTTCTCCCAAAGTTCGCTGCTCAGCACTGATTTCATAGCCCAAATAAATTACTTTTGGTTTTACTACTTGAGCTTTTTTCTTGGACACCCTGTACCCTTGGAGCCCCAGGAAATTTAGTAAACTCACTGTCCAGAGTACACAGGCTTCTTCTGTCCGGGTAGCTATTAAGATGTCATCGACGTATTGCAATAGCTTCCCTTCTTCAGAGGGGGCTTCCCAGGATTCCAGGTCTTTTGATAGTTGATCCCCGAATAGGGTGGGACTGTTCTTAAATCCTTGAGGCAGCACCGTCCAAGTGAGCTGAGTTTTGCGTCCGCTTTTGGGATTTTCCCACTCGAACGCGAATATTTTCTGGCTGGCTTCATGGAGAGGGAGGCAAAAGAAGGCAGCTTTCAAATCTAAAACAGTAAACCAGGTTAGTTCAGGTGTTAGCTCAGTTAGTAGCATGTAGGGATTTGACACCACAGGATAGAGGTCCTCAGTTATTTTGTTTACTGCCCTTAAATCTTGTACCACCCGATATGACCCATCAGGTTTGCGGACTGGTAAAATGGGGTGTTAAAATCAGATTTGCACTCTCTCAATAGCCCTAGCTGTAAAAAGTTTTCAATCACTGGGCTAATTCCTTCCTTGTCTTCTTTCTTAAGGGGGTATTGTTTAACCCTGACTGGTTGTTTCCCTTCCTTCAACTTAATTTGTATCGGAGGTGCATTTTTAGCTCTTCTAGGTACGTTTGTTGCCCATACCCCAGGGAATACTTGATTCATAATTTCTTCACTAATTTCTCCCTCAGCCTCTGTGGTTGTTAGCATTAAACTTAGTATTTCAACATATTGTTGATCATTTACCTCCAGAGTAATTTCCCCATCTTTAAATGAAATGGTTGTTTGTAACTGTTCCAACAGATCTCTGCCCAAAAGGGCTTTTGGAGATCTGGGCATGTACAAAAACTTGTGAATACCCCATTGCTTTCCCAGTTTATACTTTAAAGGTTTGCAAAAATATGCTTTTTCAGATTGACCAGTTGCCCCTTGAACCATGATATAATCATTCCCCACCGGCATTAAAGCTTTATTTAAAACCGAATATGTTGCCCCTGTGTCCACCAAAAATTCTATTTATTTTTCTTTTTTTTTTTTTTTTTTCCTAGCTTCAGTATAACTAGTGGATCTGCTAGGGTGGAGTCCTCCGGTCTTCTTCAGTCTTTTTTTCATGTGTGCGATGACTCCTTCTCGGCCTCATCTTCTTTGCTGGTTGTTCTATTTTATTTTTTTTTTAAAAAAACAACATTAATTATAATAGTGTGTTATATTCTAAAAACCCATGTGGAGGCCATCTAATTCTGTCATTTAGCCTGTACAAAGGCCACTACTAAGTTAAAAATTTAATAAGAGTTCTTTTATCTTTTATACTTCTGCTCTCTGTAATTATCTTCCAATGTGCTAAAACACAGCCAAGTGAAGTTGTTTTAGGAACTTCTCTGCTTTGCCCAGTTCCCATCTTATCTATTTCCTTCTCTTGGTTCAATCTCTTTTCTAGGCAAACCTCTTTTCAAACTGACTTACTGGATTTTTTTTTGTTTGTTTTTTCTGCTTTTTTTCTCTCTTTTTCTTCCAATTTTCCTCTTGCACTAACCAGGTTTCAGAAACTAAATGACTCTTTCCACACACTAAGGCAATAACAGCTGCTTCTGACCACTCTGTCACAGCACACTCACACAATGCCCAAATCTTACAGTAATTATTTTTACATTCAAAACAGAAAGGTTTTTTTTTTGCATCAGACAAGTATCTTCATTAATTTCACTCAAAGCCAAGCTGGTATGAGAGAGAGAGAAAGACAAAAAATAAAAATAATTACTGAGAGGGAGGAAGGGGAAAGAAAAAGAAAAGAAATAAAAAGGCAACCACTCTTTATATGCTCCTGTTTTCACTAAGTAAATTAACTCAATATTCCCAATATTTTCTAAGATTACACTGCTAAGAAGGAACTTGGTGTTTTTGCCCACAGAAAACTTTTATAATGCACCAACTTATTCTCTTTACAACCTGTGCAGTTGCTTTCTGACAGGTCCATAAAAAATAGTATCTCTTAACTCCGCAAGCCTGCAAACCCGACACCATGTTAAAACCTACTAATCATACTGTGGCACAGCTATGCTCTTTTGATGTAATCACCGAAAAAAAATGTCTCTAACTGGCCGCGGTAAAAAGTTTCTCTTTATTCACTTACCACAACAATTTCAAGCAGCTGCATACACTCACTCACACTAACACAACAATAAACACGTAATACAACACAACAAGCGCTTTTACGACCACCACAACAAAATACAACAAAAATTCCAAAAACCCGCACACATACAGCAAAGCTAATAATTCACAACCATACCCAAATATTCACTTCTATTAGACCACTTGCCTCACACTTCATCAATCAACCTCTCATTTGCTTGTGCAGACTAATCTGCACCCCACGCACATACACAACACCGGTGTTAACAATACTTCAAACTAGTTCTCTTTCAAACTAGTTTCCTCAGAGATCCACTGGATTCACCACCAGAATCGCTCGCGGCCGCTCTATCGGACAGCGAATCCCCCCTGCCAGCTAAGGACGACGAATTACTTCGCTGATTTCCCCTAGCCAGCCCTAACCAGTCGCTTGCAAGCTCACCACTCAGGGACGACGCTGCGCACAGGACGTCTCTCTGTGTCTTACCAGCAGCCCTAGCCACGCGTATACGACTTACAGGCTTCCCTATACCCAAAACACATACCGTTTCTCCGCTGTATCAGGCGGTCGTTGTTTGCCCCCGCAGTGAGCAGCCGAGGAGCGGAGGTCCTCCAGGAAAATCCCGGGGCGCGCCTAGGATGTCAGCCCCTCAGTCGATCCTGCAGCCAGGCAAATCTTGTCCACCTGGGGTGCCAAATGAAGCACGGAATGACTCCACAACTCAGATAGTTATGAAGTAGGTATGTGTTTATTCCAGCTGGGGTGCATGGGGAGTAGCCCCTCCAAAGGCATGCACACCCTCAGCAGCACTTCACTTGGTTTATATTAGGTTACAGATTACATATGCATAAAGTTACACAAAGCCCCTACACATATTCATTATCTATCCCCGCTTCATATTATGAGTTCAAAGTTCATTTAAATATGCTCGCGCAAGCGCAGTGTCTTCAGATTAATTGTGGGAAAGGGTCCCGATGATTAATTATGACGTGGTCGATAGTCTTCATCATGATGAACTGTTCACCCTATTCCCTTGCACATGCTCCCTTGGTCCTTGGTCCTAGTCCAAGCCTGAGAACCAACTCGTACCAGTTCTGGGGTCCAAGGGCAGGATGCTCGGTTACACTCAGTGGTTTTTCTCAATTATTTGGCTCTCCTCTCTCCATCCTCCCTGATACCAGGTAGGCACAAATTCATTAAGAGAATAATAAATGAATTGCAGCAGGCATATATTAGTAAATCATTATCCAATCTCTGGCTCTCTAAATCAGTTCTAAAATATTATTACTATTATCCAACTTCTAGTTCTTTTGCATAAATTTCTATTTTACTCTAAATCACTGTGAGAATGTGGGAGGCAGCTGGCTTCCAAACTATGCATGAGGAACAGCTGGTGTCCTGTCGGCCTTCTCCCATGTTGTTGTTATTTATTGCAAAACTTAAGGATCAAGACCGAGAAAACAAACTCTCGGCTCTGCCCACAAAAAGTGAGCTGGGGGAGGGTGGTGAATTCAGATATCCTAAAAGGCTCCCTGGAAATAAATGGAAATTCTGTTTCCCTGGATTGGCAATGAAGGTTTGCAAAATGCTCCTACACTGTCACCTTCTGGTGGTAGTGAGTACAGAGCCTTGTCTGCCACTAGAGGCAAGGAACTCAATTACTGAAGTCATTCTGGACTTAAGGGCCACAGATGACTATGGCAGAAAACACAAAATACCACCAAATGGACAGTTCTTTCATTTTAAGACTGGTCCAAGTGGGACCGAGTTTTCTTTTTTGTCTCCTCAGCAGATATTCCAAGAGAAGAGGTGTTTCATGAGAGGATGAAGTGGCAACAGGACTGAAGAGTTGCTGTTCTTCGCTGCATCAATTATTTACACGTTTTTCTCTTGATAGTTGTGAGATATCTATGTTTGTACGTGTTTTATATAAGTTTGTTGGAAGATCACTGTTTAAGTTTGTTGTTTTAGTTTCACTAATAACCCTGAATGTTCAAGTACCTTTTTGTATTTTCAGAGCAATGTTTCCAGTATTGCAGCATGGTTGGTTGCTCCTGGATTAGTCAACCATCACTATCCCAGCATAACCTTGCAACTAATGATTGTAATAGCAAGCATAGCTTCAAGTGCCAGAGGGGTAAGTAGGCAAGAACATCATGGATTCCAAATTTAAGTGCAACGTTAAGAAAACTGATTGGTTTATGGATTTTAGTCCAAATTTGCAAAATAGGATGTAACAGAATGTATAAACCTCACAAAACACATTTTATCTAAAACTGAAAAGGTCTCAAAAGGATGGCTGGCTACTCTAACTTAAGTTTGTCCACATAGTATTAAGAATCTTGATCAACATTGTAAAAGTATTAAATATTGTAGGGTTTTATTAATAGTGATTATTACATTTTAATGTCTTCTCAGTATGTACAGAAGCTGTATGTTGTCACAAGCAAGGTTTTAAGATGTTTGTATTTTCTCTCTGGTTGCCAGAGTGGGTGGAGAAGATTCGTCCCTAAATTTACCTTTGGTTTTCATATGATTATGGAATCAAACTTGTATACCTCTTCCTACCTCCTCAGAGCAAAGTATAAATTTACTACACTGAGGGAAGCACACGTAATAACAATAAGCGATGTGTAAAGCATAATTGTACAGAAAAAGTGGATGTTGAACTGTTGATGACCCCTGGAAGGAGGGAGAAAAGGAGCTGACAGAGGAGCAGAGGTGGCAGCTGGGAAGTTCTCCCCAGCTGTAGGCTGGAAAAAGCAAAGGGGTCAAAAGAACAAATCAAAGAAGAAAAATTTTGGGTTTCAGAAGCAATGAAGTGTTTGGTAAAGTTGGAAAGGCATTTGGTTTGAATCCAGGACCCCAACTGAAACTATGCTGAAGAGGTTGGAATGACTCAAGTTTTGTTACATCTTTGACTTTCCCTCCCTGCATTGAGGCAATGCAGACTATGATGTAGCAGAATTTTTACAGAATGCTATTTTCCCATGGTGCCCACTGACATTTACCCTTTCCCTGGGTATGCCACTAGTATTGTAATAAGGTAATTAGCTGTAGTATGGGTCCCAGGGATGCCCCTGAAACTTGGTTGGAGGGAGGGATAAGGGTGGCAATCTGAGAAATGTATATTTTTTGGGTTATAACGATACCTGGATCTGTAAGATTATGGACTCCAAACGACAAGGTGGCCTAACTTCTGAAAATCAGCCTATCCTTAAAGTTTGAATTATTTTACAAGGAATGCAATACATTGCAATATCAATAAGCAATAGGGAACTGCAAATTGAATTCACCATGCCATTTTGGAGCTCACCTTACAAGTCCAGCAAGTATCAAAAATGTTTTTATTAAATTGTCTAACATTTGATATGTTATTACTAAATGAGCAATGGATATATAAAATGCTAAACCTCCCTGAAGAAGAATATGGTATCAGGAAACACAAAAAGTGAAGGAAAACACCAATCCATCTGGTGGACTCTTCCGGTCACTACAGCCGAAAGTCTGGTTTCATGAACTCTCCCCCGGATCTTGATTTGCATTGCCTGCAATTTTAAAGACTCACGGAGTGGGGAGCAATGACTTGCATAGAGTAAAACTTTAATATTAACTGGACTTATACTTTTGATTATTGAAATAGCAATTGTCCATTAGATGATTTTCTGTATCCTTTCCTCTTCTTTCCTTTTTCCTCTATCTGCTAGATTAGGATAGCACTGCTGCTACTGTGGTCCCGGTAAATGCCGTGAGCCACGGAGTTGTGTGAGAGACTCAAAGGACTGCTGGCTCGAAACATTTAAGGTGCATGTGTGGGCGAAAGGGCAGGTCAGGCCTTGCCCTGGCGAGGTGATGCACTGCTCCGCACACCCAACCCACTGGGTCTTGTATCCCACCCCTACAGTGGCCGCCAATCACTGGCACACTCAAGGCACTGCTCCACACCCCACCCCTGGAGCCCCAATCTAGCCCCAAAGTGGCCAGATGACCAGAAATCCCATCGGGGGGAAGGGCCCAGGAAATCCAAAGGGTACTTAAGCGAGGACACGAGGTAAACACGTGTCTTAACCCTACCTCCTCTTCAAATTGCTATCAGCTGAGACATCGCTGGAACCAGGAGTGGTAGCTAAATTTATTCTTTTCTACTTATTTTCTCTCTTTCTCTTTCTTCTTCTAATTTCCTCTTCTCAGAGTTTGGAGTAACTTAAAATTGGATGGGCTTTGGAGTTTACTAAGTTGAATGGGCTAAAAGTTAATGCTTTGTGAAATGTTTTATGTTGACTGAATGTGGCTCTAAACTTTTTGCAAAATTCTCTGATTGTCTGAAGTTGCCAGTAAAGGTTTTTGTTGCTTTGACCACTTGGGAGTATCTTCTCGGTATTTCTGCTGTGTATCTAACTCAGAGTCCATGAAAAACTGTAAGCCCTTTCAAAAGCATCTTCGAGTGAGTTTTTTGAGGCCTTATATTTTAATTGGCACAGATGGCAGGATACCCCTGAGGTGATGAAGAGGTATTTTATTCAAAGAGACTGACAGAAAACCTGCAGAACTGGTTGAGCAAGTCTCTGCAAAAAGAAAAATAATTACAATTGCAAATTGCTGGTCTGAAGGGGGAGGTAGGGAGAAAGCTTTGGTTCTCCATCTTGGGGAAGGAGGTGGATTTCCCTAAGCATGACGTCACTCCCCCTCAGCCCTAAACTCTGCCCACCTGTAAAAAATTAGAAGGTGGAGAGGGAGGTGAGACTCCCTGAGCATGATGTCACCTCCCTCCACTCCCTGGAGGAGAACTCAGTAAAGCCAGCCCCCTCTTCTTAAAACCCACCCCAAGCTCTGCCCACTTGTAAAGACGGAATTCTTTACCAGGAGGCAGAGCCCACAGTAATGATATCTCTCTCTGCAACAGAATTAAGTTACAAGGGAAAATTAGCAATCATCCCAAAGAAGACAAATTAGAGAATGTTTGGAAAATTTCCCTAAGGGGGGGGGGCAAATGAAATGAAACTTTCCAAGGAGAAAGCACATGGCGAAGAGCCCTGGTCTCTTGCCCAGGGAACAACCTTTTGTGTGAAAAGTTTGTACCTGTTGGAGGGGGGAGGACCCATCCCTCTCCCCACTCCAAAATTTGCTAAAAGCACTGAGAGACTGTGGGAGGCAGCTGGCTTCCAAACTATGCATGAGGAACAGCTGGTGTCCTGTCGGCCTTCTCCCATGTTGTTGTTATTTATTGCAAAACTTAAGGATCAAGACCGAGAAAACAAACTCTCAGCTCTGCCCACAAAAAGTGAGCTGGGGGAGGGTGGTGAATTCAGATATCCTAAAAGGCTCCCTGGAAATAAATGGAAATTCTGTTTCCCTGGATTGGCAATGAAGGTTTGCAAAATGCTCCTACACTGTCACCTTCTGGTGGTAGTGAGTACAGAGCCTTGTCTGCCACTAGAGGCAAGGAACTCAATTACTGAAGTCATTCTGGACTTAAGGGCCACAGATGACTATGGCAGAAAACACAAAATACCACCAAATGGACAGTTCTTTCATTTTAAGACTGGTCCAAGTGGGACCGAGTTTTCTTTTTTGTCTCCTCAGCAGATATTCCAAGAGAAGAGGTGTTTCATGAGAGGATGAAGTGGCAACAGGACTGAAGAGTTGCTGTTCTTCGCTGCATCAATTATTTACACGTTTTTCTCTTGATAGTTGTGAGATATCTATGTTTGTACGTGTTTTATATAAGTTTGTCACCAGCAATGTTTTAACATGTTTGTATTTTCTCTCAGGTTGCTACAGTGTATAGAAAAGATTCCTCCCTCAATTTAGTTTTGGGAGTTCACATAGGATTTCCTATGATTATGGAATCAAATTTGTGTACCTCTTCCTTTCTCCTCAGAGAAAAGTAAAAAATTACTATATCGAGGGAAGCACATGTAGTAGTGGTAAGCAAGCTGTAAAGCCTAATTATACAGAAGAAGGGGATGTCAAACTGTTGGTGGCCCCTGGAAGGAGGGAGAAAATGGGCTGACAGAGGAGCTGAAGTTGCAGCTGGAAAGTTCTCTCCAGCTGTAGATGAAGGCATAAGTGGTTAAGCTGACTAAAGAGAAGAAAGATTTTGGGTTTGAGAACCAATGAAGGTTTGGTAAAGTAGGAAAGGCATTAGGTCCAAACCCAGGACCCTGACTGAAACAATATGCTGAGGAGTTTGGAATGACTTGAGTTTTGGCATATCTTTGACACCTTTCCCCCCGAGGCAATCTAGACTATCATGTAGTAGAATTTTTACTGAATGTAATCATCCCATGGTGCTCACTGACTTTTTCCTCTGTCCCTGGGTATGGGTCTCAGGGATGCCTCTGAAACCTGGATGGTGGGAGTAATAAGGGTGGTCATCTGGGACATGTATATTTGTTTGGGTTATAACAATACCTGAACCTCTAAGGTTATGGACTCCACAAGGAAAGAAAACCTAACTATTGAAACTTGGCCTATCCTTAAAGCTTATATTTTTTGACAAGGAGTGCATGTAGTGGTTTTACCTTGGCTGGATGCCAGGTGCCCACCAAGCCACTCTATCACTCCCCAGCAAGACAGGGGAAAGAAAAATAAGATAGAAAAGAACTAGTAGGTTGAGATAAGGCAATTTCCTGAAGAAAAAATAAAAAAGAGTGAAAGTTTGCATGTGCATAAGCAAAGAGGAAAAAAAATTAATCTCTACTTCCCATTGACAAGCAATGTTCAGCCACTTCCCAGGAAGCAAGGCTACAGCACACCTAGTGGTTGCTCCGGAAAGGAACATGTAAAATAACAAATGCCCCCCATTCTTCCTCCCTCACTTAGCTTTTATATCTGAGCCGACTTCATATAGTATGGAATATCTCTTTGGTTATTTTAGGTCAGCTGGCCTAGTTGTGTCCCCTCTCAGGATCTTGCCCACTCCTAGACCCTTGATGGGGGAGGGGAATGTCAGAGAGACAGTGCCAATGCTGTGCCAGCACTACTCAGCAGTAGCCAAAACACTGACGTGTTATCAACACCCTTCCAGCTACCAATGCAAAGCATGGCACTGGGAGGGTGCTATGAGAAAGTGAACTCCAGCTCAGCCAGACCCAATACAATCTCCATCCCTTATTCCATACCATTTGCATCATAGTCAGAGCCCACATAATTTATATATCTTCCAACTGTTCCATTGTATTTATTTCTCATTACTGGAATCCCTTCTTACCCACACATACAACTTAAACTACAGCCTTAAACCACCTCTATACCAAATATACATTTTCATTAACTACTATCCACCCATCCTTTCACAAACAGATATTTTCCCATTTCATGGGCATCCTTCACCCCTCCAGACCCATGACTTTGGCTCCATTCCATCAGGATAGGTGGTCAGGACAGGAGAAGCAGCATACCTGATCATTGGGCATTGACACTGGCCTGGCTCAGGTCATCATCGCACTCTCCTTGCTCCTTGCAAAATTCATTCTTCATCAGTTCATGTCATTCCTGCAACATAGAACTTACACCACAGATTATTTTTCCCCCAAAGTTAAATCTCCTTGAGGCACACACCGGGTCTCCCCAATCTTCTGCATTACCCAGCAAGTACACCTAGGTCCTTGAGCAAAGACAATCCAACAAATGGCTTTGCCTTTCCAGTGGAAGTAGAAGTCCACACTGATTTCCCTAGCCACTTCCCTTACGGGGACCTTATCTCCTCCCACACTATGTAGGGGTTTTGTTTGGGCAGGACCAGTGCAGTTAGCAGATCCTCTAGTGTTAACCAGACAAGAGGCTTCTGCTAAATTTGCATCCTAATGCTTCCATGCCACATTGCCTAATGCTCTTAACATAGTCTTCAGCAGTCCATTATACCTCTCAATCTTTCCAGAGGCTTGTGGGTGATAGGGAATGTGATATATCCACTCAATGCATGTTTCTTTGCCCAAGAGTTTATAAAGTTATTTCAAAAATTATTCCCAATATCTGATTCCATTCTTTCTGCGGTACCATGTTGCCAAAAAGTGTGCCTCTCAAGGCCTAAGATAGTGTTTTGAGCAGTAGCATGGTTTACAGGGTATGTTTCCAGCCAACCAGCGACACCACTGGAACCAGGAGTGGTAGCTATGTTTGTTCTTTTCTGTATTTCTTTCTCTCTTTCTCTTTTTTCTTCTTCTAATTCCCTCTTCTCAGAGTTTGAGTAACTTAAAATTGGATGGGCTTGGACTTTGCTAAGTTGAATGGGCTAAGTTAATGCTTTGTTAAATGTTTTATGTTGATTGAATGTTGCTTTAAACTTTTTGCAAAGTTCTCTGATTGTCTGAAGTTCCCAGTAAAGATTTTTGTTGTTTTGACCTCTTGAGAATACTTAGTTGGTATTTTTCCTGTGCATCTAACTTAAGAGTACATGAAAAACCACAAGCCCTTTTAAGAGTCTTGTTGACAACATTTTTTGGGGCCTTACACCATGCTACCTGTCAAGCTCCTCTTATAACAATTACTTGTCCAAGGAGATCTTCCCACTGCATACGCTTGCAGCTATGACATCCACTGCTGCCTTTGGATGCTAAGAGAGACTTCAAGGTTCTGGAGCTCTCGCCCTGCCCTTTGCTCAGTGACCATGTCCATCCCTTCCTCAAAGGGCTGCTGGTTGTTCTCTGCCTCTCCCTGCCCTTGCCTTCGTTCTTAAAGCCCTCCTAATGAGGTCAGATATCCTTCTGGCAAAAATACCTTTGCCTTGCTCAGTGAGGCAGAGCCCCTCTCTCCCAAGCAGACACTGATCCACAAACAGGGTCCTATGCTCATAGAACCCAAAAACCTTAAAGCCCTCCTAATGAGGTCAGATATCCTTCTGGCAAAAATACCTTTGCCTTGCTCAGTGAGGCAGAGCCCCTCTCTCCCAAGCAGACACTGATCCACAAACAGGGTCCTATGCTCATAGAACCCAAAAACCTTTTGCCAGCACCAGCTCTGCAGCCAATTATTGATGCACATTATAAGTGCCCTCCTCCTCTTGCCCTTTCCCCTCAGTGGCAGGACTGAGGAGAACACCCTCTGGGCCCCCATGCCCTTGACAACCGCACTCAGAACTCTGAGGTTGCTGGTAGGAGAAACCTGGTGTCACAGATGCGCTTCTCCTGTTTGAACCATGTGAAATTTGGTCCAGGCAAATGCACAACAAGTAGGACTAGAACTCAATAAACCAATTAACTACTTGATCAGATCTGTCCAAGTGATCTCTGACTCTTCTCCTGCAACACCTGGATGGCATCAAAAACATCTGTAGTACGATGACCTTGGCTGGACACCAGGTACCCTCCGAGTCACTCTATCACTCCCCATTCTCAGCTGGACAGGAGAAAGAAAATAGAATGGAAAACAAATCACAGATTGAGATAAGGCAGTTTAGTAAAGTAAAAGTTTGCATACGAACAAGCAGATGGAGAAAAAATTTTATTGTCTAGTTCCCATCAGTAAGTGTTGTCTGGCCACTTCCTGGGAAGCAGGGCTTCTTTCAGCACATGTAGCAGTTGCTATGGAAGGAGAACATTGTAAATAACAAATGCCCCCCTTCCTCCTCCTTTACTTAGCATTTGTATCTCAGCTGATGTGATACAGTATGAAAAATCCCTCTGGCCTATTTGGGTTATCTGTCCTGGTTCTATCTCCTCCCAAGATCATTCCCACCCACAGCCTACTGATGATGGGGCCGAATACTGGAGAGACAGCACTGATGCTGTGCCAGCACTGCTCAGCAGTAGCCAAAACACTGATGTGTTATCAACACCATTCTAGCTACCAATGCAAAGCACGGCACTGTGAGAGCTGCTGTGGGGAAAGGAACTCCATCTTAGCGACACCCAATACAGCATCATTTGGGCCTGATTCTCAGCTTTGGGTGTCCTTTGCTGATGAAATTGCAGTTATAGAAGACAGATTGGTACCTGCCCTTCACTCCAATCAACATTCAGTCCCAATCCTTCCTGACAAAAGGGTTGGGAACATCACCAGCCTTACTTATTGTCCTTTCACCCTTCACATCCTCAAGGCATTGCCTTCCCTAAGGCCCTGTCTTAATCAAGGTTAGCCAGAACACCCTCACATCTCCTCCATGGCCTCTTTATAGCTGGTCCGGGGTTTTCAACACACACACACGCACAAAGTGAACCCAATGGGCTCTGCACAGTTCCATCCCTTTGCATGCAGGAGTTCCAGGTCTTTGCCGCTCATATTACCAAGTGATGAAAAAAGGAGACTAGATCCTTTTTCTCACAAGAAACTCTTATTGCTCAGAAAGGAGACTTTTTCCATTGAAAGCTTCCCCCTCTCAAAGTGACTAGAGCCCCAGATATCGATAGACTTTGCTACCTCCAAAACATCCTGTTCCTACCCCAGTCACTATCAGTCTCTAAACCACCAACCCCCTTCTGCTTCTACATGGATGAACCTGCCTTTTAGGCTTTCTGATACCAGCCTTTGGCCGGCTGTTCTCTCATCGCCCCTCCTCAACAGGACAGGGGGAGAAAATAGGATGAAAAAGTTACTTCAGGACATAGCTACCTGCCGGATCCAAGGACAGCAGGGAAGTACTAGCCCTGGACAGCATTTTACCCTTTCTCAAATATGCTCACACAGGGGTGCCACCATCTTTGCTGAGTTGCTCAACCTTGGCCCTCAAGGAGTCTGGTGTCTAGCTGGCAGAAACTAGCTGTGTCCAGTATAGGGGAGACCTTGGCCTATTCTCACAGAGGCCACACCCGCAGGCCGCACCTGGAGCTCTGTGTCCCGTTCTGGTCTCCAGAATTCAACAAAAAGATGCAGACAGATGGGAGAAGGTCCCAAGGAGGGCAACGAAGATGATCAAAAGGCTGTAGAATGTGAGGAAAGGCTGAAGGAGTTGGGTCTTTTCTCCCTTGGAAAAGAGATGGGTCAGGAGGAACATCATGACAGTATTCTGGCTCTCAAAAGGCAACTACAAAGAGGACAGAGGTTCTCTCTTCACGAGGAGCCACATGGAGAAGACTCAATCAGAGTGTCTTCCTTATTCCTTTTTATCCATGCCCTTCCATCCCCCCTCGCCAAGCCTTGACATACACAATTTTTGAGTTGATTTTGGCTTTAGATGGATTGATTTTAGATTTTAGTTTGCTTTTTCTCTGTGTGCTTTAACCATCTGGTAAGTAGCAGAGTAGACCTTGCCAACGAACTTAGTAATGCTTTAACTTTTATATTAAACCTGCTTTTGCCAACACCCTTGCCGGCGATTCTTTAAGCAACCTAAAACATTAGCAACAAATTGGTTTAGTCGGCATGATGGCAAGCGATAGCATTGACTACTTACAGAAGCAGGGAATAAGTCCAAGTCCTAAGTTGTCAGATGACTGCTCTTGGGAAAACTGGCACGATTGGAAAGCTGTGGAGGAGTATCTAAAAGCAGCAAGGGGCTGCATGAAGGGTAGTAAATATAAAGGATTTAGTTGGAAAATGTTAGGCACCTGCTTAGGCTCAGGGGGAACCTCATCACAGTATTCCAGGACTTAAAGGGAGGATAATGAGGACAGAAGCTCTCTCTTCACAAGGAGCCCCATGGAGAAGACAAGGGACAATGGGTACTAGTTGCACCAGCCCCATCGCAGAAGGTTTTCAAGATACTATTGGAAAGAGTGTTAAGATAATCTCATCTAGGATCCCTTTCCAACAAAAAGCTGAACCAGATGATCTTTTGAGGTCCCTTCCAACCTGGACTGCTCTTGGATCCTATGATTCTCCAGTGGATCACGGTTTCATAACCCTTGGCTCTCTCTACCTTGAAGAAAATTTTTGGCAATGTAGGTTCCAAGGCAAAACATACTGCCAAAACTGCCAAAGAGCTAAGAGTGCTTCCTATAAGACGCGGGAGACTGCTAAGCACTTGCAGCATCACGCTTCAAATGAACGGGCAAATCACGATCAATAGAATGCTGTTAACAGGCTGAAGCACTCCACGTACTTGCACTCCGGGGAGACACCGTTTGAACTTGTAGAACTACTTCCCCGCAGTAAGACGCGCAAGACGGTGATGATATCCCCAAGACAAATCTTTATTGTGCAACTGCTGCTCAAAGCTTTTATTACCACAGACAGACGGCACCAAAAATTACACATCAACAGCGGCTAAATTGATGGGCAACAGATGAAATCCATTCAGTGGCAATTTGTACATGTGCAGCAACTCTTGCGGTGCAAAACTCTTAGCCAGGTGGCCAGTCCAACTGACGGCCACCCAGAACGGGTAGATGTATGTGAGAGACAGACTGCCCACCCTCGGGCCCTTCATCCACAACCATCCGGAATCCATTGGTCAGGCCCAGGTGAGCAACACACATCTTGCCAACAATCATTATATGCCTAAGAAGCTGGAGAAGGAAGTACAAACCCATAAATAAGTAAAATTAAAAAAAAAAAAGGAACACACAAAGAGGGGAGAAGGCAAGAAGGGAAGGAAAAAGAGCAGAAAACCTCCCAGAGAAAGCAGCTAGCCAATTCTTAGCAATTCAACCATTACACTTCAAATTAATGTCCATTCAACCACCTGCAACTGACGCTTTCCAAGCAAAGCTACAAAGACCAATTATGCACACTATAGGGGCAAAAAAGAGCTAGGCAATTTTTTTAAGCTAGACAGCAACGAGCTACAAAACAGCCACAGAAGCTGACTTTGTGTCTGGGTTAAAGCCCCCATTGCGCCTTCACGCAACACAAGCAATCCTGGTGGAAAATAAACTTTAGGCTGCCTGTTGCAAGGGTTTACAAAGTCTTTGAACTTGACCTTCATAGCTAAAAGCAAAACATCCAGCACCTCTCAACAAGCTTTGCCCTTCCTCGCCCCTGACCTGCCAAAAAGCCCAAGCCCTCTTCCCCATATTAGAACTAGTACTCCTACTCTTACTCTAAACCACGACAATAGGCACCAGACTGCACTCCAAAACAACACTGCATTTTGCACCAGAAGTACATACCCAGGGATGAGCACTGCTTTATATCACTGCTCTTAGTCAAAAAGCTCAACTCCATTACAAGCTAGAGGCAAAAGATTATAGCGCCAGAAAACCCAAAGTAGACTACTGTGCCCTGTCAAGAAGGAAAGGGGGATGGGAAAGAGTCTAGTACATGAGAAACTAACTATAGGTACAGTTCAGCATACAGAAAGCTCCAACAGTACTTACAGATTCACCAGAATCTTCTGCTTCAGACCACCCATTAATTGGCTCCTTAGGCATGACTAGGAAAAGTGTCCCAGCTTGGGGTGAAAGATCATGGAATGCACAGCACTGGAGGAAGAGTAAACATTTAAAACATAACCGGCTTCAGAGAAAGGTAATAGCTTAAGCAAATCCATCTGCCCCACTGAACTCCTACAGAAGCAGATTACCAGATACCCCAAACACAAGCCTTAACGTTGATTTTCTTCCATGATATTAATGCTTTCTATACCCAAAATACAATATATTTGCAGACTCCGTTCCAGAAATGGGATTCGGCATGCAAGATGATGGAGGCAAGAGATAGGCCACTACTTTTGATTAGCAACCTACAGTATGTTTTAATCCTAAGCAGTTCTTCTATTGGATGTGGTCCACGCATAGGCAGGAGACAAATGGCTTAACTGAATCAGCAAAGAGTTTAGTGAAGTGGAAGAGTAGCGGCCATTATTTCCCACAGAACAGGGAGCTCAAGTATTGAACGAACAGTAAGCATGCAAGTGCATAGGACGAGTCTGTCTTCTACGTTGCATGCAATCCCTACCTTCAAAAGCAGAAGGCAACCCTGTTAACCTTCAGCATTGTAATAACTAAATTATGTGGGATACTAAAGGTTAACATCACGTAGGCAATGGCTGCATTATTTTCCCCTGCAGTCTCAGCAGCTCGCTCTTGTACCCAACACCTGCACCCACGAACCTTGCGAGCATGCTGTTATCACGGTCCCACTTCCCCACAGAAAGATCAGGAGAGCTTTTGAAGCCTGCAGGATGACCACTTTCTATTTTTTTTTTTTTTAATAAAAAAAAACCAGAAAAAGCTGTAATTCCTTGCCTAATCCAGTTGGGGGTTCGGAACCAAAGCCCAGGACAGCGGAGCTGTGAAACCTCTTTCATGGAACTACGAGACACATCGAGACCTGC
The DNA here is from genome assembly GCA_024500445.1 of Entomyzon cyanotis. NCBI lineage: Eukaryota > Metazoa > Chordata > Aves > Passeriformes > Meliphagidae > Entomyzon > Entomyzon cyanotis. Next base: position 133,931 of record JAKEPQ010000342.1, read on the forward strand.
ATTTTTCCTATGCAGAACCAACTCATTACGGTCACTACTCAGACATTTACTGTTCATACACACACACGGAATCCCCGAGGAATTGACTGTATGTGCCTAAAATAAGCTTTCAAGACGATCATCCTATACGAGGTAGCAAACTTTGCACGACTCGCAGTTTTAAAGGGACATCATGCGGCAAACGTCTGCGGCTGACACCAAGTGCGTTACCGTCGGAGGTCCTTCTCTACGCGCGCACACGACACGGTGGGGGTGGGATCCGAGGCAAGCCCGGACAATACCAGCAACCCAGTACGCGTCGCGGAAGCCGAGTGGGTGGGCATGGGCACGGAAGAAGCTTACGGGATGATGCGGTAGAGAGCGCCACAACCCAGAGAGGCCCCGTCCGTTCTCCGTCCCTCCACCCACCCGCAGCAGCAGCGCCGCCGCACGCCCTGCCGCGCTCCCGGGCACCGCGCACCGGGTCCTCGGCACAGGGTCAGGGAGAAGGAAAGAACCGCGCACAGAGCAAAGCCGCGTCTACCTCCTCGTCCTCGTCGCTGATGGTACCAGGGAAGCGCCTTGCCAATGATCGTTAAGAAGACAATAATGGCGCCACCAGACCGGACGACCCACGCCCCGAGAATCTCGTCACGCAAGACAACGCCCGTTGCCGTCCCCGCGCTTCCTCCGCACGGATAGGCCCTCCGCGGCTCCCATTGGGCTGACGGAACGCCGCCGGCCTATTCCGCTTTTCGATTCGCTGCCTAATCTGTCGTTTTCGCTTGTTCCCGCCCCCTGGCGGGTCCGCCCTGGTCGACTTGGTGCTTTCCGGGGCTCAAGGAGTTTGCGTGCCCTCGGTACGCGGAGGGATCCGACCTTGACGAGTTTGCGGAGGGATCTGTTCCGTGTAGTGCTGTGACCCTGAGAGCGGGCAACGAGGTCGCAGAAGAGTCTGTAGTAGCTACCAGTACTATTTCTTGTTATTTGTTACAGCACCATGGGCACCACAAAGGTACCTGTGCCTAATTGGTGCTGCTCCCTCCAGTCAAATAACTGCTTTGGCCAGGGCAGGGCAGGTCTGGCCTTAACTTCTCAGGACATTTTGCAAAACCAGCAGAAGTTGCTCTACATTTTTCCCTGAAAGCCTCACTTAAATTGCAGAGCTTTCTAGGCTGCACATTTCCTGAGAGAAAATACAATACAAAGTGTGCGTTCGGTGATGCTGGCTTGAGGGCTCAAGATCAGATTTCTGCTAAACTGTCTTTTAGAAAAATAGGCAGTGCCCCCAAAGCTGCCCAAGGGTGGTCTGTGGTGCTTTGCACCCCCGGGGACAGTGAGCACTTTGAGTGGTTGTGAAAAACAAAGTTTCACTCTCCTGTTAGAATTTAGAAAGTTTAATAAAGGACAATAGGGGACAAAGGCAATAAAGCAAAAAAGTAACACTGCTGGGTGCTTGGTCCTTAGCCAAAAGCACACTGTGATTACAGGGCCCGGGCTTTACATAGTTAACTATTGCATCATCCAAATGCATATTCATAGACAATTATGCATATTTAAACATTTCTTCAAACTAGTTTGCATGTTCCAGGAACCTTTTAGCATGGCCCTTCCTCTGGCCCGCCTTTTTTAGAGCATGCATCGTCCTTTTGGAGAGTCATCTATCTCCCCTCTGTTCTGTGGTTCCAGCAGGTGATGGTCGCCCATAAAAATGTCAGTGGCAGGGATCCTTGTCACACCTGCTTTTTGGATGTTATCTAACTAAGCAGGTGGTTTAATTATTGCAAGTTAACTATATTAGCTATTTCACCACTATATCTAAGTTAGTTGCAAAGAAAAATAAAGGCATTTAGTCATTATTATATCTTTATAGCAAAAATACTTCTATAAGAATTAACATTATACACATAGCATCCATATTGGTATTTGCGAAAAGCCAGTATTATAATATGTATTTATCACAGTGGTCTACACGACCATCTTGTAACATATATAAACCCTGCTTTCCTCTATATCAGGCTAAGGATATCCTTGGTTGCCTTTGCAGCAATAGCATGTTGTCCTATTTAGCAAAGCTGCTTTCCAGCTGATGAGCCTCCAGCATATAGTGGTGCATGGGGTAGTTCCTCCCCAGGTGCAGGACTTTTGTACATACAGGTTCCTCGGGTGGTTTCAAAACTGATCGTTTCCTATGATGGGAGGGACTTGGTTCCCTCAGTCCCTGCCTTGAGGTTCAGGGTCTCAAGAGATAGTGGGAAGAGTGATTGTCAGAGAAAAGGGAAGAAAATAAATTGCCAAGTAAAACAGCCTTCTCCATATTGCTTGTCACTAGACCTCCTGACTTATTTATCAGCGGGGGAAGTGAGAGGGATGGGGGTAGCGTATGCTTTCTTTAGCCTTCCTTTTCTGACCAATGCACCTGTGGAAGCCCATCTTACAATTCTTCACATCCCTTGCCAAATTCAGCTCCAGCTGTGCCTTAGCTTTCCTCATCTCATCCCTACACACCTGGGTGCCATCTCTAGATTCTTCCCAGGATGCATGTCCCTGCTTCTGCTGCCTATGTGTTTCTTCCTTGTGCTTCAGCTCAACCAGAAGAGAAGGCCCTTACTGAAACATGCTGGTGTCCTGCCTCTCTTGCCTGATTTCTTACATGTGGCAATTGAGACCTATTTTGCTCTAAGAAAAACGTGCCTCAAGGACTGCCTGCTCCCTTCTGCTCCTTTATCATCCCTGAGGGCAGTTTCCCAGGGGGTCCCATCCACTGGTTCTTTAAAGACCTGAAAGTTCACTGTCCTAAATTTCAGGGTCTTAACTTTACTCTTTGCCTGTGAGCAGGATGCTTCCGGTGGTTGAATTAAGAATGCCTCGTCAACCTTCTCACCTTGATCAGGTAGCCTATAGTAGACATCAGCCACGAGGTTTCCTTTATTGGCTTGTGTAGGATAATGACCATGGAGCCAGGCAAGGACTAAGGCTGACTATGGCCTACACCATGTACCCTCCATATTATTTTTGCAGATGGGGATCTGTCGCTGTTGAGCGGCTAGCTGAGGAATGACCCAAGGTCTCAGACAAGGAAAGAGAGAAGAGGACTTTATTGTTTTGAATTCCATATATATAGAGTTTACAGAGGTGCCCCAGATTGGTCAGCCCGAGACCTCCCCCTAGGCCCAATTGGCCAAGCCCGAACTGACCCAATCCGGAGAAGCTGTTTGCAAAACATCCAAACTTTATCTTGTTTATGAAATATAGCAAAATGTTCCCACGGGAAGGACCTGTGCTAGCCACAGCGATCCATATAGCTCCATGTAAAGAAAAGATGAGTTAGCCAAAGGAGGATGTCCAGAGCATCTAGGATAGTCCTCTTTTGTCTCTGATGAACGGCACAGAATGGAACAAAGTTGTATGACTGGAACTTTGAAGGACACCAAGGCCAAAAAAGTAACCTGTGCCTGATTAAAGTCATTTAAGTATTAAAATGCATTCTAATAAGCTTAATGATGTACATGCTATCACATGTATGACTATATTACTCAGCTCTCTGCTTAGATCATGCTATATGTAAGGAGGAGAATATTGAGCTGTATTGAAGAGGGTAGAAATTTCAGCTAGGTAGTAGGAATTCACAAAAGACTTCAGAGACAGTCGACGGGCTGCTCTCTTCTCCCTCCTCCCAAGCGGGGACACCTGCTTGGGAAGCTTTTGCAGACTATTATTATTATTATTATTACCTGGGTTAGCACAATGTTATTAGAGCTCTATCACAGCTAGTGCATGTCTCAACAGCAATTCTGAATCTGTATTTTTGTAGCTTCAAAAAACCGCACAGTTTGTGAATCTGTGCTCACTAAGGTTCTTGGAGAATGCAACCAGACTTATAATGCTGAATTGGTTGTAATCGGAAATTAAGCCTAACCTCACCCAGCCCCTCTGATCTCTGAGGACCAGCTGGAATGCAAGGGGCTTTATTTTCTGCCAAATTTCTTACTCTTAACACAACAGTTTGGCCTCTAATTTTCATCCATAATGTCTCAACCAGTTCATCACTGTCTTTCAAAGACAGCTCTGTGCAGTCAATCCCTCTTATTTTCAGTTTACATAGAGGGCAACCCCTGCCTCTCTTTCCTTCTGACCAATTTATAGCCATTGATTGCAGAGCTCTAGTCATTTGACTAGTCCCAGCACATTTCTTCTAGAGTGACTACATTGTTAGCTTTCCAGCTGCACAGTGGCTTCCAGCTCCTCTTTCTTAGGTGTACTGCACGCTTTGGTACAGAGGCACTTCCATTGGGCTGTCAACTGCATCACGTTTTTGAAGGATCAAGCCCCAATTCCTTTGTGGCCTTTCTCAGGTATTCCCCTCTTAGTTCCTGATGCATCAGTAGCCCCAGTAGCCCCTGGTTCTTCTCTGTTGCTCAAAACTCCATCCCCTTTCCCTGTTGAGTCTCGTTTAAAGCCCTCCTTGTAAGTCTGGCCAGCTTCCTGGCAAAGACCCTCTTGTCCCACTTGGTCGCGTGAATCCCATCAGCTCCCAACAGACCCGGCTTCTTAAAGGTAGATCCATGATCATAGAAGCTAAAACCTTGAGTATGGCACCAGCTACACAGCCAGGCATTCAGCTGTTCAGTTTGTCTCCTCCTTCCTGGACCCCTTGCTCTGACTGGAGTCTGATAGAGGAGACTACCACCTGTGCTCCTGATCCTTTTAAGATTACTTCAACAGACATAATAGACTCCTGTGAGGGTTCTAAGTTGCCTCATCAGACCCTACACAGAAGAGTAGGAGCGGATGATAATCTGTAGGGTTCACCAGCCGCTGCAGCCTCTCAGTGATGCCACAAATTCAAGCTCCTGGTAGGCAGCAGACTTCTCTAGAGAAATCATCTGGGTGGCAAATGGGTGCCTCTATGCCTCTCAGGAGAGAATCGCCAGTTACTAATACCTTTATGTGCTTTTCTGGTGACACTGGTTCTAACGTGGGCAGGTGATTAGGTCAGATTTTCATGATTGGCTTGTCCTGGGTCCTGTCTCTTTCTCATGTGCTCTTCAGTCTCCAATCATGCATCCTTTGTGCTATGTAGGGGCATTTCAGGAGATGGGGGAGGGTTCTTCCTTTTACCCTGAGCACAGGCAAGCGTCTGGTCTCCTTCATCTCGGGAGTTACATGTGTCAGTCAGCTTCAGAGTTGAGTCTGGCTTACCTTCCTCTTGTGCAGCCTGAAGGCAGGCCGTCACTCAGCCTGGGACTGGGTAAAATACAATGTATCGATCTGCCCACATTCTTGGACACTGTGCTGCCTTTCAAGCTGTTTTTGTAACAGTTACTTGTCCAAGGAGATCTTCCCGCTGGGCACACTTGCAGCTATGACATCCACCACTGCCTTTGTTACCAAATGTTCAGTAAAATTAAAAAACTCCTTAACACTAATGTAGCATTAAGAAGTTGGCATTCTTTATTTGGCCAGATGCACGGGGGTATATCTCCTCTGAAATACCATGCATGCTGAGTACAGGAAAGGTTCTGTTTACATACTCCATTTTACATACATATTCATTGATTATCCCAGAATACACATACAGATGATAATAATTTCCCCAAAATCATTAACATATTTCCCCTCCCCTTAATGCATGCGCCTTCAACCAAGTGTTTGGATTCCCCCACTCAAAAGCAAACAATTTCTAACTATCTGGGGCAAGAGGTACTACAGAAAAAGGCATCCTTATGATGCCTGATGATTTTTGCTTTTTCTTTTTTATATATCCTTTTATATTTTTTATATACCACCGCCACCCCTCCCGCCACCCCGTCCGCCTCCGCTGCTGTGCTGTAGCCGCTCCGGGGCTGGGGGTGGGGAACGGCTGGCCGCCACCGCCACCATTGCCACCGTCCCCCAACCGCCCTGAAAGCGGGGGCGGGAGCGAAGCGGAGGCGCGCCTACCACCTCGGCTCCTCCGGAACTGGGGACAGGGGAGGGCTGACCGCGGTTCCCACTCCGCCGTACGGTCAGTGCCAGGGCTAAGGGAGAAACAGGCCCTGATCGGTGCCCAGCCGATGCAACACCTAGTACCAGAGAAACAGCCCCGATTAAAAGCGAGCTGGATGACTCCGGTTCAGATAGCTCCGAGGAGGAGGAGACCGAGGCCAGAGCTACAACAGTCATGGGGGCCAGTAGAAAAAAGAAAAAAGCAGCCCGAGAGGCCATGGGGGCAGCCAGCCCAATTGCCAAACGCACCAGATCTAAAAAAGATGAAGCAAAAAAAAAGGACCCTGCTCTAGAAGCACCTCTGAGGCAGGCTGTCGGAAATCAAGGAATGGTTTATATAAAAACACCGTTCTCCCTCGGAGAACTACAACAGTAGAAAGACTCGGTTGGACAGTACAGAGACAATCCAGAAAGAGTAGCTATGCATGTTGAAACAGCTATCAAAGCACAAAACCCAGACTAGGGTGATTTGAATGCACTGCAAGATGAATTATTAGATAGCACAAAAAAATAAATAGTTAACAAGGCTACTATATCTGCTATAGAGACTCAAATTACAGCTGGAGATCTTCGTGAACCAGTTAATGATATTTTCCCTTTAACATATCCAGGGTAAGACCCCGATGTGCCAGACCAGATGGCAAAATTAAAATGATATTAAAGGTGAGTAGTCCTTGGGTTGAAATGTGCCATACCTAAAGCAGTGAATTAGTCCAAATTATATGAAGTTAGACAAGATGCAAATGAAACCCCTACATACTTCCTTATTAAGCTCAAAGAGGCTGCACAAAAATACACAAATCTGGACCTTGAGTCACCTGCGCAGCAATCCCACCTAGCTTTCCTATTTATAGGCCAATCTGCAAAAGACATAAAGAAAAAGCTGCAAAAGATAGATGAGACATATGACATAAGCAAATTGTCGAATGCAGCCTGGAAAGTATCTCAAAATAGAGATCCAACAGATAGGAATAGGCAAGATAAACGCCACCACAATAAAAAGCATGATTAGGGAAGTCATCTAACCCACCAAAAGGGGTTGTCCTCCTCCTCCTCTAGCTGGCGATCAGTGTGCCATCTGCAAGAAAAAAAGACACTGGAAGAATGAGTGTCTGACATGGGTGAAACAGACACCCCCAGTTCCTGAATTAGCCATGAATAAGGACTGGCAGGGACCGAAGGCACTCTCCTACCCAGCGGAGCCTTCGGTTATAGTTAAGCTGGGGAAAGATGATGTTGAATTTCTGGTAGATATGGGGGCAACATATTCTGTGTTAAATACTTTAAAAAGGAAACTGAGTCAAGATACTGTAGATGTGATCAGTGCCACAAGAGTAAGTGAAGCAAGGCCTTTCTTCCAACCTTTAAATTTTAAATTGGGAAAACACTGGATGACTCACCAATCCCTATATATGCCAAATTCCCCAAAGCTATTATTGGGCAGAGATTTATTGGAGAAATTTGAAGCAGAAATCAAATTTTCCAAAGAAAGGGGAGTGAAAGTTATAATTCCTGAATATAAATTTGTCAAAGCAGCTGCTATTCTCATACAGGAGTGTTAGGGAGAAATTCCTAAAGAAGTTGAAGATGCTGACATTCCAATAGTATGAGCCAATGATTTTCCCGTAAGATTCAAAAAAGCTGAACCCATGAGTATTACACTCTAAGTAGGGGCAACACCAGTAAAGCAGAAACAATACCCTCTGAAATTAAAAGGCCATAAGAGATTAGCACCTATAAAAATTCCTTAAATTTAAGTATGAACATATGAATAATATGACTCTAAATACAACACACCCATCCTGCCAGTAAAGAAAGCTAATAGTAAGAGTTATCAATTAGTACAAGATTTAAGGAAAATTAGCAAGATCACAGAGGACATACATCCAGTTGTACCAAATCCCTACACTCTTTTGACCACATGGACAAATAAATTAGGGTGGTTCATTCTTTTAATCTTAAGGATGCCTTTTTCTTCATTGCTGTGCACAAGAATGGCCAGGAACTCTTTTCCTTTGAGTGGAAACATCCTGAGACAGGGAAGAAGACCCAGCTCACCTAGACAATTTTACCCCAGGAATTAAAAAACAGCCCAACAATATTAGGACACCAGTTAGCAAAAGAACTGGAGGACTGAAGAAGACAAGAACCAGGAAGAGCTATTCTTCAATATGTGATGACATTTTAATCACAGCCAAAACGTGAAATAACTGCATTCAGCTCACTGTAAGCCTTTTAAACTTTCCGGGTCTAAGCGGGTATTGAGTCTTGAAAAAGAAAGCACAAGTTGCCAGGGAAACAGTAATTTACTTGGGGCTAGAAATTTTCCGTGGACATCAACAACTTAGCAAAGAATGGAAAGAAACAATCTGTCATCTTCCAGAGCCCCACACTGTGAGAGAGGTGCAAGCCTTCCTGGGAATAAGTTAGAATCACTTATGAATATCAAACTATAGACTACTGGAAAAACCTCTGTATGGAGCAGAGCAGCCAAAAAGAGAGCCATCATGTGGACAGAGAGTACAAGAGCTGCATTTAAACAGCTGAAATTGTCACCGAACCTGCGGGAAAAAGAAAAACTCTCCAGCAACATTTTAATGTTAGAGAGTCAAGGCACTACTTTATTATCTGGCCAGGATGTCATTTTGGCCAGGATGTACCACAGAAATCATCTCATCCACACATAGCCCGGGTGTGCAGAGAGAATCATTCTAGGATACATAGCTTTTACCTGATTTTTCAGATATTTTATACAGTAAAAATACATAGAAAAGCATTGGGTCAGTGTTCATTGGTCCAAAGTTGAGCAAACTCCCGATATTCAGTTTCTCATTGGATCCGAATCTCTTCACCTCTGATGCTAATTAGATTCTTCATTCTTCAGTTTTTCTTATCAGTCCTTTCCGGGCCAGGATGTCTTCAGCCCTGCTGGAGGTGGCATCTGGGGTAGCTGTTTGTGATAGCCACCATGTCCTGCAGATAGCCACAATATCCCACGGATGTTCTATAAATGGCCTTTTATCTTTCTGGTTATCTTCGGGGTCACTCCCAATCTGTTGATATGCTGAGTCCACCAGACCTCATCTGGTAGAACAATGACCTGAAAGAAACCTAAAATTCCTTTTCCCGGGGTAAAGACAAACAAAGCTTTTGACTAAAGTTATACAAAATTTTTAACCTGATATATTTTCCAACAAAATGTTCCTTGATGTCAGCCCCAGCTCCAGGGCCGGCCGACTTAACTAGTCCTTTTGAACTTTTTACATATGAGCGACTATATGTTCCTCTGGGGGTACTGGCACAGCACCTTGGAGACCAGTGAAAAGCTGTGGCCTATTTTTAAAAACAGCTAGACAAGGTTAGCCAAGGGTGGCTTGGGTATTTAAAAGCTATGGCAGCTACTGTTGATTTAGGGTAAAATAGAAATTATTAATTTAAAAGAACTAGAAGCTGGATAATAATAATAATAACTTTTGAACTGATTTAGAAGGCCAGAGATTGGATAACGATTTACTAAGATTTGCCTGCTGAAAACAATTTATTATTCGCTTAATGATTTTGTGCCTACCTAGTATCAGGGAGGATAGAGAGAAGAGAGCCAAATAATTGAGAAAAACCACTGAGTGTAACTGAGCATCCCGCCCTTGGACCCCGAACTGGTACAGGTGGGTTCTCAGGCTTGAACTTGGACCAAGAACCAAGGGAGCATGCACAAGGGAGCAAGGTGAAGAGTTCATTGTGAGGAAGACTATCGATTACGCCGTCATCAATCATTTGGGACCCTTGCCCACAATTAATCTGAGATACTGCGCTTGCACAAGCATATTTAAATGAACTTTGAACTCATTATAATACGAAGCGGGGATAGATAATGAATATGTATAGGGGCTTTGTCTAACTTTATGCATATGTAACCTGTAACCTAATATAAACCAAGTGAAGTGCTGCTGAGGGTGTGCATGCCTTTGGAAGGGCTACCCCCATGCACCCCAGCTGGAATAAACACATACCTACTTCATAACTATCTGAGTTGTGGAGTCAATTCCATGCTTCACTGTCATCCTGATACAGGAGGCCCGTAAATTCACCCTTGGGCAGCACATTGTCATGTACGTACCCCATGCAGTGATATCTGTTCTAGAACAAAAGGGGGGACACTGGTTTTCTCCTAGCAGAATGCTTAAATAACAGTCTGTGTTGTTGGAACAGAATGATGTTACTCTAAAAACATCTGTTGTAAACCCTGCAATGTTTTTGTCATCCACATTACTTAATAACTTGCCTGAGCATGAATATTTAAAGACAGTAGAAAAGACTTATTCCAGTAGACCAGAGCTGAAAGACATGCCTCTAGAGAATCCAGATTGAGAACTGTATACCGATAGAAGCAACTTCATAAAAAACAATAAACAAATAACAGGCCAAGCAATAACCACCACAAATAAAGTAATTGAGGTAAAAGCCTTGCCTTCATATGTATCATCACAGAAAGCTGAACTGACTGCGCTGACAAGAACTCTAGAACTGAGCAAGGGGGGAAAAAAGTGAACATATAGACTGATTCCACATACGCCTTTGGTGTTGTTCATGCCTGTGGAGCTATTTAGAAAGAACGTAGCTTGCTGACTGCTCAAGGTAATAGCATTAAGCATGCTGAACAAATCCTTGCACTCCTGCAGAGTATTTGGAAGCCTACAAAAGTAGCTGTCATGCATTGCAGAAGTCATTAAAAAAAGAACAAAAACAAAAAACAAACAACCCCGAACTGGTAAATCGCTTTGCTGATGAAACAGCAAGAGGGGTTGCAGAAAAAGGCATTCTTGCAGTAGTGCCATGAAAGAAGTAGATTTGACAAGGTTTACCCCAAAATATGATCAGAAGAACCACAAATTAATTAAGCTTCTTAAAGATGAAATTAAAGATGAGTGAGCTGTTACCCCAGTAAGACAGGTTTTACTCCCACCCCTGCTCCTTTAAGAAATAGCGTAGAAGGAGCATGAGAGTACCCACTGAAGAACAGAAAACCTTTTAAAACATCTAAAGAAAGTAGTGTCAGAGAGAAAGATAAAAGATATTGTACAGTCTATAACAAGTGTGAAACCTGTTGCAAAAACAACCCTGACACGAACAAGAGAGTTGTGTTAAAAGTAACCAAAGCAGGTGATCTCCCAAGAGATTATTGGCAAATAGATTTTGCTGAAATGCCACATAATGAGGGATACAAATATGTACTGGTATTGGTTGATATGTACAGTGGGTGGCCTGAAGCTTACCCCTGTTGCACCAACACAGCAAAAGAAGTAGTGAAAGCTTTGCTCAACCATATAATTCCAAGGTTTGGGGTTCCTTTGGGAATGTCATCAGATAGAAGACCACATTCTGTTGCAACAATGGGCAGGAAAATTAACAAGATTCTGCGACTTACTTGGGACCTGCATACACCATACAGGCCCCAAGCAAGTGGCAAAGTTAAATGTATGAATAGAATCCTTAAAACCCAGATTAGTAAAATCTGTCAAGAAACATCCATGACATGGGTTCAGGTCTTGCCTATAGCCTTACTGAAAGTCCACATACAACCAAGGCAGAGAGACAACATAAGTCCCTATGAAATATTATATGGCAGACCATATCAAGTTCCACATATCCCGGAATAAATTCACACAAAGAATAAAAATTATTTACAAAAATACTTAATGGCTTTAAGTTCCAGTTTGCAGAAGATCCAGAGATTCGTCATGTTATCCAAACCCATAGAATTGGACACACCTGCTCATCCGTTCCAGCCTGGAGACTGGGTCTACATCAAGTGGTGGGACAGTGACCCCTTGCAAGCTAAGTGGAAGGGACCATTCCAAGTCTTGCTGACCACCCTTACTGCGGTCAAAGTTTCCAGGAAAAGACTGAATCCACTACTCCAAAGTTAAAGAAGCTTCTGCTCCTGAAACCATCGAGAAAACCGAGACTGATGCAAATCAGGATGATGTGGTTTAAATTGTTCTTGACATGTCTGTTGTCCACCCAATTAGTAATCATGACTCAAAGTTTGCCCCATTTACTTACGTAACACTGTGGTCCAAAATATACTTCGGCCGCCAATTATTACAATATTCAACTAATTGTTCCTGAGTGAGGGGGCCCTGAGTCCTAATTATGGTTTCAAATACTTTAGTAACTCTCTCCGGATCTTACCTATAAACTCCTGCTGCATTTCTCCATTAAATTAAATCCACTATTAAAAATGGGGTTTTTACTGTTAGTGGACCATGATTCCTGACTGCCTGCCAGAGGGGACCCATAAGAACTTCCCCAGCATTTCCTCCAACATCTCCTTGCCACCTTCTAGTGCATACCACAATCAGACTAAAATCCTCCGATCCCCCAAAACATTCTCTCTGTTCCAGTCTACTTTCCCACGACCTATTCATATGTCTGAACGTGTTTTCCGGTGACTCATCATTCCCCTCCTATTCGCTGCAGAGCAACCATCAGCTCTAAATCATCTTCCTCCTCCTCCTCTCACCCGCACTTTAAGCACCTCTGTCCTATGCTGCATGCAGAACATCTCTTCAACCCTTTGCCTTTCTTTTCTTTTTCAAGTGCTAAAATTAATGGATCTTGCGGGGTCCTCCCACATTCCTTTTGCCACTCTGGATGATTTCTTAGGGTGAAAAACAATTCAACATAAGGAACTTCATCCTACTTATTTTCCCTTCTACAAAACATTGATTGCAATATGATATTATACTGCAAGGTTCCATCCTTAGGCCACTTCTCTTGGTCTTCCAATGACTAAAGTGGCCACCACTGATTAAAAAATTTTATAAGTTTTTCTCACGTAAGGGGATCGCCCCCAATTTCTTTCCAATGTTTCGAGATACATCCCAGCCATGGCACCTGTGATACCCCTTTCGAGGTTTTATCTCCCATTATAACAAATTACCATTGAGGAGCTCCTAGAAGGGACTCTAACCCTTCCCTGTTCCCACCTGCTGTGGTTTGACACTGGCCAGATGCCAGGCATCCACGAAAGCCTCTCACTCACTCCCCTCCTCAGCTGGACAGAGGGGAGAAAATATAATGAAGGGTTCATGAGTTAAGGACCAGGAGAAAATACTCATCAATTATTATCAAGGGCAAAACAGGCTTGACTTAAAAATATTAAGTGAATTTATTACTAACAAAATCAGAGCAGGGTAAGGAGAAGTAAAATAAGCCCTTAAAAACACCCTTTCCCCTCCAACCCCTCCCTTCTTCCCACCGACAAAGACAGGCTGATCCAGCCTGGGAGCAGGGCCCCTCTCTCCACGGGTCTCTCACAGGATCACAGCCTCCTTTAGGCATCCACCTGCTCCAGCATGGGCTCCTCCCCCATGGGCTGCGGGTGGATTTCTGCATCCCCTGTGGACCTCCATGGGCTGCAGGGGGACAACCAGCTTTACCATGGTCCTCACCATGGCCTGCAGAGGAATCTTGACTGGCGCCTGGAGCACCTCCTCCCCCTCCTTCCTCACTGACCTTGGTGTCTGCATGTTGTTCTCCTCACACATTCTCACCTCCTCCTCTTCTCTGGCTAGAATTAAAACTGGTTCACAAACTTAGTTTTTGTTTCTTCCGAAATATGTTATCACAGAGGCATAACCAACATCTCTAATTGGCCCAGGCTTGGCCAGTGGTACATTCATCCTCAGAGCCATCAGGGATTGGCTCTGCCAGATATGGTGGAAGCTTCTAGCAGCTTCTCACAGAAGCCACCTCTGTGCCCCCCCACTACCAAGAACCAGGCCATTCAAAACAACACACCCCACCTTAGGTACTTTTAAACTCAACCCCACAAAGCTTTTGATGTGCTTTACAGGTAGGTTAAAATTTTTATAGTAAAGAATGCCTTTATCTTAGCAGGGGTCTTGCTCCAATTTCCTTCATACCAGGGAAATTCAGGAGTGTGTTCCATTTGGGTTGCCAAAACTGTTACCAAAAATTTGGTAAAATAACAAAACTCCTTAACATTAATTTAGCATTAAGAAGCAGGCATTCTTTATTCGGCCAGATGCACAGAGGAATATCTCCTCCGAAATACCGTGCATGCTGAGTACAGGAAAGTTTCTGTTTATATACTGTATTTTACATACATATTCATTGATTGTCCCAGAATAAACATACATATAATAATCATTTCGCCAAAATCATTAACATATTTTCCTTCCCCTTTACACGTGTGCTTCTGTCCTGGCAGTCTTTTTGGTGGTCCCTAGTGGTTGTGGACACCAATGTTACAGCCAACCTAGTCAAGTTGGCAGGTCACTAGGGCTGGTGAACTTTGCAGTTCTCCTTCTAAGATATTAGGCATTGTGCAGTTCTATAGGCCAGTGTTTTTTAAGAATAAGCATTGTGTTAGCACACTAGGTGTAGATAATTTATCATCTGCTAACACGTTTGGGTGCTAAGGAGGACTTCCAGGTACTGGAGCTCTAATCCTGCCTTTTGCTCATTGACCCTGTCTGTCACTCCCTTACAGGGCTGCTGGTTACTCTCCCCCTCTTCCTCCTCATGCCCTCTGTTATGATCCGCTTAAATATGAATTGCAGACAGAACTTCAGGTTTGAATATACCCCAAAATGGGATTAAACCTTAAAGAAAGTTAAATATTGATACCAAAAATGTTGTTATATTTTATTTAACAGTAAAATGAGAGAGAAAGAAAGAAATAGAAAAAGAGATGGGGGGGACAGGAAGAGTGACAGAGACAGATTAAGGAGAACTATATCACCCCTCCATGGGTCCCAATGATCTCTCATTGATGATCTCCATCTGGTCTTCTTGGTGGTGAGGGTCCCCTGCCAAAAGGCATAGAATTCAATGGATTAACATATGTTTGGGCCAAGTGGGAACACCCAGGTATCTCTCCGAGGGGGGGGAAGTTTGAAACTGTCTTAGGGATATCTTTTGATCCCATCCCATCTTTGGTTTTGTGTTCTTGTCCTGTGTCTGGGATGGTCACCCCCCCCCCCCCCCCCCCAGCTCCTGAATCTCGCGATAGGTGGGAGCCAGCCCTGGATTTCCTGCGAGAAATAATAATATAATTCAGAGGGAAAGGGGGGTCATATTCTCCATTCCAAGGGAGGCTCCCGCCTTCCTCAGCAGACACCTGTCTTTCAAACCGAGACAGACACTGTCTCTTGCAAGACTCTGAATCGGTATCATCACTCTCCATTACATGCAGTGCAAGGCCTCAGGAATGAGTTTGGGGAGCACTTAGGGGGTCTTTGATGGATTATGACACCTCCCCAGCTGCCACTCATGTGAATGTCCAGTGAATGTGGCCTTCCCGGGGTGGGGGAGGCCATACAGCTGAGCCAGTTTGTGTAATGGAGGATGGGTGCTGACTGCCTCTGACCAGAGGTTACGCTACACACCCAAAACTGTCATCCTCCCCCCTTGGTTGGAGGGGGAATCTTAAAAAAACTAGAAGCAGATAAGCCTGTGGGCTATGGCCTCCACTCTGAAGCCAGCCAGGGATGATTTTCAGGACAGCTGCTAGGCTTGGCCCTCCCATAGATGCTCTCCAAGCCTTATCTGTTTCTTCCCAGACCTGAGATGATTGAACAACAGTGTCACTTTATCTTATCTCAAGTTCTCTTAGGCAGCTTAACTCACAGTTCAAGGTTTCAGTCAGGAGGCCCATTCAGGGTAGGGTGGGCTTTGTCGGTGCAGCTTCATTATACAGTTTTACCATAATGGGCAAAAGTCTTTCATATCAATGTTTAAGCCATGAACTATAAACTTTCAGTCTCTGACACCCTCACTTTTAGTTTAAAGCCCTCCTAATGAGAACAGTTATCCTACTGTAAAAAATATCTTTGCCGATCTCAGTGAGGCAGAGCCCCTCTCTCTCAAGCAGACACTGATCCACAAACAGGGTCCCATGCTCATAGAACCCAAAACCCTGTTGGCAACAGTACAAGCTCTGCAGCCAATTATTGACCCCCATTATCAGTGCCCTTTTCCTCCTCCCGTTTTCCATCAGCAGCAGGACTGAGAAGAACACCCCGAGCCTCCATGCCTTTGACTACCGCCCTCAGAGCTTTGGGGTCTTTGCTAGGAAGAACCTGGTATCACAGATGCACTCCTCCTATTAGAACTAACTGAACTTTGGTCCTGGCAGGTGCTCAACAAGTAGGATTGTCCAAAGGTAATCCTACTATGTGAGACTATCAGCAAGAACTCAGCACCAAAGCCAATAAACTGGTTTGGCTGGAGGCTGGGCTGATAAGCTGCCAAAACTGCCGGAACACAGCAGAAAATCTGACTACGAGTCAACCACTTGACACTATCAATATGTGTGTTGCTGTTGAACTGCTAGTGGAGTGAAAGAACCAGGTCAGATCACAGGTGGCATAAATCTGAATTTATTATTAATTTTTAGAGCTTATATAGACATTTAAAGGTCATCCGGATTGGGCCAATTCAAAGCCTTCCCCTAGGCTGATTGGCCAGGCTTGAACCGCCTATCTTTCCAGAGACCGTTTCAATAACATCCAAACTTTATCTTTATTTATAAAAACACAGGAAGAAGAAGAGAAAATTCCCATGGGAAAGAGTCTGTGCTGCCACAGCTCCCCCTTTTTATTTAAGAACAGAAGGCATTGCTTGTGAGCCTCAGTGGATCAGCATGAAGGATCTGCTTGGTAGTGGCCAGTTACCAAACAGAGCCTAATTGAAACTCGAGAAGGGGTCTGTCCGGCGGTGGCCAGCCACCAAACAGAGCCCAAACCAGATGCTGATTTAAGGTGGACAGAGAGACTCTTTGCAATACCCTGGATAGAGCATATATAAAACCTAATTCTACATACAAATCTATAATTCAATTAAAACATGCATTCAAAGTCCTTGCTTTCTGACTCCATAAAATAAATTTCAGTCTCTGCTTGTGGAAGGACCGGCTTCTTGGTCATCATCAGAAGGATCACTTGGTTGGTGTTCTGCATTCTGGTTGTTATTTTGAGGTTGCTGGTTCTGTCTCGGGAGCTGCAGGTCAGGGCGGACGCATTTTGCAGGCAGCCATCGTACCCCAGTAGCTGTGAAGACACAAGCATACCCCCGACTCCAAGCAATAAGCTCATGCGGGCCTTCCCAGGTGTTAGTAAGTAGGTTCCGTACCCAGACCTTCGCCCGGGGCAAACACAACTCGCCTGACGACTGCAATGAGAGAAAATGGTTCAAAATCACAGGATTATTCGAATTCAGTGGCACTGTAAGGTGATTGATTGTATACAAAGCTTTTTCCAGTTGGCTCTGTGGGGTTTCTCCATGCATTCCCCCTCTTTGCCTTTCCAAGACACGCTTCAAAGTACCATGAGCGCTTTCAACAATGGCTTGGCCAGCAGGAGAATGCAGAATACCAAATGTGTGGTCTACACCCCATAGGTGTAAGAACTGCAGCGTCTTCTGCGAGGCGTAGGCAGGACCATTGTCAGTTTTCACAGTGGCTGGCACCCCCAGGACCGAGAAGTCTAATTTCCAATGGGCAATGGCATCATGACTTTTTTTCTCCAGTATGAGCAGTTGCCCACATATCTGAGGAGAAAGTGTCAATAGACACATGCACATACTTGACTCAACCAAATTCAGGGATGTGTGTCACATCCGTCTGCCACAACTGCAAGGCCTTTAGACCTCTGGGGTTTACCCCTGGTGGCAGAGGTGCAGCCAGTCCGTGGCAGTCAGCACAAGCACTGACAATGTCACGAGCCTCAGTTGGCATCAACTGAAACTGCTGAGGTGCCACCCATGCAGGGTTGGCTAGCATGTCAGCCCTGGCATTGCCTTCTGTTATAAAACCTGGTAAATTGGTGTGGCTTCAGATGTGCAGAATATAATATGGATGCACTCGAGCCTGAATCGCCTTCCACAAGGTTTGCAATAGCGAAAACAGAGCCACATTATTGACTTCTTTTAGAAGTGAACAATCCAAACATTTGGTTATGTCTGCTACATAAGCAGAGTCAGTGACCAGATTCAAAGGCACCTGAGAGAACCACTGAAAAGCCATGGCAACTGCTTTCAATTCAACCAGTTGAGCAGAGCCTGTCTCGTGGCCTTTCAGCACCTGCCACTCAGATCCTTCCTTCCAGGTAACAATGGCCTTTCCTGCTTTCCCAGAACTGTCCGTGAAGACGGTGGGTCAGTGAACTGGCACCCGGCTGTTCTTTGGCCGCAAGGTAAGATTGATTGAATTTGTCAGCTGCAGCAATTTGTGGCTGGGCAGATGATAAGCAATCTACCCTGAGAAACTTTGCAGTGCACTTTGCAAAGGAGCGCTGTTAGCAAAACTCCATTCAAAATTGTCCTGTGGTATCGGAACAACAATCGTTGCAGGATCTGCTGCCATCAATTGTAAACACTGATAACAGCATTTAGTTATCAGGCAAGCTATCAATTCGAACAATGTGGGTGCTGTCTTTTTTGGCTGATGGGGCAAAAAGACCCATTCCAGGATATGCAATGGATCATCCCATTGTTTGTTCCACTGGCCAATGATACCTGTAGGATGGAGGTCTGGAGCAGTAATGAAAACAGTGATATCAGTAGAGGGATCTACTCGATAAACCTGATGAGCAGAAACAGCTTGCTGCACTTCATTCAGCACCCATCGCGCCTCGGGAGTCAATTGCCGAGGTGAGTTTAGATCAGAGTCCCCCTTTAAAATATTAAAAAGTGGGGAAAGTTGTGCATTGGTTAGTCCCAAATGCAGACGTAACCAGTTGATGATACCTAGCAATTTTTGGGCATCATTCAGAGTCTTAATAGTGTCTGAGAACTGCGCCTCTTGATGTTGTATGGTTCGATCCAAAATTTTGACTCCCAAATATTTACAAGGAGGCTGCCTTTGAACTTTCTCCAGAGCCACTTGCAACCCATAGGAATGCAAGGCATCGAGCAGTCGAGGCTGTAACCTCCGCAACTCATCCTGGGTGGATGCTGCCACCAGGATATCATCCATATAATGGTAGCAGAGTGCCTCAGGAAACTGCTCGCGGATTCCGGACAAGGCCTGCACGACATACCATTGACAGATAGTCGGGCTATTCTTCATGCCCTGCGGTAACACTTTCCATTGAAATCGCTTTACAGGCTCCGTATTGTTAATTGCAGGCACAGTAAAGGCAAATTTTGGCCTGTCATTGGGGTGCAACGGCATTGTGAAAAAACAGTCCTTCAAATCAACGACCAAGATTTCCCACTCTGTGGGAATCATCGTGGGTGAAGGCATGCCAGGCTGTATGCTCCCCATACTTTCCACCACTGCATTAACTTTTCAGAGATCTTGCAACAGTCTCCATTTCCCCGATTTTTTCTTAATCACTAAAACAGGGGTGTTCCAGGGACTAGTAAAAGTTTCAATGTGTCCCTGTTGCAGTTGCTCCTGAACCAGCTGACAAAGGGCGACTAATTTGTCTTTTGGCAGGGGTGTCAGGGTTTGACCCTGACTAAACGCTGACACTCTAGCTCTTTCTTGCTACAGAAGAAACTGTAAAAATACACATCAATCTCGTGAGTCAAATGAGATAGGACATTGCCAGGAGGACGCATGAAAAGAGAGCAAACAGGCTCCACTTAAAGTTGCAAAAAAGGTGATTTAATTACCTAACAGAGTTGGAGGATAAATGCAAGGCAAAAATAAACTTTTCATACACTATTTTTGTTCACTCACCCCCCCCTCCCTCTTACGAACCCATTTTATTCACCCCCTTTCCTCTTTTTAACCAACAAGCCCAGGTAGGGAGGCAGGGTGTGGGTATTCTCTCAGTCCACAGAGCAGGTCCATAAATCTATTCATCACCACAATTCTTCTACTACAAATACTCTTTATCTCTACTAGTTTCTCTCTTTCTCCAGACAGTTTTTCTGCTCTCACCCCCCACCCTCTTAAGAAGCAGTCTTTGCGCTCACCCCCTTACCTCTTTCTAAACCAGCAACACAGACAGGGGGCAGGGTGAGAGGGGTTCTCTGGTCAGCCCAATCAGGGAGAGGGGTTCTCTACTTAGCCGTGGGGTCCCTCCCAAGAGACAGTACTCTGGGAACTTCTTTGGCGTGAGTCCAATCTCACGAGCAACATCCCGCCTGAATTCTGCTGTAACGTGATTCTTTTTGTTCATAAGGTGCTGTGCAGACTCTGCTGAGCCGAGGCCAGGCTGCTTCCATGCCAGGAGCAAGGCCTTTCTCTTCTAGTCAAGGCCTTTTGCAGTTTTAACTCTTAGATGAGACTCCTACTGGTTCACAGTCTTTTCCAGGCATCCACCTGCTCCTCTGGAGTGGGCTGTGGGTGGATTTCTGCATCTTTATGGACTCCATGGGCTGCAGGGGGACCACCTGCTCCCCCCATGGCCGTCACCACAGCTAGCAGAGGGTTTTCAGCTCCAGTGCCGGGAGCACCTCTTCCCCCACCTTCTTCACTGACCTTGACATCTCCATGCTGTTTTCCCTCTACATATTTTTACCTCCACCTCCTCCTCCTCCAACTACAAAGAAGTGAAAGAAGTGCGTGCCTGCTTTGTTTTTATTTCTTCTTAAATATGTTTTCACAGAGGCGTAACCAGCACCTCTAATTGGCCCAAACTTGGCCGGTAGCATGTCCATCACCTTCAGAGCCCTCAGAGATTGACTCTGCTGGACTTGATGTAAAAACTTCCAGAACTTTCACTCAGGACACACAGGAGCCATCTTTGTGCCACTCCCCCACCCCTCAGGCACCTCCCCAGGCCTACCACAACAGCTTCTGAAGGGTCCAAATTTCTCCTAGATGTTAAAAATACTTTACTGATGTTTTGGGCCAATCAAAACCACCACACAGTGGCTGGGCAGAGGGGGGAAGGAGGGGTGGAACCAGGCCTCTGCGTTTACCGAAAGTGTCTCTAAGGCTATTGAGAGATCACTCCAGCCAGCACTGCCTGGTGCTGTACAGAACGACCTTTCTCACACCCGTGCCGGTGTATGGCACATATTCTCACTCACCCACAGAGTTGGATAGCTCGTGCGTCACCAGAGACAAAGAACTCAGAGCGCTCAGTCAGCTGGATATTCCAGAAGTTTATTCCGAAGGGGTCCAGGATGAAAGAGGAAGAGAGACCCTCGTTGTCTATATTTATAGGGATAGCTGGAGGGTCAGGGAGGAGGAGGCGGGGGGAACATCACAACCAATGGGGAGAAGGAAGGGATGGGATCAGGGGTTAATTTACAGCTGGGGGATTTACATAATTTGGGGAGGGACCATCGTGTTCTCCAGGGGGGGGGACTAGGATGTCTCCCACCAGTGAAGCCCTGCTGTACTGAAACCACTCGGCTCCCCAGCAGTCCCTGAGGTGGTATTATCCACCACAACATCTCCCCCTTCTTTATTTAAAGGAAAGGCCTCCCCTACTTGCTTAGTTAAACACTTCTTGAGGCAACTGAACAAGCTTAGAACAAGGAAAATTATTAGGATCACCCACAGTCCAGTTTTGACTAAGGATGTTAGCCATCCTTGAAGTCCCCATTGTCCGAAAAGATTGCTAATCCAGTCTGCTTCCTTTTCTGTCTTCAGTTCTTTGATTTGATCCTTTATTTTCTGTATCGTCGTGTGGATGCTCATCTTCAAGAAGTTGAGAGAGGGCACTCGAGGTTAGGTTAGCATGCTTTCCGAGCCAGCACTCAAGGTGGCTAAGTTCACCTAAGGCTTTTGCTGCTGCTACTCCAGGCAGGAAGAACGATGCAGCAATCCTTTTAGACAATGACCAATTGATAATTTCGCTAGCACAATTAGGATCTAATTGTTGTATATTTCTTTTTTGGCGAGCCAATTGAGTATGGTTTCTCCAATGTAGAATTTGGGTTTTGTTTGGTGCTAGTACAGAAAGCCTGCCAAGAGTGCACGGTCCCCCTTGGAGCTGGGATGGGATTCCAGACCACACCTGATTCTCGCAAATCAGGAACACACCTTTGGGCAGTGCTTTGGGGTGTACAGATGACTCTGTTGGGATGACCTTTTTATCCTGACACCAATTACTGACAGAGTAAACCTTTCCCTGGGGTGTTGCATTTCTACTATGACTTAATTTCTGGTGTTCTGACCAGGATAATGCCATCCCTCTTTTCGGGCTGAAGACAAACTTGAGGCAAAGGGTAGCCTGGGAGGACCCCAATAATAGTAATTCGTGGGGTTCCTCTGGTGCTGTTGCCAGCGTGTTTACCCATTTCTCCCAAGCTTCTTTCTGGGGGAGCACCTCGTTTGCAAAAGGCAGTTCATCTTTGCGGAGAGGGATCCCCACCAGGCATGATGAAAGTGGGTCACTGACGCTTCCCATAGACAGGCACATATGGTCTTGCTGGAGTGCTTTTGCCAATGTAACCCACATATTGGTCTTTGGCTGAGGGACAATCCATGTGACAACCTCTGGTGGTAACAGAATCCAGGAGGTCAGGAGAATGCAGAGGTAGGCAATTACAGGCATGGTGGTAAGAGAGGTATAGGTAGTCCTTTTTTCTGTGGGATTTCAAGCAAAAATCATTAAAAGATGGTTTTCTGTTACTTCTTTCTTTTTCCCCTCTCATCCCCCCTTTTTTTCATAAGACACAGGTAATAAGGTTGTGGGTTAGGGAAACACGTGAGGGTAACAGATAAGGGATTTGTGGGTTAGGGGAACTGCTTGAAGGCGGCACAAATAGCTGTTCACGTGGCTGGAATCTTGCGCCGACGTCTTCTCCAAGCGGCACTGGTTTCTTTGTCTGGGGTTTCTTTGTCAGTGTCTGGTGTGTCATCTTTCGTCTGCTCAGGAGCTGTCACTGATGGTCGGAGGTAGGGTTTTACATATTTTCCTGGTATCCACTTGGGTCCTGAAGGTGTGGAAACACAAGCATATCCCCTCCCCCATACAATTAGTGAAAAAGGGCCTGATATTCGATGGCTTTCTGGATCTTTGATTAACACTGGCGGTTGTTCTTTTAATTTGGCTTGGGTCGAATTAGTAAAATGCCGGAACACAGGGGGGTCAGGCTCTTCAAACGAATTGTTTAAGAAATTTATTGTAAAAAGGGCTTTGCAGAGTCTCATAATGGGAGAATTGAGTTCTGACCCTCCCTGCTGTTGGTCTAGGACCCTCTTAATTGTCTGGTGTGTCCTCTCAACTATGGATTGTCCTGTGGGGGAGTGGGGGATACCTGTAATGTGTTTGATGCCCCATGAGCTAAAAAACTCTTGAAGTTTGTTAGAGATGTATGCTGGACCGTTGTCAGTTTTTATCTCAGCAGGAACGCCCAGGGTAGCAAAAGCAAGGAGAAAGTGCTTTATAACATCTCTTGCTTTTTCTCCTGCATGGGCAGATGCAAAAACAGCTCCAGAAAATGTGTCTACAGAAACGTGTACATATTTCAATCTGCCAAACTGGGGGACATGGGTCACATCTGTTTGCCAGACTTCACAGCTGTCTAGACCCCGGGGGTTAACCCCAGACCCTAATGATGGCATTTGGTAGCTCTGACAGCTAGGACAGGTTGCTACAATTGCTCTTGCTTGGTTACGAGGTAGTTTAAACATTCTCATCAGTGCTGGTACATTCTGATGGTAAAATTGGTGGCTCAGCTTTGCCTGAGCAAAGGTGTCTGGAATGTTAGGAGCTTTCACCGGCATAGCCAGAGCGTCTGCCCTCCGATTCCCTTCAGCAACTGGTCCAGGGAGATCGGTGTGTGACCTCACATGCATCACATGGAACGGCTGCTTTCTGTGGGAAAGCAGAAAAACAAGTTTTGAGAGCAGTTTATACAATTTAGGATTTGACACTTCTTTTAGCCAGGCATGTTCTGCTCTGGCGACTACCCCAGCTACATAAGCTGAATCTGTTACCAGATTAATAGGTTCTTCGAACATCTCAAAAGCTCTAACAGCAGCTGCAAGCTCCGCAATTTGCGGTGAGCCTTCGATTATTTGGATATCGTGCTTCCACACTTGCGTTTCGGGATGCTTCCAAGTCACGACTGACTTCTGGGATTTCCCGGAGCCATCTGTAAAAACAGTTAGAGCTTTGAGAGGGGTTCGACTTTGAAGTTCTTTTGGGGCCAAATGAAAAGCCGAATTGAATAATTTATGTTTTGGATGATGATTTGAAATCTTGCCTGGATAACTATCCAGAGCAACTTGAAGGTGTTCGTTTGTTTGGAGTACGTTTGCTAAGGATTCATTTTCCAATGATGGATAGATGCAGGTGAAATCACACCCTGCAAGGGTACGGAGGCGTGCTTTGGCTCTCATAATTAGTTGGGCTACTTGTTCCTGTCGTGTTGTTATGGTTTTGAGTGGCTGATGTGGTAAGAAGATCCACTCTATTATAAGAAGTGGGTCTTTTTGTGCAGTGTCCCATTGAAAAATCAGTCCATACAGCCTAGGTGACTCACCCAGAACGATGAAATTAAAAGGCAACTCAGGAATTGTCCGATGGGCTTGGCGAGAAGACAGGGCAAGCTGTACCTTAGCGATGGATTCCCGGGCCTCTTCTGTGATGACTCGGGGCGAGTCCAGGTGGTCACAGCCTTTCAGGAGGTTAAACAGTGGAGCAAGGTCTTGCGTAGTAATTCCCAGCAGAGGACGAACCCAGTTTATAGAACCACACAGTTGGTGCAAGTCCCGGAGTGTCCTTGGGTTGTTTTTGATGGTGAGCTGCTGGGGTACGATGGTCCGTTCGCTGATGCGGAGTCCCAGGTAGGTCCACGGGCAGGTACGCTGAATCTTTTCCTGCTGGATCTCAAACCCTGCTTTCTCAATGGCTTGAATAGTTTTTTCTAGAGTTAAGTTCAGGTATTTATCATTTGGTGCACAAATCAACACATCATCCATGTAGTGGAGAATGATAGAACGTGCAAACTCTTTGCGGATGGGGGACAGGACGCGAGCTACGTACCATTGGCAAATAGTTGGAGAATTTTTCATACCTTGGGGTAACACACACCAGTGGTATCTGCGCTGGGGGGCTTCCTGGTTTAGGGATGGCACGGAGAAAGCAAACCGAGGAGCATCACTTGGATGTAGGGGGATTGTGAAGAAACAGTCCTTAATGTCAATGACAGCAAGCTTCCAATTCTGAGGAAGCATTGAGGGCGAGGGCAGGCCAGGCTGTAGGGGTCCCATATCTTCAATTACTTCATTGATTTTCCTGAGGTCTTGGAGGAGCCTCCATTTGTCCTTTCCAGGTTTCCGTATGACAAAGACAGGGGAGTTCCAAGGGCTATTAGATGGTACAATGTGACCCTTGGCAAGCTGTTCTTCTACCAGGGATTCTAAAGCGCTGAGCTTCTCTTTGCTTAGGGGCCACTGGGTTACCCAGACTGGGTCATTTGTTTTCCAGGTAAGGGGAGGGGTAGAGCGTCTCCCAGTGGCCCCAGCTAGAAATCCTGAGATGGAGGTGGGATTACCAGCTGAGTCCCCCACTGGGTAAGGAGATCTCTGCCCCAGAGGGTAAAACCAGAGTCAATTACGTATGGGCGGATGGTGGCTGTGTGTCCTTCAGGGCTTTCTATGATGATATTATTTGTACTCCTCTGGGAAGTTGCTGACCCTCCTATGCCTGTGATTCTGCCGCCTGCTGGTTTGGTCTTCCAGTCCTGGGGCCATTCTGCTCGAGAAATGATGGTTACATCGGCTCTTGTGTCTACCATCCCCATCAGGTAGGCAGTGGATTTATCATTGTGTAGTTTACAATTCATCATGGGCTTATCTGCGCCTACAACTTCTGCCCACCATATGGAAGGTGTTCTGTGGCACCTGGGGTGGTTTTCAGGTAGTATGATAGCTTGTGCTACCACCTGACCCTTTGATAGAAACCAGGGAGTGTTGTTACAGGAGACAGAAATTTGTACTTGTCCACTGGGGTCTATTTTGTGGACCTCAGGTAAAATAGAAAGTTCAGGTGGACCATGCTTAGTGTCCCCGACTACTAGAATGTCCACAGACCTGTCAAAAGGTTTTTCAAAGTCCACATATATGTGTTGTTGATTTCCATTGCGGAAGTGGTGTGTATCAGTACTTACAAGACAGAGTCTCTTGTCTGTTCCGCTGTGTGGTGCGCAGTTACCATCCATGGCAGGGGTGGCAGGGCAGGGAGAGACGGCTGTAGAATTTGTGTCCTTGCGCGGAGCCGCGCCGCGCTTCACTGTCCGTTTCCCTGGTCCTTCTGATGGTGATGCTGGCAGGGACAGCCTGGGGGCACAGCTTCAGTATTTTTGTTAGTATTTCGCTTAACACGCTTTGGTTCAGGGCAGTCTCTGACTATGTGTTCAAAACTCCCACAATTATAACATCTCCGTGGAGGTTTCTGAGATGCTGCTAGTGCTTCTGCTACCCCTTTTGAAACTGCTTGGGCTATGGTTGCTTCAGGAGATGCTAATTTGGTGCAAGCCTCAATCATCTGATCGAGGGTAGGAGGTGGGTCTAGAGGAAGGGCTCGGAGGACTTTTTTACAACTCTCATTAGCATTCGCCATAGCCAATGCACGCAGGAGTTCCTTTTGGGCTTCTGAGTTCCCAACTTGCTTTTCAACTGACTCTTTTAGTCTATCGAAGAATTTTATAAAGGACTCATCGATAGTTTGTTTTATGGTGGAGAAATTTAGAGAGGGAGTGGAGTCCGAGGGAGTTGAGAGCAAAGCCCTGTCAGCTTCTCTTTTGATATCTTCTAAAATTAGTTCAGGCAATTGTCTCGCCTGATCCTGGGGTTTAACTAGGTTTCCTTCCCCACAAAGATCATCCAGTGTTAAGTGAGCCCTATTAGGATCTCTGTGATATACCTGAAGGAGGTCTTTTAATTGTCTTTTCCAAGTTCTGTCCCACAGCATGTATTCCCCGGGTGACAGAAGGCATGCCATAAGATTTTTTATATCATGTGGAACTAATACATTTGCAGCAAAAGTAGCTTGAAGTAGATTCTTAAAATAAGGGGAGTCACGCCCAAAATCCTTCCCTGCTTTGCACATCTCTTTGATCTGTGCATACGGGAGGGCATCCCACCGGGGGTTCCCTCCAGCTCTATTATAATGGACAGGCGCTGCAGTGACAGAGATTTTGTTGGCTATTTCCCAGTGCCCCTCGTGTGCGGCTTGCCTGCGTATATCGAGCCACGGGTCCTCTTCAGAGTCGCTGCTCTCCTCCTCCGAAGAGGAACAGGCAGCCCGAGGCCGGGACCGGGCACAGTGGGGACGGCTCCTCCTCCGTCGCTGGCTGGCTCCGTTGCCGTGGGAACCGGGGAGGGGCGGGGCCGCGGGAGTAGCACCGCCGGGGAGGGGGGGTGAACGAGGGAGGGACCCGCGCCGGGATGGGAGCTCCCCGCGGGGGGCAGGGCTGACGCAGGGACACCCGATACCAGGAGGAGCGGAGCCGACGGGACACCCGATACTGCGGGGGCGGGGCCGACGCAGGGACAGCCGATACTGCGGGGGGAGGGACCGACGCTAACCCGGGAGTTTTAAACCGATAAGGATCAGGCATGCCAGCTTGTTTCTCCACGTGGGCGGCGCCATGTTGCCCCGCAGGAGGAAAGGGTAACGCGTGGTTTGTGCCGTCTCGCGAAAAACATGGAGTCGAGGTAGGGAGGTTTTGGGGAGCTGGGAAGAGGGTGAGGGGCAGGCTCGAGCCGGGCTGGCCAGACCCGGCTGGAGCAGGGGATAGGGGAGAGAGCGCTTCTCCCCCCTGGGGTTCTGGGGGTTTAGGGACAGCGAGGGAGGGAACAGACACAGGGGAGACAGCACAAGAGAGATCTGAATTTTTCGGCAGAACTGATTCAGTCTTAGCGTTCTTAACAGACTTGTAAATCACTACAAACAAAGGGAGAAAATTAGCAGTCGTTTGATCCCCAGCCTGTGTGAGAACAGTTAGTTTCTCTCCGATCTTATCCCAGAAACTAAGAGACTGAACAGCAGCTACAGAAACATTTGGAAAGATGTTAAAAATCCAACGAACAAAACATTTTAAATTCCCCTTAGAAAACTGGGAATTATCTGACTTAAGGGTAGTTTTAAGGTAGGTATAAAGCTCTGATTGGGGACGGGTTAACTTCCCACCCATATTCCCCAAATAAATTCTTCCCAACACCGAAAGAAAGAATAAGGAAAAAAAAACAAAAGAAAAATTCACCCCGGCAAAGCCTCACTTACCACTTCGAGGCTTCCGAGAGTGTAAAAAAAAACTTTCGGCGTGGTTCTCTGGTGTTAGCCGATTTCTCCTGTCCCAGACAAACGGAGATTTCTCGGCTGCCTCCTTAAACAGATCTAATAAAACTTAGACCTGTTTTCGAGGGAAGTAGCTGCTCCGATCGTGACATCTATGGCATAAAGCCTTCTGAGACACTTTCAGGGATTTTTCAGGTCCCTGTATCGAGCGCCACTTGGGCAGAGGGGGGAAGGAGGGGTGGAACCAGGCCTCTGCGTTTACCGAAAGTGTCTCTAAGGCTATTGAGAGATCACTCCAGCCAGCACTGCCTGGTGCTGTACAGAACGACCTTTCTCACACCCGTGCCGGTGTATGGCACATATTCTCACTCACCCACAGAGTTGGATAGCTCGTGCGTCACCAGAGACAAAGAACTCAGAGCGCTCAGTCAGCTGGATATTCCAGAAGTTTATTCCGAAGGGGTCCAGGATGAAAGAGGAAGAGAGACCCTCGTTGTCTATATTTATAGGGATAGCTGGAGGGTCAGGGAGGAGGAGGCGGGGGGAACATCACAACCAATGGGGAGAAGGAAGGGATGGGATCAGGGGTTAATTTACAGCTGGGGGGATTTACATAATTTGGGGAGGGACCATCGTGTTCTCCAGGGGGGGGACTAGGATGTCTCCCACCAGTGAAGCCCTGCTGTACTGAAACCACTCGGCTCCCCAGCAGTCCCTGAGGTGGTATTATCCACCACAACAAGTGGCCACTGTGGTTCCCATATAGGTGTTTTGGTCAGCCATCGCAAAGATAGCATGGAATACGGTGCGCCCTTGCACACAGTGACCCCTATTAAAAATTTGTCATGATTCGCACCCCCCAAGCTGCCAACACATCCCGTCCCCAGAGGTTAATTGGAGCTGGAGTGACATAAGGCCGAATGGAGGCCGTGTGTCCCTCTGGATCCTTCACCAACACAGGTTGCTTACTCAATCGACTCTGTGTGGTTCCTCCCAGCCCCGCGATATTCAGTCCCGCAGGGATAAAGGCCACGAAGGAGGCCATGAAGCAGAGGAAAGGATCGTTGCATCAGCACCTGTATCAATCAAACCTCGGATTCGAATTCGATGCGGACGTGCTTTTGGCGTGATGAGGGTACAAGTCATCTGTAGTGATGCAGTAGAGATATTTGCAGCCCAGTAGACCCGCGGAAGTCCCAGCAGTTCAGTGCTGTCACCTCCGCCAATTTGCTGGTCTACCCTGGGAACAGAAGACTCAAAAGGCAACAATTGAGCAAGGTAAATCTTTGCAGGAATGGTGACGGGGGGTCTGATGTGGAAACCGTAGCATGAACCTGGCCCTTGAAGTCAGCACCTATGACATCTGGAAGAACAAGGATCCCTTGGCTGGTGGCCTCAGGCCCTGCCATAAGCAGTGCATTGGCCCCCTGATCCAGGGAACCGTCCACATCCAAGGGAACCCTGTGGGCATCGCCAGATTCTAAGATGACTGTTGTTGCGGTGTAGACATTGACTCGGGCTGAGCCTTTGTTGCCTCCTCCACATTGACCAGGTAAGCCTGGGCTGTCACCCTGTTCTGGGGGAACTAATGTGATGGGGGGCAAATCCCCCTTTTTGCACCCCTCTTCACATTTCCAGACGGGGGTCGACCATATGCATGGTACTGCGACTTGCAGTAGTCTGAAGTGTGACCTGGCCTACCACACCTCTTACATTGAGGAGTCTCGGTCCCCGAATTTCCCTTTTTTCCCGAATTTTCTTTCTGCTTTGATTTGACCCGTTTCCGTTTGTTCCCAGCTTTGGGCTGTTTTTGTCCCTGATCAGGGGGTCCCTGATCAGAGGACAGAAATGCAGCCAAAACAGATTTCCCCTGATTTTCTGACTGCACCCTGGCACAAGCTCGCATCATGTCTGCGACAGAAGGATCCCCTGGTAGGGCATTGATGATCCTTCTACACTCGTCATTGGCATTGTCTCTTGCCAAATGCTTCATCAGAATCTGCCTCAGGGATGGATCCTCAATCTGCTTTTCCAAAGCTGCTGCCAGCTTCTCAATAAATGTCAGGAAAAGCTCAGATTGCCCCTGCTGTATCTTTGTGTACCGTGTTTGTGGGGCGACCATCTCTATAGTTTTCAAAATGGCTCCCATACCGAGCTGTTGGGCTTGCTCCAGGATCCGAGGATCCCAAGCAGCTTGAACGTTGGGGTTAGTGAAAGGTCCCTTACCCATGAGGACATCAGCCCCAATCATGCGCCTAGAGTCCTCGGAAGGCAAGGACATATTTTTCTTCAGCTGTTCGTCAACCATCCCTTTCCAATTGTCCTCTAAGGTGCTGTATTGCATAGGGTGAAACAGCACCTGAGCCAGATACATAATATCAAATGGAGCAAGCAAATCACTATTTATCACTCTAAGAAGTTGCATCATGACCGGGGAAGACACGCCGAAGGTTGCTACTTTGGTCGCTAAGTCATTTGTGACACGCCATGCAATGGAGGTGTGGCTGTTCCTTGTGTCCATGGTGTCCGGGCCAGGCACAAACACCGGAAAAGCCTGGGCACCCCCTTGTGGGAAGCCAGCATCACCCTGACCTACCGTAGCAGATTCGCAGCCCTCCCGCTGTTTCGGCATCCCTATCTTTTCTATAAGTGCCCAGTCTCCCGCCTCCAGCGCGCCCTGCTTGACTGATTCCCAGAACTGCAGGGAGTCACGTGGGCGGAATATCCCCATACCGGTGTGGCGTCTCCAAGGGTTACTTAGAAGACAATGCCTTTTTTTCTTCGCTGCCTGCGCGAGCCTCCGCCCAGGAGAAAGAATGCCCTCCTCGTCACTGTCTGAGTCATCCATGTAAGGCTTGCTATCAGCATGCCCCATCACAAAGGACGGTGACTGGCCGGGTGCGGTGACAGGGTCGGGTGAGGGGCAGGGGGATGGCAGTGTCACCAGCGCGCCACCGGGCGGGTTCGCCAAGCCCGCCAGCACAGCGCCAGTACGCTGCGCCAGGGCTGCATTCGCCACAGAACCCGCCAGGGAAACCTGTACCTGTCCGTGACTGAAATGTCCCCGCGCCGCCACCGCCATGTTGGCTACCGGGTCAATGGGAAGCCCAGACCTCATCCGGGGTCCCGAGGCAGGGACTTCCGGTCCAGCCCAGCCCGGGCAGGGAATTCTGCGCGAGAGGTCCGCCACATCCCGCCAGATCCCGGCCACTTTGGCCAGTAAATCCTGAAAAACCCAAAACGAAGGAGGCCCCTCTGCGCTCGGCGCGGATGCCTGCGCCTCTGTGTCGCGGGGGACCCGAGCCGGCATGGCTCCCACGGAAATGCCAATCAAAGTCCCCGCAGCGGAAGTACCACCCGCCCGCCGGAGGCTTCTCTTCCGGCCCCTGCCCGGCCATAATGGCAGCTGGGTCCAGAAGCTGCACTGGAGCAGCACCGGGAAGCCGCAGCTCCTCCCACGCACTGGCCACAGCCTGTGGCAGAGCCAGCGCCATTCTGTCAGGGCCCGGCGCCACGTCGGCCCCGCCCGCCCTGGCTGCAGCCTGCGGCCGAGCCGCCGCCACGCCACCCGGGCCCGGCGGAACACCGGGCCCCTCCTTGGGAGCCGCTGCCAGCGGCTGAATCGCTGCCGCTCCACCTGCGCTGGCCGCTGCAGCCACGGCTGCTGCCGTGGCAGCCGAAGCCGCCTGTTGCACTGAGAGCGGAACCCCCGGAGCCACGAGCTGTTGGAACGCAGCCAAGGTAAACTGCAGCACCTCCCGCTCCGCAGCAGCACCACTCATCTCTGCCCCGCCAGTCCCCGCTGCAGACGCCGGCTGCCCACAGGGGAGGGGCGCTTCGGCGCCATTTTGCAGAGGTGGGGGGGTTTAGGGACCTGCCCATTCTGCGGCGGCAGAGGAGGGGGGACCCCTGCTGCGGCCGCATTAGAGCTGGTTTTCGGCCCCTCTTTCTTCATCAGCTCGGCTAGCTGTTCTGTCGAATGGACATAGGTGCGCTTCGGGAGGTCAGCCGGAGAAACATATTGAGTTTTCACGGCTGCATCTGCCGTCAGTGATGGGACTTCAGAGTCAGTCTGGGTTGGTACGTCTTTCACGCGCCGCCCAACCACTGAAAGCAGAGGGTCCATGCCTTTGCAAGCCCTATCTGGGCATCATAAAACTCCTGTCCCTTCAACGTGTCCCATATGTCTCTCCAAACCCCATGAAAGCGGAGTGTGGTCCGGTCTCCAAATATCATCTCTGTGGCCAGGGAGCGGCCAACAGTGAGCCAAGACTCACAGCCCATCACCATGTCCCAGACGTCCGGGATCACGTGCTCCGAAACCCACTCCAATAAAGCCCGAGCGACCTGCGGCATCTGAGCCGCCGCTGGGTCATCGTCAGAGTCCTCCAGAAAAGCCCGTAAAAGTTCATCCACAGGCAGGGGAGACTCCATCACGATATCAGGATCGACCATGCCCTACAGCAGGCGGGGGGGCAGGTCCAGGCCGAGAAGTTGCGTACCTGGAGCTGCGCGCAGTACGTGTCGGTGGTCACCAGATGTCGCTGTTGAACCGCTAGCGGAGTGAAGGAACCAGGCCGGATCACAGGTGGCATAAATCTGAATTTATTATTAATTTTTAGAGCTTATATAGACTTTCAAAGGTCATCCGGATTGGGCCAATTCAAAGCCTCCCCCTAGGCCGATTGGCCAGGCTTGAACCGCCTATCTTTCCAGAGACCGTTTCAATAACATCCAAACTTTATTTATAAAAACACAGGAAGAAGAAGAGAAAATTCCCATGGGAAAGAGTTTGTGCTGCCACATATGTGCAGCTGTCAGGGTCCATTAATCTCCCTCCATAGTATCTGGTTGCTTGGCAGTGATCTCCCCTGGAGTAGGGATGCCTCTCAAGGTTACC
The DNA here is from genome assembly GCA_024500445.1 of Entomyzon cyanotis. NCBI lineage: Eukaryota > Metazoa > Chordata > Aves > Passeriformes > Meliphagidae > Entomyzon > Entomyzon cyanotis. The sequence continues at coordinate 166,985 of JAKEPQ010000342.1, forward strand.
CCTCAAGGCTGAGAGACCCCTTACCAGGCATCAATGGGATGCTAAATCACTTTTTTTCACACATGTAACATTTAAGATACACATAGTAAGCTTATGCGATAATCTTTGTATACCATACTCACATTAAATGTAGTAAATAGCTGACTGTTGACCGCCAATCCATTTGCACTTAAGAAAAATTTTACATGCATAAATGTCTTGGAGGGATTTTATGATTATACACTATTTCTGATCATCTGCTTTATGCCCAGAAATGGTTCCTGTAGCTTTAAGGTGGGTCTGGGGGAGGGGCGGGAGCTGGGGAACTCTGGCACAGGCTGGGTTCAATCTCTCACTCCCAAGTGCTTGGGTTGTGGTGGGACAGGTTACATTGTTGCTTTTAGCTAGCTTGGTTTTTGTTAGCTTAGGCAACAAGGTTTTTTCCCCTGGACTGGAGTAGCAATTCTTTGGTGGCTTCTGTTGTTTCTTCTGGAACTGTTCATCTTAGCTTTTGTCCGACATCATACCATCGGCAGGAGCCGACTGGCGCGGGCCTGCAGGGAGCCACAGGAGCGACTCCGCCCGGCCCCGGACCTCAGGAGAAGCTGAGGCAGTGAAAGAAAAGACTAAAATCCACCAGCTCCCTCTGCAGTGAGTAGACCAACGTCAGAGGTTCGCCAGGTTACCATTTTTTTTCTTCCCAGAGCAGTTGTGTGGACTTTTTCTTCCTTCCCTGAGACAAAGGCCATCTGCCATTTTGTCCTTTCTTGCCACATGCTAGGAAGAGTTTTTTATTCCCTTCCCCTGGCATTTTGGGTTTGTTTGTTCTGCTGTGGCTGGGGGGTGTGTGTGTGTGCGTGGGGGGTAAAGTTCTGATGGTTCAATATCTAACAGTTATTCATATTCTCCCGTGCCGTGCAGGCACCTTGTTTATCAAATAAACAGGCTTTTTTCACTTGCATCCACTAAAATTTATTTCATATAAGCAAGAAGGGATTGCTAAAACACTTCTCTTTAGAGGAAACATTCATTTCAGACCGTTTTCTCCCAAAACTTGTCTCTAAACCGGGACAATAAATTTACTGATTAGAACTCAATAAACTAACTGCTACATCAGATCTGTCCGAGTGATCTTTGACCCTTATCCTGCGACACCTGGACGGCATCTAAAGCATCTGTGGTGGGTTGGCCTTGGTTGGATGCCAGGTGCCAGCCGAGCTGCTCCAGCACTCCCCCTTCTCAGCTGGATGGGGAGAGAAAATAAGATGAAAAACAACGCGCAGGTTGAGATAAGGCAGTTTACTAAAGCAAAAGTGAAAGTTTGTGCATGAACAAGCAAAGAGGAAAGGAAAAATAATTCTCTCCTCTAGTTCCCATCAGCAAGCGCTGTCCGGCCACTTTCCAGGAAGCAGAGCTTCAGCACACATAGGGGTTGCTCAAAAAGGCAAATGCCATAAATAATATATGTGCTCCCTTCCCCCTTCTTTACTTAGATTTTATATCTGAGCTGAAGTCATATGGTATGGAAAATCCCTCTGGCCAATTTGGGTCAGTGGGCATAGTTGTGTCCCCTCCCAGGATCTTGCCCACCCCCAGCCTACTGATGGGGGGCAGAATGTTGGAGAGACAGCACTGATGCTGTGCCAACACTGTTCAGCAGTAAGCAAAATACTCATGTGTTATCAACACCTTTGAAGCTACCAGTGCAAAGCATGGCACAGTGAGGGCTGCTATGGGGAAAATGAACTCCATCTCAGCCACACTCAATACAATCTCCACCCCTTCCTCCATACCATTTGCATCATACTCAGATCCAAAAGAATTTTATATATATATATGTTCAAACTATTCCATTTGTCTTTATTTGTCATTACTGAAATCCCTTCTTACTAACACTTACAACTTCAACTACATCCTTAAACCATCTTTACACCCAACACATAGCTGCATACATTTTCATTAACTACTGTCCCACATCCTTACACAGATAGGTATTACTTTCCCATTTCATGGACTTCCTTCACCCCTCCAGATGTTCAAAAATAGGCTGCGACGGGCTCCATTCCATCAAGAGAGGTGCTCGGGTCAGGAGAAGCAGCACACCAACACCGGCCCTGCCTGGGTCATCGTCGCACTCTCCTTGCTTCTTGGAAAATCCACTCATCGTCGGTTCATGTCATTCCTGCTACTTTACTTCCTGCAACATACAATTTATACATGGATTATTTTTCCCCCAAGGTTAAATCTCCTTGAAGCACACACCAGATCTCCCCATCCTTCCACATTACTGTCATGGTTTGACCCTGGCCAAATGCCAGGCACCTACGACATCTCGTCTCTCCGCTTTCCCCTACCACAGCTGGGCAGAGGAGAGGGGAAAAAAAAGTTAACATGCAAACACACAAAGGGCGCATGAGCTGAGATAAGGAACTGGGAGAAGATGCACTGAGGGCACAACATGCTAAAACTTAAGGTTGCAAAGGGATTTATTGCTAACAGAGTCAGAGGAGGCAAATGAGAAGTAAAAATAACCCCTTTGATGCCTTAAAAGCTGGTAATAAAAAGAGGCAGACACAGCAGTATAGGGGAAAAGGGTATTACCTTGGTTTAATAGGATCCTAGGTGCGCACTCGTCAAAGGTGGAAAACACGCTGAGGAGCACACACGTGTAAAACGCGTATACACTTTTATGGACCTTACAAATTAGCATATTTACCTAAAATCCCCTAATAAGAAACTTAACAAATGAAGTAATTGTCCCACTATTCTAATTATCCCCCCTGAAGTGAGACTACAGCCTAGTTTACAAAAACATGTTCCAGAGAGAAGGCTCCGTCTAAAGTTGGAGCTGCTAGTTTTGAGATAATTATGAATGTTTCATCTTCCCCCTTGGAGAACCCCTAAACTAAGCTAAATATCAGACTACAAGAGTTATAAACATGTAGGGCTAAGGTACAAGGAGTGTTTATGAAGGGTACAAGGAGAGGGAAAGGGTATAAAAAGGGTATAAAAAGAAAGGACAAAAATCATCAGGCATCATTTCCCCCCTTTTTAGAGACTAACAAGACTTTACCTTGTCTAGTCTCTACACTACACTAACCACAGCACCGGTTTACACAACCGGCTATAGCAAAAATAATAACTAAAATTACAACTATTATAAATGCTTCCCTTACCCAGGCTCAGTCTGGTAACCATGAAGTGAGGGTGTGGAAGATATGGTCGAATTTCAAGGTGTAATTTCAGGAACCCACTTCATGTAGAATTTGAGTCCCATTCCGAATTTCCTCCAAACCTTTCTTAATCCTTCAATGGCTAGTTACCACATCCATGTAGAGGTGGTAATTTGGTACAGATCCAGCAATTGCTCATATTAAGAGCTCTGGATACATTTTGGATCATAATGTTGTGCAACTTCTGCCTGAGCCTTGAATTATGGTTATTAAATGGGAAAATAACAGACATGAAAAGAACAATTTAAACCACATCATCCTGATTTGCATCAGTCTCTGTTTTTTCAGTGGTTTTAAGGGGCGGAAGGGTTCTTCACTCTGGAGTAGTTGATCCACATTTTTTTCTCATCAACTTTTTCCAGAAGTGAGGGTGGTCAGTGTATTGGTTTGAAAACAAACCAGTGGGAGATCACAAGTCTAGATTGAAAGTAAAAATAAGTGAAATAATACAAGGAAAAGCACTGACAAAGTCAGATATAACCTGACACCCTGTTAGGGTGGTGGTAGCAGTCCAACTGAAGTAATTCAGTTCAAGCGGTGATCCTGTGAAGGTCTGGTCTCCAGCTGAAGGTCCAGTGGTAGCTCTTGTCCTCTGGGAACCCAGTAGACAGGGCTAGCTCAGGTAGTTCCAAGGCCAGGTTATATCCAGGTGGGAACACCTGGGTCCTCCCTCCTGGGCAGAGAATCCCACAATGGGATAAGTCCATGAGTCACACCGTGGGTCCCTGATGGCCCATTGTCTGTCATCCGGGGTGGGTCATTAGCAGCTGATAACAGCTAACGGATGGCCCATTGCCTCTCATCAGGAGTGGGTCATTAGCAGGTGATAGCAGCTAACGGCCCACAGCTGGTGGTAATAGAATACTCAAATACATTTATATTGCAACCTAGGACATTATCCACCCCTTATTCTATTACCATCTACACAGTTCTCACTTAAGATAAGGTCTCCTTGTGGTACACAACGGGTTTCCCCATCTGCCTGCATCACCCACCAAGTATAACCAGGTCCTTGGGAAAACAACCCCACGGATGGGCTTGCCTTAGCCTGAGGTGGGACTAATCCAAACAGTCTTTCCTAAAAAACCTCTTATGTGTACCACAGGGACCTTATCTCCATCCACTGTGTGCAAAGGTTTGGACTGGGCAGGACCGGCTCGATTGATAGAACCTCTTGTGTTAACCATCCAGGTGGCCTGTGCTAAGTTCACTTCTCAATTTTTGAAGGTTCCCCCGCCAAGTGCCTTCAAAGTTGTCTTAAGTAGTCCGTTGCACCGTTCAACTTTCCCGGCAGCTGGTGCATGATAGGGGATATGGTATATCCATTCAATTCCGTGTTCTCTAGCCCAGGTGCTTATGAGGCCATTCTTGAAATGGGTTCCATTGTCAGACTCGATTATCTCAGGGGTGCCATGTCTCCACAGGACTTGCTTTTCCAGGCCCAAGATGGTGTTCCAGGCAGTAGCATGAGGCACAGGGTAGGTCTCTAACCATCCTGTGGTTGCTTCCACCATGGTCAGCACGTAGCGCTTTCTTTGGCGGGTTTGGGGAAGGGTGATGTAGTCAACTTGCCATACTTCCCCATACCTGTACTTTGACCATCGTCCACCGTACCACAGAGGCTTCACCCGCTTGGCCTGTTTCATTGCAGCGCAAGTCTCCCAGCTGTGGATGACCTGTGAGATGTTGTCCATGGTCAAGTCCACCCCTCTGGTCACGGGCCCATCTGTACATTGCATCCCTCCCTTGATGACCAGAGGCATCATGGGCTCAACGAGCTAGAAATAATTCTCCTTTGTGCTGCCAGTCCAGATTCACCTGTGACACTTTCACCTTGGCAGCTCGGTCCACCTGCTCGTTGTTACGATGCTCTTCATTAGCCCGACTCTTAGGTACATGTGCATCCATGTGTCGAACTTTCACGGTCAGCTTCTCTGCCCGGGCGGCGATGTCCTGCCAAATCTCAGCGGCCCAGATGGGTTTTCCTCTGCGCTGACAGTTGGCCTTTCTCCAGCGATCTAACCATCCCCACAGCGCGTTGGCCACCATCCAGGAGTTGGTGTAGAGCTAGAGCCTTGGCCATTTCTCTCGTTCGGCAATATCCAAAGCCAGCTGGACGGCTTTAAGCTCCACGACCTGACTTGATCCACCTTGTCCCTCGGTAGCCTGTGCAACTTGTCGTGTGGGGCTCCATACTGCAGCTTTCCATTTCCGATCTGCGCCTACAATTCGGCAGGAACCATCGGTGAAGAGGGCATAGCGTCTTTCACTCTCCGGCAGCTCATTATATGGGGGTGCTTCCTCGGCACGTGCTACTCGCTCCTCTGCTTCTTCTGAAAATAATTTAAAAATCTCACCTTCAGGCCAGTTTGTTATAATTTCCAGAATCCCAGGGCGATTCGGGTTTCCAATACGGGCGCACTGTGTGATGATGGCAATCCATTTGCTCCACGTGGCATCAGTGGCATGGTGGGTAGAGGGAACCCTTCCCTTGAACATCCACCCCAGCACTGGCAGTCGGGGTGTGAGGAGAAGTTGTGCTTCTGTGCCGATCATCTCTGAGGCAGCTTGGACTCCTTCGTAAGCTGCCAAGATTTCTTTCTCGGTGGGAGTGTAGTTGACTTCGGACCCTCTGTAACTTCGGCTCCAGAATCCCAGTGGTCGGCTTCGGGTCTCACCAGGCACCTTCTGCCAAAGGCTCCAGGACAGACCATGGCTCCCGGCTGCAGAGTAAAGCACATTCTTTACCTCTGGTCCCGTCCTGACTGGGCCAAGGGCTACCGCATGAGCAATCTCCTGTTTGATCTGGGTAAAGGCTTGCTGTTGTTCAGGGCCCCAGTGGAAATCATTCTTCTTGCGCGTTATGAGGTAGAGAGGACTCACGATCTGGCTGTACTCAGGGATGTGCATTCTCCAAAAGCCTATGGCGCCTAGGAAAGCTTGCGTCTCCTTCTTGTTGGTTGGTGGAGACATCGTGGTGATCTTATTGATGACCTCAGAAGGAATCTGACGCCGTCCGTCTTGCCACTTTACTCCCAGGAACTGGATCTCTCGGGTGGGTCCTTTGACTTTCCCCTTCTTGATGGCGAAACCGGCTTCCAGGAGAATTCTGATGATTTTCTCTCCTTTTCTAAATACTTCCGTTGCTGTGTCCCCCCACACAATGATGTCATTAATATACTGCAAATGTTCTGGAGCCTCACCCTTTTCCAGAGCAGCCTGGATCAGTCCATGGCAGATGGTGGGACTGTGCTTCCACCCCTGGGGCAGTCAGTTCCACGTGTACTGCATGCCCCTCCAGGTGAAAGCAAACTGAGGTCTGCACTCTGCTGCCAGAGGAATGGAGAAAAAGGCATTGGCAATGTCGATGGTCGCATACCACTTTGCCGCCTTGGATTCCAGCTCGTACTAAAGTTCCAGCATGTCCGGTACAGCAGCACTCAGTGGTGGTGTAACTTCATTCAGGCCACGGTAATCCACTGTCAGTCTCCATTCTTCACTGGACTTACGGACCGGCCATATAGGGCTGCTAAAGGGTGAATGGGCCTTGCTGACCACCCCTTGGCTCTCCAGTTCACGAATCATCTTATGGATGGGGGCCACAGAGTCTCTGTTGGTGCGGTATTGCCGGCGGTGCACTGTTGCTGTAGCGATTGGTACTCGTTGTTCTTCAATTCTTAGTAGTCCGATGTCGCTGTTGAGCGGCTAGCTGAGGAATGACCCAAGTTCTCAGACAAGGAAAGAGAGGAGAAGAGAGCTTTATTGTTTTGAATTCCATATATATAGAGTTTACAGAGGTGCCCCAGATTGGTCAGCCCGAGACCTCCCCCTAGGCCCAATTGGCCAAGCCCGAACTGACCCAATCCGGAGAAGTTGTTTGCAAAACATCCAAACTTTATCTTGTTTATGAAATATAGCAAAATGTTCCCACGGGAAGAACCTGTGCTAGCCACAGTCCTACGGCAGACGGGTCGTCTGAGAGACCAGGCAGGGTATTCAGTTGTCTTATGTCTTCTGTCTCTACGGCTGCTATCCCAAAAGCCCAGCGATGTCCCTTTGGGTCTTTGAAATATCACTCCTGAGATAGTCTATGCCAAGGATGCATGGGGCCTCTGCACCAGTCACGATGGGGTGTTTCTGCCACTCGTTCCCAGTTAAACTCACTTCAGCTTCCAGTACAGTCAGCTGCTGGGATCCTCCTGTCACCCCAGAAATAGAAATGGATTCCGTCCCCACATACCGGGATGGCATCAGGGTGCACTGAGCGCCGGTATCAACCAAAGCCGTATATCTTTGTGGGTCAGACGTGCCAGGCCATCGGATCCACACAGTCCCATAGATCTAGTTATCCCTTTCCTCTACCTGGCTAGAGGCAGGGCCCCTCTAATCCTGGTTTTGGTTCACGATGCTCTCCTCCTGTAAATGTGTTCCTGAGGTCCCTTCAAGAGGATCAGTCATATTGTCATTCCCATGCCGTCTGGGGTTCTGTCCACAAGAGACCGGAGCAGTGTTGAACCTAGATGAGCCTTCTGAAGTGGATGTTTCTCTTTTCAATTCGCGTACCCAGGCTGCTAAGGAGGAGGTGGGCTTCCTATCCCACTTTCTCATGTCTTCTCCATGCTCTTGTACGAAAAACCAGAGCTTACATCACGGAGTTTGTCTTCTTTTTTTAGCTGGGGGATGCCTGCTCTTGTTGGCAGAGAGTCTTCTTGGTTTCGGTGAGGCATGGTAAATTCCTTCTTTGAGCTCTTTCCTTAGTTTCTGGTGGCCCTCTTCAATCAAGCGCCAGACTTGCTTGGCCAGGTTTGTTTCCACTGATGAGACATGGGTGCGTAGTGGGGCAGCGACAGTGTCCTCGTAAATTCTCAGTTTGTTGGCTAACATGCACACCTTGTCCTCTCCTTCCCTCCACTGCAGTGTTGCCAGGTAACGAGAGTATACCTCTGGTCTGAGCCATGTGAATCTTAGCTACATTTGTGAAGTGCACTGGACATTATCTGGGCTCTTAGGGAATCTCTCGTCTTCCGAGAAAATGATCTCTAGCACGGCCAATTCCCTCAGGCATCGGATACCTTGTTCTATCGTGCTCCATTTTCCATGGTGCAACTGGAGGTCTTCTTTAAAGAGGCATCTGTCTCGTATACTTGTCAGCAATCGCTGCCAGAGGATGAGAGTTTCCTGGGTTCACCCAATCCCCTGGTCTATGACAACATCCTGAGACAGGGATCTTAGTTGCCTGGCCTCACTTTCATCCAGAATGGTGTCATTAGCTGCAGCGTCTCAGATGCAGAGCAGCCAGGTCAGGATGGACTCGTTTGCCTGACGGGTGAATTCCCTCCGTAGGTCACGCAGCTCCCCCAGGGATAGAGGGTGAGTGATGATCTCTGGCTCTGTCTCTTCTGCTGGGTGCGATGGTCCTGCCGCATCCTTGTCAGTCACTATGCAGACTGATTTCCTCTTTGATTTCTTTTTCTGGACTGGGACAACTGCTAGCGGCTTCGGCTGTTCTGGTTCGACAATGGTCTGTGTTGGGATGTTAACTGCTCTTTTGGTTCCTTTCTTCTTGGCGGCAGTTTGCGTGGACGTTGTGCCTGCTGACTTGCTTCATTTCTCCTCTTTGAGAAGACACTGTACTACACTAAGTATTGTTCTCTTCCTCAGCATGATGTACACAGTGCTGGTCATAGAGAAAAAAGAAAACAGAACTGACCAGAAGATTATGCCATCCTTAACATCCAGCGAGAACTCAATATTGTCAAAAACGGCTGTGCCTGGCCTGAAAGGCTGGAAGAAACCGCTCTCTCCTCCTACCTCCAGGGGCTGGGTGCGATTGCTGAGGAGGTCCCAGATGTAGCAGCTCAGATTAGGCCAGGCAGACAAAAGTAAGTATGTGTTCCGAATGGCATTCATCGCCTCACAGGTTATCATGCAATAGGCATAGTAAACCAATAAAGCAATTCTCATGCTGTTCTCTGGTCGCAACAGGAGGAATACAACAGGCCAGTAGTTTCTCATGTGCGGAAAAGTATAGAGAGCAAGATACAGTACCCACATAGACAAGCTGAGCATCATGGTGAATAGATTCCTGTAATAAAGAATTATATTTCTGATTTTCCTTCAGGTCGTGCCCCACATTGGTTTGAAAACAAACCCGTGGGAGATCACAAGTCAGGATTAAAATTGATAGGAAAAATTAAAAATAAGTGAAATAATACAAAGAAAAGCACTGACAAAGTCAGATACAACCTAACACCCGGTTAGGGTGGTGGTAGCAGTCTAAATGAAGTAGTTCAGTTGAATCGGTAATTCTCTGAAGGTCTGGTCTCTAGCTGAAAGTCCAGTGGTAGCTCTTGTCGTCTGGGAACTCAGTAGACAGGGCTGACTTATGCAGTTCTAAGGTCAGGTTATATCTAGGTAGAAATGCTTTGCTCCTCCCTCCTGGGTAGAGCATCTCACAATAGGATGAGAAAAGTCCATGAGTCATGTGGTGGGTCCTTAATGGCCCATTGTCTGTTATCAAGGGTGAGTCATTAGGAGGTGATAACAGCTGATGGCCCACAGCTGGTAGTAATAGAATACCTAAATACATCTATATTGTAACTTAGGGCAGTTAGTTGGATGGCTTTCACTTCTGCAAATTGGCTCGACTTGCCTCCTGCTTCAGCAGCCTCAACAACTTGTCGTGTGGGACTCCACACAGCAGCTTTCCACTTCCAATGATGTCCTACCACAAGGCAGGATCCATCAGTAAATAGAGCATGGCCTCCTTCATCTTCTGATAACTCATTATATGTTGATGATTCTTGAACAGAGGTCACCCTCCCAATTAATGCTCCAAAATCTCTGCCTTCTTTCCAGAAATCCGGGCATGATGTGTTGAGTGATGCATCCTTTGAACATCCAGTGTAGCATGGGCAATCACGGTGGCAAGAGACGCTTCTGTCCAAAAAACTTCTGAAAATGCTCGAACCCCCTTATATGCTGCTAATATCTCTCAGTTGGAGTGTAGTGGGCCTACTGATCCTTGATAACCCCTGGCTCCAAAACCACAAAGGCTCACCTTGGGTTTCTCCTGATGTTCTTTGCCAGAGGCTCCAAGTGACACCATGCTACCCAGCTGCAGTGTAGAGTATATTTTGAAGGGCTGGTCCTGTCCAAACAGGCCCAAGGGCTACCACACAAGCTATTTCCTGTTTGATCTGCTCAAAGGCCTGTTGTTGCTCAAGGCCCCATTCAAAATGGTTCTTCTTCTGGGTCGCTTGATAGAGGGGTGTGGTGGTTTTGCTTAGCCCAGTACATCAGCAAGGTATCTTTAGCATCTAAGAGAAATTTAAACCCTTCAAAAGCTGTTGTGGTAGGCTTGAAGAAGTGTCTGAAGGGTGGGGAGGGGCACAAAGATGGCTCCTGTGTGTCCTGGGTGAAGGTTCTGGAAGTTTTTCACCAAGTCCAGTAGAGCCAATCTCTTATGGCACTAAAGGTGATGGACATGCTGCTGGCCAAGTCTGGGCCAATTAGAGATGTTAGTTACACCTCTGTGAAAACATATTTAGGAAGAAATCAAAACAAAGTAGTCACGCACTTCTTTTTAGCTAGAGGAGGAGGAGGAGGAGGCGAAAATATGTGAGGGGAAAACAACATGGAGACACTAAGGTCAGTGGAGAAGGTGAGGGAAGAGGTGCTCCAGGCGCCAGAGCTGAAAACCCTCTGCCAGCTGTGGTGAAGACCATGAGGGGAGCAGGTGGTCCCCCTGCAGCCCATGGAGTCCACGGGGGTGCAGAGTTCCACCCACAGCCCATGGGGAGGTGCCCACACCAGAGCAGGTGGATGCCTGGAGGAAGCTGTGATCCAGTGAGAGTACCAGTAGAGAAAAAGGCCTTACTCTCAAAATGGAAACAGCCTCGCCTCGGCTTGGAAGTCTGCACCCTGTGGACAAGGACCCATGAGAGAAAGCAGATTTGGGCGGGCTGCTGCTTGTGAGTTAGGACCCACACCAAAGAAGTTCGCAGAGGACTGTCTCCCGTGGGAGGGACCCCATGGCTAAGCAGAGGACTCCTCTCCCTGATGGACTGACCAGAGAAAACCCCTTACCCTGCCCCCGCCGTGCTGTTGGTTGGAAGGAGGGAGAGGGGTGAGCTGAGAAACAGTGTTTGTAGCAGAAGAATTGTGGTGATGAATTTACCAAGAGAAGTCCCCATGCCCTGCTGATGCGCAGATAGACTCCACAACTCGTAAAAGTTGTAAAGTAGGTATGTTTTATTCCAGTGCTGGGGCACATGGGGGTAGTCCCTCCAAAAGCATGCACACTGCCAGCAGCACTTCACTTGGTTTATATTGGGTTACAGGTTACATATGCATGAAGTTACACAATGCCCCTATACATACTCATTACCTATCCCTGCTTCATAATATAATGAGTCCAAAGTTCATTTAAATATGCTTGCGCCTGCGCAGTGCTGCCTGGTGATCATGGGCAGGGGTCTCTGGGATGAAGTAAAAGTCTTCCTCAGATGAAGTAAGGAGTCTTCTTCAGGTTGAACTCTTCACCCTGCCTCCTTGCGCATACTCCCAGAGTTTCTGGTCCAAGTCCAAAACCTAAAGCTGACTCGGGTCGGTTTCAGGGTCCAAAAACAGGATATCTGGTCACGGTTGCTTCCCCTTATCAATGGTCTTGCATTCCTTTTGCATCCTCCCTTTCTGCTTGGCAAGCACAAAAAATGTTAAGCAAGCTGCATTGTTTTAGCAAGCAGCCCCTAGTAAATTATTATCTAACTCCTAGTCCCCTAAATCACTGCTCCCCCCTGAGCCGTTGGTTGGAAGGAGAGAGGGAGGTGAGCAGAGAAACGGTGTCTTAAGAGGGAGGGGGTGAGTGAAGAAACAGTGTCTTAAGAGCTTATTTTTACTTCTCATTTATCCTCCAACTGTTAGGTTAATAAATCACTTTGCAACTTTAAGTTTTCAGCCTGTTTTCCCTTTCTCAGTGCGTCCTCCCGCTGGTTCCTTATCTCAACTCATGAGTCCGGTGTGTGTATTAGTTTTTCCTCTTTTCTGCACAGCTGCGGCAGGAGAGAGAGCAGACATCATAGGTGCCTGACATTTAACCAGGGTCAAACCACGACATCAATATTTGGTTTTGTAAAGTTGGCAAGGTATTTGGTCCTAACACAGGGCCCTGACTGAAACAATATGCTGAGGAGGTTGGAACAACTCGAGTTTTCTTACATCTTTGATCCCTGCCCCCTTGCTGAGGCAATCCAGACTACTATGCAGTAGAATTTTTACTGGCTGTGATATTCCCATTGTGCCCACTGACTTTTCCCCTTTTGCCTGGGTATGTCTCTAGTATTGTAATAAAGTGTATCAGAAGATCACAAAATTAACTAGGTTGGAAATTACCTTTGAGATCATTGAGTCCAACCTATGACCTAACACTACCTTGTCAACTAGACCATGGCACTAAGTGCCACATCCAGTCTTTTTTTAAACACCTCCAGCGATGGTGACTCTACCACCTTCCTGGGCAGCCCATTACAATGTCCAATCACTCTTTCTGTGAAGAACGTCTTCCTAATGTCCAGCCTAAACGTCCCCTGGCACATCTTAAGACTATTCTCTTGTTGTGTCGCTGGTTGCCTGGGAAAAGAGATTGACCCCCATCTGGCAACAACCTCCTTTCAGGTAGTTGTAGAGAGTGATAAGGTCTTCCCTGAGCCTCCTTTTCTCCAGGCTAAACAATCCCAGCTCCCTCAGCTTCTCCTCATAGAGCTTGTGGTCTAGACCCTTCACCGGCCTTGTTGCCCTTCTTTGGACACATTCAAGAATCTCAACATCCTTCCTAAATTGGGGGGCCCAGAACTGGACACAGTACTCAAAGTGCAGCCTAACCAGGGCAGAGTAAAGGGGAAGAATCACTTCCCTAGTCCTGCTAGCCACACTAATCTTGATCCAGGCCAGGTGCCATTTGCTTTATTGGCCAAATGGGCACACTGCTTGCTCATGTTCAGTCTGCTGTCAATCAGCACCCCCAGCTCCCTTTCTGCCTGGCTGCTGTCCAGCCACTCTGTCCCCAGCCTGTAGCACTGCAGGGGGTTATTGTGGCCAAAGTGCAGGACCCGGCACTTGGTCCTTTAAAACTTCATATTGTTGGATTCAGCCTATCTATCCAGCCTGTCCAGGTCCCTCTGCAGAGCCCTCCTACCCTCCAGCAGATTGATACTTGCACTCAACTTGGTGTCATCTGCAAATTTGCTGATGGAGGACTTGATCCCCTCATCAAGATCATCAATGAAGATATTAAACAGGACTGGCCCCAGCACTGATCCCTGGGGGACACCACTAGTGACTAGCCGCAAACTGGATGCAACACCATTCACCACTACTCTCTGGGCCTGGACATCCAGCCAGTTCTTAACCTAGGGAAGAGTAAACCTATCCAAGCCATGGGCTGCCAGCTTTTCCAGGAGTATGCTGTGGGAGACAGTGTCAAAGGCTTTGCTGAAGTCCAGGTAGACAACATCCACAGCTTTCCCTGCATCCACCAGCCAGGTTACCTGGTCATAAAAGGAGATCAGATTGGTCAGGCAGGACCTGCCCCTCCTAAAACCATGCTGGCTGGGTCTGATCCCTTGGCTGTCCTGTAGGTGCCATGTGATTGCACTCAAGATGATCTGTTCTATTATCTTGCCAGGCACTGAGGTCAGGCTGACAGGCCTGTAGTTTCCCAGATCCTCCTTCTGGCCCTTCTTATGGATGGGTGTAACACTGGCCAGCTTCGTCATCTAGGACTGCCCTGGTGAGCCAGGACCAATGATAAATGATGGAGAGCAGTTTGGCAAGCTCTTCTGCCAGTTCCCTCATCACCCTAGGATGGATCCCATCTGGTCCCATACACTTGTGAGCATCTAAGTAGTTCAGCAGGTCACTAACTACTTCCTCCTGGATTACAGGAGGGTTATTCTGCTCCCTATCCCCATCTACCAGCTCAGGAGGACAGTTGTCCTGAGGACGACCTGTCTTATTGTTGAACTGGTGTTGTAGTACGGGTCCTGGGGATGCCCCTGAAACCTGGTTGGAGGGAGGGATAAGGGTGGCAATCTGGGAAATGTATATTTTTTGGGTTATAACGATACCTGGATCTGTAAGATTATGGACTCCAAATGACAAGGTGGCCTAACTTCTGAAAATCAGCCTATCCTTAAAGTTTGGGGTTTTTGACAAGGAATGCAATACATTGCAATATCAATAAGCAATAGAGAATTGTAAATTGAATTCACCATGCCATTTTGGAGCTCACCTCACAAGTCAAGCAAGTATCAAAAATGGTTTTATTAAATTGTCTAAGATTTGATATGTTATTACTAAATGAGCAATGCATATATAAAATGCTAAATCTCCCTAGTGAAGAATATAGTATCAGAGAAACACAAGCAAAAGTGAAGGAAAATACCAACCCATCTGTTGGACTCTTCTGGTCACTGCAGCCAAAAGTCTAGTTTCATGAACTCTCCCCCCGGATCTTGATTTGTATTGCCTGTAATTTTAGAGACCTACGGAGTGGGGAGCAATGACTTGCATAGAGTAAAACTTTAATATTAACTGGACTTATACTTTGAAATTGAAATATACTTTGATTATTGAAATAGGAATTGTTGTGGATAGGTAAAACCTTACAAAACAAGGGCCTTGTTACCCTTGTAAAACCCTTGCTCACTCCTGTTACTTCAGCTAACCAAAAAAGCATTCTGGGAATGACTCAGCTAAACTAGAAGTGAAAAACAAGTTACATAACCCTGGAAAACAAGTGATAGAACCAGTGAGTGCTCACACTATGGTGTTTGGTGGTTGGTTATAACCAGGGCGTGTTCCTATCATGGTTTATGGTGCTTGGTTAAAACACATTTGTTGTGCTTCACAAGAATGTAAAATTATAACAAACTAACTCTTTAAAAACCCCGGGTTTTTGCAACAAAGCGATTCTTCTTTACAACTGCTAAGGGGAGTTTGTGTCATCCATCCATTACAAGGAATTGTCCATTAGATAATTTCCTGTACACTTTCCTCTTCTTTCCTTTTTCCTCTATCTGCTAGGTTAGGATCCCACTGCTGCCTCAAGAGGAAAGGTACCATTACTGCGGTCCTGGTCAAAGTCTCGAGCCATGGGGTGGTGTGAGAGACTTGAAAGACTGCTGGCTCGAAAGATTTCATGCGACCGTGTGGGGGAAGGGGCAGGTTGTGCCTTGCCCTGGCATGGCAATGCACTGCTCTGCACACCCCACCCTCCTCTGGGCATGTATCCCAGCCCTGCAGTAGCTGCCAATCACTGGCACACTTGAGGCAATGCTACACATCCCACCCCTGGAGCTCCAATCTAGCCCCAGAGTGGCCAGATGATCAGAAATTCCACTTGGGTAAAGGGCCTATGAAAGCCAAAGGGTACTGTTGAAGGTTGGGGAGGGGGGGGTGTGGAATTTTCTCCATCCCTGTTACTAGGAAACCAATGACCAGGTGCTCAGAGCCATTAATTCTTTTGTAAGAGACAAAGGCCGTGACAGGGCAGGGTGAGGGGAGGAGACACTCTGGCTGTTGGGACCAGCACTTGCTTGTGGGACACCGGGAGGAAAGCTGTTGTTTTGCCTCTGGCAGCAACCGCGGTACGTCCAACTGTGCTCTGCCTTCTCCTCCTGGCTGGGTGAGCTCTTGCTTGGGAAAAAGGGGCGGGATCCAACCCTTTTCACCGCCGGGAGTGTTTGTCTCCCCGGCTGCGCTTTTGCAACAATTGTGGAGGAGTCCGGCTGTTGCTGTCCCCGCCCTGCCTGTCTGCCATGACTGCGGAGTTCCTGCCACCTTTGCTGGCTAGCCCGGGTGAGCCAGCCCCTGCTGCTCCAGCTCGCTGCTCCGAGCTGCCTGCTGCGCACTGCTTGCTGACCAGCCCACCTGCCATTACCAACCCTGTCAGACAAACCTGACCTCGAGCCTGCGCCACCTGCAGCTGCTCGGGAGTCATGGCACCTGCCCTGCCCGGCTGGGAGCTCAACAGCGCCCCTGCTGCTTGTGACCGTGACTACACCAAACGGGAAAGTGCTTGGCAGCCCAGGGACATCTGTCACCAGATTTCTGGTTTTGTTTGTTGTTGCTATTCTTGTTATTGCTTGTTTACTCTGGTATAGATACTAGTAAAGAACTGTTATTCCTTTCCCCATACCTTTGCCTGAAAGCCCTTTGATTCCAAAGTTATAATAATTCAGAGGGGAGGGGGGTTACATTCTCTATTCTAAGGGAGGTTTTCCACCTCTCTTAGCAGACACCTGTCTTTCAAACCAAGACAGGTACTTAAGCCATCACACAAGGCAAACACGTCTTAACCCTACCTCCTATTGAAATTTATATCAGCTGAGACACCTCTGGAACCAGGAGTGGTAGCTAAATTTGTTCTTTTCTATATATTTTCTCTCTTTCTTCTTCTAATTCCCTCTTCTCAGAGTTTTGAGTAACTTAAAATCAGACAGGCTAGGAGTTTGCTAAAATGATTGGGCTAAGCTAATGCTCTGTGAAATGTTTCATGTTGATTGAATGTTGCTCTAAAGTTTTTGCAAAGTTCTCTGATTGTCTGATGTTTCCAGTAAAGATTTTTGTTGCTTTGACCTCTTGAGAATAACTTGTTGGTATTTCTGCCATGCATCAAACTCAGAGTCCATGAAAAACCATAAGCCCTGTTAAGAGTCTCTTCAAGTGTGTTTTTTGGGGCCTTATACTGTGCTGCCTGTTGAGCTCCTCTTGTAAGTTCCTAGCCCAAGGAGAACTTCCTGCTGGGTATGCTTGCAGCAATGACATACACAGCTGCCTTTAAATGATAAGGGAGACTTCCAGGTACTGAAGCTCTCACCATGCCCTTTGCTCATAGACCCTGCCCATACCTTCCTCAAATCGCTGCTGATTACTCCCTCCCTCTCCTCCCTTGTTCCCTCATGCATAGTTTAAATCCCTCCTAATGAGTACAGCTATTCTACTGGCAAAAATACCTACGCCCCTGTCCCAAAAAGTTCTGAGGATGCTCAAACCCCCTCATATGCTGCTAATATCTCTCAGTTGGAGTGTAGTGGGCCTACTGATCCTTGATAACCCTGGCTCCAAAACCAAAATGGTTCACCTTGGGTTTCTCCTGATGTTCTTTGCCAGAGGCTCCAAGTGACACCATGCTACCCAGCTGCAGTGTAGAGTATATTTTGAAGGGCTGGTCCTGTCCAAACAGGCCCAAGGGCTATCACACAAGCTATTTCCTGTTTGATCTGCTCAAAGGCCTGTTGTTGCTCAAGGCCCCATTCAAAATGGTTCTTCTTCTGGGTCACTTGATAGAGGGGGCTCACAAACTGACTAAAAGCTGTATTGTGCATTCTCCAGAACCTCACAAGGCCCACAAAAGCTTGTGTTTCTTTCTTCTTAGCTGGTGAAAACATAGTTGCTATCTTATTAACCACATCCATATGCACATGATGGTAGCCATCCTGCCATTTGACGCCCAAGAACTCGATCTCCCATGCAAGTCCCTTGACCTTGCTTTTCTTTATGGCAAACCCAGCTTTCAGAACATTCTGAACTATTCTTTTTCCCTTCTCAAACACTCCTTCTGTCTTATTGCCCAACACAATGATGTCATCAATGTACTGTAGATGTTCAGGGGCATCACCCATTTCCAGTACACTTTGGATAAGTCCGTGATAGATGGTAGGACTGTGTTTCCACACCTGAGTGTCTTAGGGTGGTGTTATGATAATCCTGTATTCCCTATTGTTTGCTTGTAGCTTTAACTGCGTTCAGCAACTGGGAGAAGCGCGGGTTGTTTTGAAACTCTTCCCCAGGCTGCTCCACTGGGGAGCAAGGGGGAATAAAGGACATTCCTTCGGCTGGCTGCTGCTGCTGCTGCTGCTGTCGGGGCTGCTAGCTTTTTTTTCTCTGGGATTGCTTCTTCATCATCTCCTTTTGGACCCTTTTTTTCTATTTACTTTCTCACCCGGTAAACCCGAGGAGCCCCCAGAGGATGGCAGACAAGAATCCTCCAGGGAGCTACAGGAGCAACTCCACCCAGCCCCCCTGGAGACCCCCAGAGAGGGGAAACTACGTCTGAGGAAAAGGACACTAAAGTTCACCAGCTGTTTACTCAGGTTTAATAACTCCTTTTCCCCTGTTTTCCCCTTCCCCTGTGCCTTGCAGGGCACTCTGCGTGTTCTGTTAAATAAATAAGTTTTTTTTATTCCACTTTCATCTAAGAAATTCTGTTGTGGTGGGGGAGGGGGGTGCCAGAAGCCCTTGGCTTTCGGGGAGGCGTTTGTTCACAGTGCTTTCCACCTAGGAAAATTTATCTCTAATCCAGGACACTGGGGCAGTTGATTCCAGGTGTTTTTGACACTCCTCCACGTGAAAGCAAACTGTGGTCTGCGCTCTGCAGCCAAAGGGATTGAGAAAAATGCATTGACAATACCACGTGCAGCATACCACCTGGCGGCCTTTAATTCCGGTTCATATTGGAGTTACATACATGTCCGGTACAGCAGCACTCAGTGGGGGCGTTACTTCATTCAGGCCACAATGGTCTACTGTTAAACTCCACCCTCCACCAGACCTTTGCACTGGCCATATGGGACTCTTAAAAGGAGTCTAGCTGTTCACTCCTTGACTCTCCTTATCCGCCTTTTCTTTGTCACTACTGGGGGCAAGTACTGTAGTTGTTGTTGTTTGGGTCCCTATCTCAGCCATAGTGTCCTCAAATGCAGTTAGGGTCGCTGCCTCAGCCAGAGTCCTCTGAAAGTACTGAACTGTGGCTCGATAGGCTCAGGTCAGGCCCCAGTACAGGGTGAGAAGCTGCTGGGTTTCATCAGGGTAGGCAAGGCACCCTTCTATCAGGTGACACGCCAGTTTGCCAGGGTTCATTGCCTGTTCAGGTGTAAAGTCCCAGGCAATGGGATGTGATAAGCACTCTAGGAACCTGCACAAATCCTTCCACACACACTGCCACCCAGGGACCAGCCGCTTCAGGACACATTTCAGTATCTCCTCACCTACAGTTTGTTTTGTCTTACACCAGGATGACACCAGATTCCACAAACCCCATAGTGTGCCAACAGTATTAGTTAATAGCAATAATGGTATTCAACAGCTTACATAAGGATGAACAAGGAACGCAGAAGCCTGCATTCTAAAACCATCCACATCAATCCCAGGTAGGGAGAGGGAGGTGTATTCCCTCATTGTCCCCAGAAAATAGCTCCCCCAACACAACAAAACCATTAATTCCATCAATGTCAAAGCAAAGCACAGAGCCATTGTTTGTATTAACAGGTTCCCAAACTCAACAAAACAAAGAGATAAGAAGTGCACCTGACAAACTCCATGTCCCACACAGGAGCTTGCTACTCAATAACTACTACTACTACACCATGCAAGACCTATAAGAGCCATTGTCTCGGCCCACATTGGGCACCAAAATGACTGGTGAGCTGACCTCACCTGGATGCCAGGTGCCAACAATGCTGCTCCATCACTCCCCCTTCTCAGCTGGACAATGGAGAGAAAATATAATGGAAAACAAATTGCAGGTTCATATAAGGCAGTTTACTAAAGTAAAAGCGAAAGTTTGCACCTGAAGAAGCAGAAGGGAAAAAATAAATTTATTGTCTCATTCAAATCAGCAAGCGCTGTCTGGCCACTTCCTGGGATGCATGGCTTCAGCACATGTAGTGGTTGCTCTGAAAGGCAAATGTTGTAAATAATGAATGCCCCCCCTTCCACCTACTTTTCTTTGATTATATCTGAGCTGACATCAAAGTGTATGAAAAATCCCTATGGCAAATTTGGGTCAGCTGCCCTGGTTCTATCTCCTCCCAAGATCATTCCCACCCACAGCCTACTAATGAGGGGGCCAAATACTGGAGGGACAGCACTGATGCTGTGCCAGCACTGCTCAGTAGTAGCCAAAACAAATGTGTTATCAACACCTTTCTAGCTACCAATGCAAAGCACGGCACTGTGAGAGCTGCTGTGGGGAAAGGAACTCCATCTTAGCGACACCCAATACAGCATCATTTGGGCTTGATTCTCAGCTTTGGGTGTCCTTTGCTGCTGAAATTGCAGTTATAGAAGACGGATTGGTACCTGCCCTTCACTCCAATCAACATTCAGTCCCAATCCTTCCCAACAAAAGGGCTGGGAACATCACCAGCCTTACTTATTGTCCTTTTACCCGTGCCTGTCGGGGGTTGGGGGCATTGGAATTTTTTCTCCATCCCTGTTACTAAGCAACAAATAGCTGGGTGATTAGAGCCATCAACTCTTTTGTAAGAGACAAAAGGGTGTGCTGGGCAGGGCAGGGGAAGGAAGGAGCCAGCTGTTGCAATTGGCACTCTCTCGTCGTCAGACTCCAGGAGGAGAGGCTGCTCTTTGCTTCTGGCTGCGACCGCAGGAAAATCCAACTGTGCTCTGTTTTCTCCTCCTGGCTGAGTGAGCTTTGATTCAACCTCTTTTCCACTGGGAAGTGCACGCTTTCCCAGCTGCGTTTCTGGGGAGTCCGGCTGTCTCTGCTGCCCCCCCCGCTTTGCCGCACGAACCTGCGGCATCTGCTGTGACTGCAGAAATCCTTGCTACCTCGCTGGCTAGCCAGGGAGAGCCAGCTCCTGCCCCTGCCGCCCTGCTCATCGCTCCGAGCTGCCTTGCCTGGTCTTCAGCCTGCCCGCCATCACCAGCTGTGTGAGGCTGACCTGACCCTGCGCCACAGCGCCACCTGCAGCCGCTCGGGAGTCATCACACCTGCCCTGCCCGACCTGGAGCTCAACAGCGCCCCTGCTGTTTTCGACTGTAATTACACCACACAGGAAAGTGCTCACCAGCACAAAGAGTCATCTGCTATTGGTTTCTAGTTTTATTTGTGGTAGCTATTATTGTTATTGCATATTTATAGATACTAGTAAAGAACTGTTATTCCTTTTCCCATACCTCTGCCTGAAAGCCCTTGATTTCAAAATTAAAATAATTCCGAGGGAGGGGAAATCACATTCTCTGTCCTAAGGGAGGGTTCAACCTCTCTTAGCAGACACCTGTCTTTCAAACCAAGACACCTTCACATCCTCAAGGCATTGCCTTCCCTAAGGCCCTGTCTTAATCAAGGTTAGCCAGAACACCCTCACATCTCCATGACCTCTTAATAGCTGGCCTTGGCTTTCCAACACACAAAGATCACCCAATGGGCCCCACACATTAGTATCCCTTTGCATGCAGGAGTTCCAGCTCTTCACCGCTTGTATTACCAAGTGAGAAAAAATGGAGACTAGATCCTTTTTCTCACAAGAAACTCTTATTGTTCAGAAAGAAGGCTTTCTCCATTGAAAATTCCCCCTCTCAAAGTGACTGGAACCCCAGATATTGATGGACATTGCTAGCTCTAAAACATCCTTTTCCTACCCTGGTTACTATCAGCCTCTAAACTACCAACCCCCTTCTATTTATACATGGACAAATCCACCTTTTAGGCTTTCTGATGCCAGATCTTGGCCAGCTGCCAGGGGCCCAACCAGCTGTTCTCTCACCCCCCTCAACAGGATAGGGGAATAAAAAAAGATGAAAAATTCCTTCTGGACATAGCCACCTGCCAGATCTAAGGGTGTGGCTGCACAGGGCCTCTCTTGAGAAATTCTCCTTTCTCATGCGAAGTATGAAAAACATATGATAAGGGCTGAACATCTGCTGGTTTTCCTGATCTGTTTTGGTTTAAGAACAGTGTTTGGAATTGGGTGTTGTAGCACCTCAGCCAATCACCCCGGGGGGTGGGTGACCACTGTCCAATCACTATTTGGTTCTTGCCATATATAAAGGCATTTTTTACAATAAAGCTCTCTTGCTGCTTCACTGGTGTATGCTCAGATCACTTCGTTCCAGGTATAACAGTGACATAAGGGCAGCAGGGAAGTACCTGCCCTGGACAGCGCTTTGCCCTTTCTTACGTATGCTTACACAGACATGCCACCAGCTTTGCTGACTTGCTCAGCTTTGGCTCTTGGGGAGTCCCGTGCCTACCTGGCAGGAACTAGTTTTGTCCTTCCCAGGGCAGAATGTGTTGGGGATGTCTTTTTATCCCATCCCATCTTTGTTTGATTTTGGGGTTTTTTTTCTATTATTTTGTGTCTCAGATCTAGGAGAGATACTACTGTTGTATGTCGGGTTCGATTGTTTCTTTTTGTTTCTTTCTCCTTCAGCACTGTGACCAGGCTTACTGGCTGGTTTTCTCTGCCTCTCTGCTGTTTGGGAGCCCAGAGCCAGTGTATGCTGTGCCAGGACCAGGGACCGGGGTAGCCCGTCCCCTGCCGGGAGCTGCCCTGCCTCTGCACAGCCTGTCCCAGGGACCAGCCATTGCCAGTGAGCTATCCAGGGGAAAGATCCCGCACTCAACCCCCACCGTTTTCTGCTACTGCTCTGGGATTTTTGCTACATTGCAACCCAGCACCCTGTGCCTGCTGGGACACCTGCGGCTCCTGACACAGCTGCGGAGTTCCTGCTACCTCTCTTCCTACCCCAGGTGAGCCAGCCCTGCTTTTCCAGCTGGCTGCTCTGAGGTCCCTGCTACAGCCTGTTCCACCATCCAGCCCACCTGCTATTACCATGTGAGGGAGACTCGACAGAGCTCACACCACAGCAGCACCTGCAGCCACGAGGGAATCATCGACCCTGCCCTGCCCAGCTGGGAGCCAACAGCACCCCCACTGGCTGTGACTGTAACTGCACCGAAGGGGAGGGTGTGTGACAGCCCAGAGAAGGCTGTTACTGGGTTTCTGGTTTTGTTTGTTGTTGCTACCATTGCTGTTGCTTGTTTGCCTTGTTATAAATACTAGTAAAGAACTGATATTCCTTTTGACATATCTTTGCCTGAAAGCCCCTTGGTTTCAAAGTTTTAATGATTCGGAGGGAAGGGGGGTCATGTTCTCGATTTGAAGGGAGGTTCCCACCTTCCAAGGCAGACACCTGTCTTTTAAACTAAAACACAGACCCTAGCCACTTCTCACAGAAGCCATGCCCACAGGCTGCACCTGGAATGCTGTGTCCAATTCTGGTCCCCAGATTTAAAAAAACCCCACAGACTGGGGAGGGTCCAAAGGGGGACCATGAAGATGATCAAAGGCCTGCAAAACCTTCCCATGAGGAAAGCCTGAAGGAGATGAGTCTTTTCTCCCTTGGAAAAGAGTAGGGTCTAAAGAAACATCATCACAGTATCCTGGTTCTCAAAAGGCCGCTACAAAGAGGATGGAGGCTCTCTCTTCACAAGGAGCCACATGGAGAAGACAAGGGACAACGGGCACAAGTTGCACCAGCCCCCACTGCTGTAGGTTTTCAAAATGCAATTGGACAGGGTGCTAGAAAATCTCATCTAAGCTCCCTTTCCCACAAAAGGCTGGACCAGATGATCTTTTGAGGTCCCTTCCCACCTGGGCTGCTATAGAATACTACAATTCTCCAGTGGATGTCGGTTTCAGAACCCTTCTCTTTCTCTGGTTTAGAGCTATATATTGGAAACCTTGCCTGCAAGGCAAGATAGAGAATTCCACCAGGCGCCACAGACTTCTAAAACCTATGGCAATCACCCATTCTCTCTGAATGTATAAGCAATACCTAGCATCTCTAAAATTCTCCCGCTCCCTCGAAGTGGAAAAACCTAATAGATGCCTTAGGGAGTTTATACAGACAGAACCATAGATGCTACCTACCTCAATCATTCTCTAAGGAAACACTGCACCAGGGCAGTTTCCATCTGCTTCAGCTAAATGACTTCCATCTCGTCCCCAGGACAATTAAATTAAGTCCCTGGGTTACTAACATACCCGCATCACCAAACTTCACCCAATCACCTGGGAATATTGAAGAGATGAAGATGCCTTTCAGTCAGCACCTCACATACTCTAAGTAACATAGGGTTCAAGGGCAATGATGGACCACCCAGCTTTCCCACACCCACCTCCCCTTTTCTAATTGCTGTTAAAGCAAGCTGAAGTTTGCTGTCTCACTGCAAGGTAGTTTCGGTTGGCATCTGGATGGGATAGAGGTAACTTTCCTCATATAGCAGCCCACATAGTGCTCTACTTTGCAGTTGTAGCTAGAGGGGTGTTGATAACACATCAGTGTTTCAGCTACTATGGTGCTCTGCTCCGACCGCATGGAGGCTGTAACTAAAACCAGTAAGTCCAGTAAGCAGGGGGTGGGACAAGGAGTTGGGAAAGGACAGAGCGAGGACAGCTGACCCAAACTGACAAAAGAGAGATTCCACTGAGCTATGGAAGCACCACAACTACCAATCAGACCCATTGTTTTCTCCTACCATAGCCCTCCTCACCAGAAACAGATATTAATGGGGTCTTTTAACACAGCCATTGATAAAGCACTCTAACAGAAGTTAGATGTTTCCAACACATTGTACCATGCCGAAATCACCCTTGGATAGCATGCCTGTAGCCTCATATACAGTATTTTCTACATTTTTAGCAGCAGACTACACAGGCTTTCTGTACGTTTGCGTACCATTGCCAAAGAGCTAAGACATAGCTTCCTACGAGACGTGGGAGACTGCTAAGCACTTTCAGCATCACACTTCAAATGAAGAGGCAACTCAATATCTATCTATGGAATACTGTTATAAGGCTGAAACATTCCACATACTTGCACTCCTGAGAGACACCATTTGAACTTGTAGATCTACTTCCCCGCAGATAAGACGCGCAAGACCGGAGATGATATCCCCATGACAAATCTTTATTGTGCAACTGCTGCTCAAAGCTTTTATTACCTTCCACAGACACAGCACCAAAAATTACATATCAAAAGCACCTAGACTGATGGGCAACAGATGAAATCCATTCAGTGGTGATTTGTACACGTGCTGCAACTCCTGCGGTGAAAACATCTTAACCAGGTGGCCAGTCCAACTGACGGCCACCCAGAATGGGTAGATGTATGCGATAGACAGACTGCCCACCCTCGGGCCCTTCATCCACAACCATCTGGAATCCATTGGCCAGGCCCAGGTGAGCAACACACATCTCGCCAACAATCATTACATGCCCAAGAAGCTGGAGAAGGAAGTACAAACTCATAAATAAGTAAAAAAAAAGGAACAAAGAGGGGAGAGGGCAGGAAGGGAAGGAACGAGAGCAGAGAACCACCCAGAGAAAGCAGTTAGCCAATTCCTAGCAATTCAACCATTGCGCTTCAAATTAATGTCTGTCCACCCACTCACAACTGGTGCTTTTCAAGCAAAGCTACAAAGACCAATTATGCACACTATAGGGGCAAAAAAGAGCTAGGCAATTTTTTTAAAGCTAGACAGCAACGAGCTACAAAACAGCCACAGAAGCGGACTTTGTGTCTGGGTTAAAGCCCCCATTGCGTCTTCACGCAACACAAGCAATCCTGGTGGAAAATAAACTTTAGGCTGCCTGTTGCAAGGGTTTACAAAGTCTTTGAACTTGACCTTCATAGCTAAAAGCAAAACATCCAGCACCTCTCAACAAGCTTTGCCCTTCCTCGCCCCTGACCTGCCAAAAAGCCCAAGCCCTCTTCTCCGAGTTGGGAAAAAGTAGCACTAATCTTTCTCTAAACCATAACGACACACACCGGACTGCACTCCACAAAAACACTGCATTTTGCACCAAAGTACATACCCAGGGATGAGCACTGCTTTATATCACTGCTCTTAGTCAAAAAGCTCAACTCCATTACAAGCTAGAGGCAAAAGATTACAGCGCCAGAAAACCCAAAGTAGACTACTGTGCCCTGTCAAGAAGAAAAGGAGTGATGGGAAAGAGTCTAGTACATGAGGAACTAACTACAGGTACGGTTCAGCATACAGAAAGCTCCAAGAGTACTTACAGATTCACCAGAATCTCCTGCTTCAGACCACCAGTTAATTGGCTCCTTAGGCATGACTAGGAAAAGTGTCCCAGCTTGGGGTGAAAGCTCATGGAATGCACAACACTGGAGGAAAAGTAAACATTTAAAACATAACCGGCTTCAGAGAAAGGTAATAGCTTATGCAAATCCACCTGCCCCGCTTAACTCCTACAGAAGCAGATTACCAGATACCTCAGACACAAGCTGGAACATTCATTTTTCTTGCGTGATACTAATGCTTTCTATACCCAAAATACAACATATTTACTGAGACCCCTCCAGAAGTGGGATTCAGCATGGAAGCCAATGGGGGAAGGAGACCGGCCACTAGGTTGCTATTAGCGAACTCCAGTATGTTTTAGATCGGGCTGATTGTTTCCTCAGCAGTTCTTCTATTGGATGTGGTCCGCGCAGAGGCAGGAGACAAATGGCTTAACTGAATCAGCGAAGAGTTTAGTGAAGTGGAAGAACAGCGGCCATTGTTTCCCACAGGACAGGGAGCTCAAGTATCGAACACACGCATAACCACAGGAAGCCTGCAAGTGCATAGGACGAGTCTGTCTTCTACATTGCATGCAAACCCTACCTTCAAAAGCAGAAGGCATCCCTAATTATTAACCGTCAGCATTTTAATAACTACATCTTACGAGATATTACCTTAAAGTTAACATCACGTAGGCAACGGCTGCATTGTTCCCCCCCCCCGGTCTAAGCAGGTCGCTCTCGTTCCCAGCACCAGCACCCGTGACCCTTGCAAGCATGCTGTTATCACGGTCCCACTTCCCCACAGAAACAAGATCTGGAAAGCTTTGGCAGCCTGCAGGATGACCACTTTCTAGATTTTTTTTTTTTTTTTTTAAGAAAAACTAGAGAAAGCTGTACTTCCTTGGCCTAATAATCCGGTTTCGGGGTTCAGAACCAAATCCTAGCACAGCGCAGCTGTGAAACCTCTTCGATGCTATTACGAGACACACTGAGACCAAGTTACCGTCGGAGGCCCTTCTCTACGCGCGAACACGTACACGGCGGGCGCGGGATCCGAGGCGAGTCCAGACAACACCAGCAACCCAGTACGCGCCGCGGCAGCGGAGAGGTGGGGGCGCGGCACCGGACAAGCTTAGGGATGGTGCAGTAGAGAGCGCCACAACTCAGAGAGGCCCCGTCCGTCCATCCACCTACCCTCAGCAGCAGCGCCGCCGCACGCCCTGCCGTGCGCCCTTGCACCGCGCACCGGGTGTCCTCGGCTCAGATGCCGGCGAGCGCGGGAGGAGGGAGGGAAGGGGAGAGGAACCGCGCACAGAGCAAAGCCGCGGCTACCTCCTCGTCCTCGTCGCTGACGATACCAGGGAAACGCCTTGCCGATGATCTTTCCGAAGACAGTAGTGGCGCCACCAGGGCGAGAGGCCAGCACCCCGATACTCCCGTCAGCCAAGGACAACGCCCGCGTCCGCCCCGACACTTCCTCCACTAAGCCAGGCCCTCCGCGACGCCCATTGGGCCGACGGATCGCCGCCGGCCGATCCCGCGTCTCGATTGGCTGTCTCGCCTGTCGTTTTCGCTTGTCCCCGACCCCTTGGCGGGTCCGCCCTCGTCGAGCTGGTGCCCTCGGGGCGCGGAGGGATCTGCCTCGTGTAGTGCTGCGACCCTGAGGGCGGGCTACGAGGTCGCAGAAGAGGCTGTAGTAGCTACAAGTACTATTTCTTGTTATTTGTTACCGCATCAATTCCACTCCAGACGTGCCTGTGCCTTTTTGGTGCTGCTCGCTCCACTCAAATGACTGCTTTTGCCACGGCAGGGCAGGTCTGGCCTTAACTGCTCAAGAGATTTCGCAGAACCAGCAGAAGTTGCTCTACATTTTTCCCTGAAAGCCCCACTTCCATTGCAGACATTTCTAAGCTGCACGTCTCCTGGGAGAAAATACAATACAAAGTGTGCATTTGGCGCTGCTGGCTTGAGGGCTCAAGATAGTCGGATTTGTGTTAAGCTGGCTTTTAGAAAAATAGGCCGTGCCCCCAAAGCTGCCCAAGGGTGGTCTGTGGTGCCCTGCAGCCCCGGGGACAGTGAGCACTTTGTGTGATCTACACAACCATCTTGTAACATGTATAACCCCTGCTTTCCTCTATATCGGGCTAAGGATATCCTTGGCCCCCTTCTCAGCAAGGGCATGATTTAAGAAAGACACAAAACTTCACAACCTATATAATTTTAAGTTGTACAGCCGGTATGTTTATTGCAGCGCCGGGCACGTGGGAGGTAGCCCTCCAAAGACACGCGCGCCGTCAGTCCTGTATAGCTCAGTATATATGTGGTTGCATGTTACAAATTCATAGAGTTTCCCAATACGCTTATATATATGCATAACCTATCCCCGCTTTGTATTATAATGAGTTCAAAAGTCATTTTTATATCCTTGTGCCTGTGTAGTTCTGTTTTATTGGAGGGGTCTTTGCAGAAGGTCCTTTTCACTGACCTTCTCTCCATCCAAAGGCCAGAACAACAAATTTGGTTTTTTTGCCAGCGTGGAAGTTCCAGAGTATCACAGTCCTTGTTTGGCAAACACAATGAATGCTAAGTCAGTAGATATATTGTGTGGTGAGCAGTTTCTGACAAGTTATCTCTTAACTTCTGATTCCCTTGTATCAGGCACATTGTCCTATTTTACAAAGCTGCTTTCCATCCCATGTGCCTCCAACATGAAAAGAATGGGATAGAGATGTTTTTACAAACAAACAGTGGGCCTGCTGGTAGATAAAGCCAGATACCGATAGGCAAAAGAAGCAATGGGAGGAACCATAAATTCCGTGGGAATTCCACTAATTGACACAGACTGTTACTCACCCAAGGCCGCGCTAAATCCCTGGATTTAGAGAAAAAGAACAGAGACGCAATGAAAAAAAGGGAGGGGGGGGGGGGGGAAATGCACATTAGAAGGGGGTCTGTATTAGGCGATTTGGGAAGTCTGTACCTCTCGAGTACCTCAGCCAATGGGGAAAGAGAGAGGCAAATGCGTCTGGGAAATTAGGATAAAAAGGAGGCTGCATCCTCTGGCAATTTGAGAGCCCCCATGGGAAATTGCCCCATGACCTCTCCCTTTATTTATGAATAAAGCTACGGGACTCCTCTGTCTTCTTCTTGGACATAAACCTCTGGTGTTTGTGGATAAATTTTCCTGACAAAATGGGGGCTCTCGTCCAAGATCCTTCCACCGTCCGAGGGCGGCGTGCAGCGAGCGGAGCTGAAAGGCACGCCTCACCTAGTTTTGGTTGTCAGCTCCCCTTGGTGGTTGCTGGCACTGGGCGATTGATTGGGGTCCCGAGACTGTCCAGGAGACAGACGAGTGGCGGATCAGAGGGCTCCGTGAAGAGTCCACGGGGAAGGACCACTGAAAGTCTCGCTGGTGAGTACAATGGGAACTTTGGGGAGTAAACCTGAGAGGGCACCCCTGGAGGGTAGCACAGGTAAAGCTGGAAAGGGGTCCCAGCAAAAGAGATGACGACCCCAAAATATCTCCAAGGAGTCCCTTGGGAGAATATCGAGTTGGTTTGCACATTCTCCCAGAGGTAATTAAGGACATGGACGCCCGGGGGGGAGGGGGGCAGTAGGGGAAAGTCGAGAAAGGGTCTCAACAATCCATGACCGGGGGGGAAATAAGGGGAGTCTAGAAGCGGTCTTGACAACAGGGGACGGAGGGATGGTGTTGCTATGTTGGGAAAGGATTGGTTGAAGGGGGAGTGTGGAGAAATATGGTTAAGGCAAGGAGCGGCAGGACCGGGAGCACGGCCTAGGGGCCTGTGGGGAGGAGCGGGGCCGGGGCGGGGCTGTGGGACAGCTGTGGGCTCAGCGTCGGGCGGTCCCTGACGCTGCCACCCTACCGGGCAGGGGCAGCAGTGGCCCCCCGGCTTCCATGAGGCTGCGAGACGCCCCGGCCGCCCGTGCCCACTGGGAGCGCCAGGGGCGGGGCATTTGGACACTGTGGCAGGACGGGGCCTGGCTCTGGTATCCGGTGTATGGCGAGGAGGGTGAGCATAAGGAGGAGGAGGAAGGAATATCTGGGAAATGCGGATTGTACGTGGAAAATTAGGATTTTCTTTTAAGGATTTTGTTTGGGGTCACTGGAGAAACTGTGATAAACACATATTATAGTGTTGGCTTTTGCAGATATTAAAGTGGATGTTATGTGTTGTGCATTATAATATAATGTCGACTTTTGCAGAAGTAGCTTTGTTATGCAGACTTGATTGTGAAATAATAGCTGGTGCTTTTATTTTTGTGGCTAACTTGCAATAATTGAAATAACTCAGACATAGTTGTGAAATAGCTGATGTTGTTTTAGAGTACTTGTGGTTAACTTGCAATAACTGAAATAACTAAACCGCCTGCTTGGTTGGATAACATTTGAGGAACGGGCATGACGGGTGTTGGGGAAGATGAAATAGGAAAGCCTTATAAATATGATTACCTGGCAAAAGATGCTGAGATTATGAAAACTATAAGCGAAATTGAAATGAAGACAAGCTTTGAGTTACTGAACAACTAGAAGACAATGGTACGGCCGACTAGAGGTAATCCCCCTCTCGATGAAACAATACCTTCTGCTTGCAGACAGGTCCAAGGGTCAGAGCAGACCCTGCCAACTTGGCAGAGGGTCCAAAAAGCAGTTTTTAGAGTTTAAAATATTACGCCGTATGGTAATGCGATGATTCTTATAGGTTGTATGTAAATGTTGTAGGATTTGTAGCTTGTTCTAGATTGGTTAATGAAAATTAGAATCTCTCTCTCTCTCTCTCTCTCTCTCTCTCTCTCTCGTGCTTCTCTGACCTGCTTTGGGCTGCGTCTGGCAGCCCTGAGCAGGTCTGCTACACCCACGCCCTTTCACAATAAACCCCATGCTCTAAGACCTGACTTCAGAGATCTCTCGTCTCTGTCCCGACCGTCCGAAACCGACAAACAGACCCTCTAATCCACCAGACCGCTTAATCCTACAACGGGGACCCCTGCTACTGACACTTTGACTATCAACAACTGTCACCAGCTGAAACCACACAAGGGGCCGTTGTGGGTGTGGCACACGACCCTCAAGACCACAAACAAGACGACTGCTCATGCTCTGAAAAGGTGGATCAGAGGAGGGGCCATGCTAAAAAGTTCCTGGGACATGCAAACTAGTTCAGGGAAATGTTTAAATATGTATAATCATTTATGAATATGTAATTTGGCTGATGCAATGGAAAGGGTATAAGGAGTGTTGCCATTGTTAGCGTGTGTGCCTCTGGCTACGGCTGCGCACCCAGTGCTGTTACTTTTGCTTTATTGCCTTTTTCCTCTATTGTCCCTTATTAAATTTTTCTAATTCCAGCAGAAGAGGGGGCTTCGTTTCTCCCAGAAACAAATGGTTTTGAGCTGTGGCAGAATGAGCACCCACAGGCAGTAGCAGGGGGGCTAGAGGAAGGGCAGAATAAGCCCCTGGATGAACTGGTTAGAAAGATACAGCAAGTGTATGTAAGAAAAGATGAGGAAAAGGCAAAGGTGGCGGCAGAGTTATTACAGCCCTGGAGGAATAAACTGCAGGGCCCAAGGGGCCCCGGGACAGAGGGGATGGGGTCGGCCACCAGGATGTGGCAAAGGCATTCCCTCCTCTGCAGGGGAAAGTCGACCAAAACAGCGGTTGGGAAGGAAACAGTGTGCTATCTGCAGGGTAGAGGGACACTGGAAACGGGAATGTCTGCAGAAACAGTTGGATTCTCAGGAGGAGTAAGTCCAGAGGATAATGGAGATGGATTGTTAGGTGTCGGCGTTTGATTTGGGGTCTCAGCCTGGTTCATGCAAAGTCCCCTTTATTGTACAGAAAACATCATCTTTTATACTGTTACAAAGTATAACTTTAGCCATGACAAGAACTTGGTTTCCAGGGTTACATGTTTTACTTTCTTAATGGGTCACTGATCACCTTCATCATTCCCAATCCCTCCTGCTAATCACCCATGATTAAGGTAAACAGTCTTGCCTCACTATCAGTCTTCTGCCCCTGCTAGGGGCGATTCAGCTTGACTTCTCTTAATTGTCTCACATTAACTGATAACAAAAGACTTCTGCAGCTGCTGGACTTCTCAGCTAACACGTTGCACTCTGACAGTTAGGGGTATCAGGAGCTCCCATTATACCAGGGACCCACCACCCTGGAGCTCTCAATAACTTTTAAGGTGGGCCCGGATTGAGAGGAGGTGTGTTTCCTGGTGGACAGAGGGGCCTCTCGATCCACTTTGAATTTTATCCCTAATGGGGGAAAATTGTCAATAAGATCTTTGATTATTCAAGGAGTGAGTGGAAAGGATGAGCGGGTGCATTTTATTCAACCACTATTGGCAGATGTGCGGAATAGGTTTGAAATGCATGAATTTCTGTTTGTTCCTAATTGTGATTGTAATTTACTGGGAAAGGATTTGATGACTAAAGTGGAAATGCAAATTAGTATTGTGAAAAATGATACAGAGACTAACACTGTGGAAACATTTTTTAAAATGTCTGAGAAGTTATGCTGAAATAAACCCAGAAGTGTGGGCAGCCCCAGGGAAATATGGAAAATTAGATGTGGAGCCTCTCCAAATTACTTTGAAGCAACCAGGCCAAGTGGTGTCTAAAAAGCAATACTCTGTTTCAAGGGAGGGAAGGAAAGGGTTGCAACCTGTCATTGAGTCCCTGCTAAAGGCAGGTCTTTTGGAGCCATGTATGTCTCCCTATAACACTCCTGTCCTGCTGGTTAAGAAACCAGATGGAACCTACAGAATGGTGCAGGATTTAAGAATAATAAATGAAATTGCCAAACCAAGGCATCCCACAATTTGGGATCCCTATACCATCCTGAATCAGATCTTGTCTTCACATCAGTGTTATTCAGTACTGGATTTGAAGGATGCTTTCTGGGGGTGTCCAATTACAGAGGACAGTAAACAGTATTTTGCCTTTGAGTGGAAACAGGAGGAAAGAGGGAAAATGGTAATACAACAATTGACATGGAAAGTCCTCCCACAGGGCAGGGATATACAGAGTCATCGGTTTTGTTTGGGCAAGCCTTGCAGAAAATGTTAAGAGAGTTTACTCCACCCCCAGGAGTTAGGGTGTTGCAGTATGTGGATGATTTGCGTTTATCAGGGGAGCAGGAAAAGGCGGTTGAAGAGGCTACTGTGAGGCTGCTTAATTTTCTTGCTAAAAAGTGGCTTAGAATGTCTGAAAAGAAAGCGCAGTTAGTAGAGAAAAAGGTTAAATATTTGGGACACATTTTGACTGGAGGTTTACGGTGTATTGATCCAGAAAGGATACAAGGAATTTTTCAAGTACTGTTATCCCAGACTAAAAAAGAGTTACGGCAGTTTTTAGGGTTGGTGGGGTACTGCAGAGCATGGATTGAGTATTTTTCTGTTGTAGCCAGACCTTTATATGGCTTTTTAACCCAAAGCAGTCCTAATGTTGTGGTATGAACACCAGAAGGAGAGTAAAGCTTTAGAAAATTTAAAGACAAATTGATTTATGCCCCAGTCTTAGCTCTTCCAGACTCAAGAAAGGAATCTGAGTTACATGTGGATGTTAAACAAGGCCATGCTAAAGGAATTTTGGTACAAGAACACAGGAGAACACGGCGGCCTGTTGCTTATTTTTCTAAGCTGTTAGACCCAGTGGCCAGAGGCTGGCCTCATTGTCTTCAGAATTGTGCAGCCATGGCTTTAATAGTAACTGAGGCCCGAAAACTGACAATAGGAGGATATCTGATTGTTAAAGTTTCGCATCAAGTTAAAGGTTTGTTAACTGAAAGACCCTCTAGGTGGATGACCAGTGCTCTGTTATTACAGTATGAATCTTGTTTAATGGAACAGGAGGATTTAGAATTGAGAAGTAGGGAAGGGTTTAACCCAGCCTCCTGTCTCAGTGGCCCTGAAGAGGGGGGCCGGGAAGAAACCAATGACTGCATTCAAGTGATAGATCTCCAAACCTGGGTGTGAGAAAGGTCCTCTCACTACTTAAATTTTGAAAGAACTTATTCACTCATTTTCATAGTACAAACAACGATAAGAGGCTTAGAGTGGCTGTCTGCCATTACACAAAGCGAAGTGCAGCGCTGGGTGCTTAGCCACCGATGGGAGGAAGCCAGAGGCACCTTCTGGCTAGGGGATACAGTTTTTATAACCCCCTAACCCCGCCTCCTTCTGGTGCTCCGATTGGCTCGTTGTCTTCTGTCCTCATCTTCTGATAGGTTAGCTGCTTGCCCAGCTCTCCCCTTTCTTAACCATAACATTTAAGTTAGCCATAACAAATTAACAATTAGACATAACAAACCTATAGAGGTAGTCATAACATTTATCAGTTAGCCCCATCAAATCTATAGAGGTCGCCATAACATATACACAACCATTAACAAATAACCATAACAAATACCTCATAACCCTTTATGAAAGCCAACTCCATGATTTCATTTATAACACTGGGCTAGGGAAGATTTACGAGACACTCCCCGGCCTGAGGGAGAAAATGTGCTTATTGATGGGTCATTAAGGGTAATTAGAAGGGAAGCGAGTTACAAGATGCACTATTGTTAATGGAAGGGAATTAAAGGAAGGGGGGAGGTTGCCGCCCACATGGTCAGCTCAAACAGCAGAGCTGTATGCACTTGTAAGAGCCTGTGAATTATATCGGGACAAGATAGTGAATATTTTTACTGATTCTAAGTATGCATATGGGGTGATACATGCATTTGGGAAATTATGGGAAGAAAGAGGTTTACTAATCTGCAGGGGAAAAATGTCAGCTCATGAAAGCCTAATTTCTCCCCTATTGGAGGTAGTGAATTTACCAAAAGGGGTGGCAATAATACACATTAGGGGACACGAGGCAGGGTGCTCAGAGGAAGCAATAGGTAATCGACTAGCTCATGAAGAGGCTCAAAAAGCTGCACTGTTGCCAGAAATCTCTAAGATCCTCCCCTTGCTCCCAGTAGCCCCATCGCTGCCAGAGAAACTGTCTTTTCCACCAGAGGAGCTTGAGGTAATTAAAAATAGTGGGGCAGAGGAAAGAGGGGATAATTGGTTTACAAGGAATGGTAAACAGTGGATACCAAAAGCTCTGGCCTTACAAATATTAAAACAACTCCATGAAGGGAGTCATTGGGGCTCTCGAGGATTGGCAGCAGCCTTCCTTAAAATGTATGCTGCTGTGGGTCTTTTTAATCTGGCAAAATGAGCTATTGAAGGTTGCTTGATTTGTGCTAAGGCCAATAACAGGGTTACAAAGAAAACTGCCAGAGGAGGGAGGCTTTGGGCTGTACATCCCTTCCAAAGATGCCAGGTGGATTTTATTGAAATGCCCCAAGTAACAAGGTTTAAATATCTTCTGGTAATAGTATGTCAGCTAACAGGGCGGCCAGAAGCATTTCCAACTGCTTCAGCAACTACAGGATCTGTTATTAAGGTATTTTTGGAAAAAATAATTCCAAGATATGGAATTGTAGAAGCAATAGACTCAGATAGGGGAACTCACAGGAAAAATTCTTCAAGGGGTCATGGCTGCTTTAGGCATACAATGGAACCTCCATACTCCCTAGCACCCCCAGAGTTTGGGTTGGGTAGAAGGAATGAATGGGGAAATAAAGAAACACCTTTTGAAGCAGATGATAGAAACTAAGATGCCATGAGTGCAGCTTCTGCCACTGGCTTTGGCTAGAATAAGGGCCAGACCCAGGGGAGATATTCAATTATCTCCCTTTGAATTAATTAATTCCTTACCCTTGTAATTCTCAGCCAAGTGGCGGGGGGAGGGGGGGGTTGGAAATAAATGATGTATATTTAAAACAATATGTGGCCCGGATACTGTCTGTTGTGAAATCTCTTCGACAGGAAGTTCAGCTGACACAGACCCTGCCCTTGGACTTTGCTGTTCATAACATGCAACCAGGGGATTGGGTCCTGGTTAAGGAGTGGAAAGCAGCACCACTGGTGGTGAAGTGGCATGGACTGATGCCTGAAAAGCTGGTAAAAATAAGAGGCAGACACAGCAGTATAGGGAAAAAAAGGGTATTACCTTGATTTTAATAGGATCTCAGATGCACCCTCATCAAAGGTGTAAACACGCTGAGGAGCACACCCCGTGTACAACGCGTATACAATTTTATGGACCTCACAAATTAGCATATCTACCTAAAATCCCCCAATAAGAAACTTAACAAATGAAGTAATCGTCCCCTTATTCTAATTATCCCCCCCAAGTGAGGCTACAGTCTAGTTTACAAAAACATGTTCCAGAGAGGAGGCCCCGTCCAAGGTTGGAGCCTCTAGTTTTGAGATAGTAGGGATGTTTCATCTTCCCCAGAGAGCCCTGGAACTAGGCTAAATATCAGAGTACAAGGGTTATAGACATGTAGGGCTAAGGTACAGGGAGTGAAAGGTACAAGGAAAGGGAAAGAGTATAAAAAAGGGTATAAAAAGGGTATAAAGAGAAAAAGACAAAAACCATCAGGCATCAGGACCTTTCCAAGTGTTACTGACCATAGAAACAGCTGTCAAGACAGCTGAACACAGGTGGACCCAACACACTCGGGTCAAGGTCTCTGAGGCCCCGGAGATTTGGACTTCTCAGCTGGAGGAGAAGGACGGGAGGCCGAGACTGACACTCCGCAGGAGTGGACCAGAGCAGTAGCCAGTGCGTCGACATCGGGGGAAGCCACGTGCGCCTACCCACAGACTGTCTGCTAAAATAGTCTGTATGGGCATCCCTCCCTTTGGTTCTCCAGTCATTGGGAGCTAATCCTTGCTGTCATTGTTTTCTTGATTTAAAATTGTTTCTGTGCCTTCACTCGCCACAGGTGGTGTGGAAGACAACGTGAGAACTAGATTAGGTGATTAGATTACACCATTAGAATGTTTTGCTTAATATTCTTACCTTTATATTGTCGGTTAAGTTCAGGCCAGAGGTGGGAAAACAGTTTTTTAGTCTGTGGGAGGTTGGGGAATTTTTCCCATTCTGTTGCTAGGAAACCAAGGACCAGGTACTTAAGAGACAAAAGATGTAGCCGGGGTGTGGTGAGGGAAGCACATGGCCACTGCTAACTTCACTTGCTCGCTGGGCATCAGAGGGGGAACAGTGAAGCTGCTGTCATCCTTTCACCGCGACCGCCTGTCTTGGTTTGAAAGACAGGTGTTTGCTAAGAAAGGTGGAAACCTCCCTTAGAATGGAGAATGTGACCACCCTTCCCTCTGAATTATTATAACTTTTGAATCAAGGGCTTTCAGGCAAAGAGAGGGGAAAAGGAATAACAGTTATTTACTAGTATCTTTAATGAAGTAAACAAGCAACAACAGTAGCAACAACAAACAGAAACCCGGTGGCAGGTGTCCCTGGGCTGCCAAGCACTTTCCTGTTTGGTGTAGTCACTGTCACAACCAGCAGGGGCGCTGTTGAGCACCCAGCCGGGCAGGGCAGGTGCAATTACTCCCGCCCAGCTGCAGGGGGCACTGTGGTGCTAGGTCAGCTCCTCGTCTCGCATGGATAATGGCGGACGGGCTGGACGGCAGGACGGCGCTCAGCAGGGAGCTCAGAGCAGCGAGCTGGAGCGGCAGGACTGGCTCACCCGGGCTAGCAGTGCATTCCGACAGGCGCGGGTGGAGGCAGTGACAGCCGGGTTCCTCTGCAGCCGGGGAGGCGCGCTCTCTGGGCGGGGAAAAGGGTCGGAATCCTGTGTCCTTTTCCAAGCGAGAGCTCACCCAGCCAGGAACAGAAGGCGGCGCACAGCTGGACTTTCTGCGATCGCAACCAAAGGAAGGCAGCAGCTTCCCTCTTCCTGTTTCGGTGCCCAGCGAGCAAGTGAAGTCCGTAAGGGTCAGTTTCCTCCTCCCGTTACCACACCCAGACACATCCCTTGTCTCTTACAAAAGAGTTAATGGTCCTTGAGTACCTGGTCATTGTGGTTTCCTAGTAACAGGGATGGAGAAAATTCCACCCCCCCCAACCTTCAACACCACGGAAAGCCCAAGCCCAGCTCTGCACTGCCTTCTTTTCTTTGCTGGGTGAGCTTTCGTTTGGGGAAAAACCATGGGATTCTGACTCTCTTCCCCCTCCTGGAGCGTGTGTCTCCTCAGCTGCGTTCGCAGCTGCTGAGGAGGGGCCTGGCTGTCACTGCCCCGCGCCCCTGCCTACCGGAATGCACTGCGGTTTCTGCCACAACTGCTGAGTTTCTGCCACCTTTCTCTTGCTAGCCCGGCCAGCCCTGCAGTTCCAGTTTGCTGCTTTTGAGCTCCCTGCACCCTGTCCTGCTGTCCGGCCCGTCCGCAATGATCCACATGAGACAGGGAGCTGACCTTGTCCCACAGCGCCCCCTGCAGCTGGGCGGGGGTCATCGCACCTGCCCTCCCCGGCTGAGAGCCAAACAGCGCCCCTGCTGGCTGTGACTGTAACTGCACCAAAGGGGAAAGTGCCTGGCAGCCCAGAGAAAGCTGCCACCGGGTTTCTAGTTTTTGTTTGTTGTTGCTACTGTTATTGTTGCTTGTTTGCCTCGTTATAGATACTAGTAAAGAACTGTTATTTTTTTCCTCCTCTCTTTGCCTGAAAGCCCTTGATTTCAAAGTTATAATAATTCGGAGGGAAGGGGGTCATATTCTCTATTCTAAGGGAGGTTCCCATCTTCCTTAACAGACACCTGTCTTTCAAACAAAGACATTGTCCTAGGAGAAAAAGTAGCAAAACCCTTTAACCTTAGCAACTGTTGAGTCTGCGGAGGGCCAGGAGGATCTGAAGACTGGCCATGGGTGGCTAGCCCAGTTGAACCTAAATGGTGGCTCATCACCCTGAGTGAAGTCCTTAACAGAACAGGATTTTGGGATGAGGAAGGAAGTCCATGGCGACTTCATTCTTCTGAAAGAGGCATTCATTGTCTAAACAAAACAGGGGGCGTATATGTGGGAAAAAGTGTTTGTGACTGGACTTTTGGTTTAGATTGCTGGACCCCCAGCTGCCCTCCTTACGATTGTTCCAAATATCGAGGCAGATGGGATCAAACACATGTTAAGCTAACTAATGGTAGCTGGGTAAGGTGTTCCTACCATAATTACCAAAGGGATTTTGAAGGCTGTAAAGCAGTAGGGAGGGACAGGTTTTTTGACCGGTTATTTTAACCTGCCCCCAAGATAATTCCACAAGTAAGACACATGTTGTCCGTGACTATCACTGGAAGTGGCAACACTGGAATGGAACTTGAACCGTTTTTAGTAGGTTCTGGTCCAGATATGTCGCTGTCGAGCGGCTAGCTGAGGAATGACCCAAGGTCTCAGACAAGGAAAGAGAGAAGAAGAGCTTTATTGTTTTGATTTCCATATATATAGAGTTTACAGAGGTGCCCCAGATTGGTCAGCCCGAGACCTCCCCCTAGGCCCAATTGGCCAAGCCCGAACTGACCTAATCCGGAGAAGTTGTTTGCAAAACATCCAAACTTTATCTTGTTTATGAAATATAGCAAAATGTTCCCACGGGAAGGACCTGTGCTAGCCACACAGATCTAACAAAACAGATCTGGGATGTAACTGCAGGTGGAAACCTCATGTAGGAGCTGGGTAATGCAAATATTGTGACTCTTGTGGTAGAACAATTATTGTTGGAGGACCGTTAGGCCCAGGAAGGAAGCTCTATTTTGACCCAGCAATTGACGATGAAAATTGGAAAGGCCCCTTTGCTAAAGGAACCTGGGCTTTGAAAGGGCATCATTGGATTTGTGGCCAAGGTACTTATTGCCGGTTACCTCCAAACTGGTCAGGGATATGTTATGTAGGGTATATTAGACCACTGTTCTTTTTGCTACCACAAGTTCAGGGAAATAATTAGGAATCAAGTTATAATATTTCTAGGTGGAAAGCGCTCCGAACAAAGGCCTCCCCGAAAAGCCAAGTGCTTCTGGCACCTCCTCTCCCATCTCAACAGAATTTCTTAGATGAAAGTGAAAAAAACTTATTTACCAGAACACACAGAGTGCCTTTCAAGGCACAGGGGAAGGGGAAAACAGGGGAAAAGGAGTTATTAAACCTGAGTAAACAGCTGGTAAACTTTAGTGTCCTTTTCCTCAGACGTAGTTTCCCCTCTCTGGGGTCCTGGAGGGGGGAGCTGGGCGGAGTTGCTCTGGTAGCTCCTTGGAGGATTCTCGCCTGCCGTCCTCTGGGGGCTCCTCGGGTTTTCTGGGCAAGAAAACAAATCGAAAGAAAGGGTCCAAAGGAGACAACGAAGAAGCAATCCCAGGGCAGAAAGCTAGCAGCCCCGACAGCAGCAGCAGCAGCAACAGCCAGCCAAAGGAATGTCCTTTATTCCCCCTTGCTCCCCAGTGGAGCAGCCTGGGGAAGAGTTTCAAAACAACCCGTGCTTCTCCCAGTTGCTGAACGCAGTTAAAGCTACAGGACCACATTTCTGAGCATACAAGCAAACGATAGGGAATACAGGATTATCATAACATCACCCCATGACATTCCACCCCTTAGTCCATATCCTTGGCTTAAAGCCCACTCTAATATTTTTCAACTTTAAACACACACATATACATATATACATATATACATATTTACATATATACATATATACATATAGCTATATAAAAAGAATGGCAGTGTCATTCAGGAAGCAGTGGTATGTAGGCATTTCAACATTACACGTGGCCCTCCCCCCAAATTAAATCTCTCTGAGGGATACATTGTATTTCTCCATCTTCCTGCATTACCCACCAAGTACTACCTGGTCCCTGAGAAAAGACAACCCCACGGATGGGTTTGTCTTTATGTGAGGCAGAATTAATCCAGACAGTCTTTTGTAACAAGCCTCTAGCATGTACAGCTGGGACCTTGTCTCCGTCCACTGTATGCAGGGGTTCAGATTGGGCAGGGCTTGTTCGGTTGGTGGAGCCTCGGGTGTTAACTAACCAGGTGGCTTTTGCTAAATGCCGCTTTCAGTTTTTGAAAGTCCCCCCAGCTAGTGCCTTCAAGGTGGTTTTTAACAGTCCCTTGTACCGTTCTACTTTGCCAGTGGCTGGTGCATGATAAGGGATATGATACACCCACTCGATGCCATGTTCCCCAGCCCAGGTGTTTATGAGGCTATTTTTAAAATGAGTCCTATTGTCTGACTCAATTCTCTCAGGAGTACCATGCTTCTACAGGACTTGTTTTTCAAGGCCCAGGATGGTGTTACGGGCAGTAGCATGAGGCACAGGGTAGGTCTCCAGCAACCCAGTGGTGGCTTCTACCATTGTGAGCACATAGCACTTGCCATGGTGGGCTTGAGGCACTGTGATGTAGTCAACCTGCTAGGCCTCACTATACTTGTATTTGGACCACCTTCCCCCATACCACAGGGGTTTCATCCACTTGGCCTGTTTGATCTCAGCACACGTCTCACAGTTATGGATAACCTGGGAGATACAGTCCATGGTTACATCTACTCTTTGGTTTCATGCCCACTTATAGGTGGCATCTCTGTCCTGATGGCCTGAGGCATCATGGGCCCATCGTCCAGCAGCCCAAATTGGTTTTTTCCTACTGTCTTGGTTTGAAAGACAGGTGCCTGCTAAGAGAGGTGGAACCCTCCCTTAGAACAGAGTTATTCAGAGTTCCCTCCGAATTATTTTAATTTTGAAATCAAGGGCTTTCAGGCAGAGGTATGGGGAAAAGGAATAACAGTTCTTTACTAGTATCTATAGCAGAGTAAACAAGCAATAACAAGAATAACAACAACAAACAGAACCAGAAAACCAGTAGCAGGTGTCTTTTGAGCTGCTGAGCACTTTCCTGCATGGTATAATTACAGTTGAAAGCAGCAGGGGCACTGTTGAGCTCCCGGCCAGGCAGGGAAGGTGCGATGACTCCCGAGTGGCTGCAGGTGGCACTGTGGCACAGGGTCAGGTCGGCCTCACCCAGCTGGTAATGGCGGGCAGGCTGAGAAGCAGGCAGGCAGCTTGGAGCAGCAAAAGCGGGGAGGCAGGGGGCAGGGGCTGGCTCTCCCAGGCTAGCCAGTGAGGTAGCAGGGACTCTGCAGTCATGGCAGATGCCACGGTCTCGTGCGGCGAAACGGGGCGTGTGGCAGGGACAGCCGGACTCCCCTGCAGCTGCTGTGAAAAAAACGCAGCCGGGATAATGTGCACTCTCGGTGGGGAAAGAGGTTGAATCAAAGCTCACCCAGCCAGGAAGAGAAAAGCAGAGCACAGTTGGATCTCCCGTGGTCGCAGCAAGAAGCTAAAAGCAGTTGCTTTCCTCCTGGTGTCCGACAAACGAGTGCCCGTCCGGCCGGCAAGGCTTCCTCTCCACACCACACCCAGCCCAGAGTCTTTGTCTCTTACAAAGGACTTAATAGCTCTGAACACCCAGCCATTTGTCTCCTAGTAACAGGATGGAGGAGAATTCCAACTTCCCCAACCTCCAACACGTATGCTGCCAGTTGGCCTTTTTCCACTTTTCCAGCCAACTCCACAGAGCATTGGCTACCATCCATGAATCAGTGTAGAGATAGAGCTTTGGCCACTTTTCTCTTTCTTAGTCTAAGGATAACTGAAGGGCTTTGAGCTCAGCGAGTTGACTTGATCTACCTTCTCCCTCAGTAGCTTCTGCGACCCGTTGTGTGGGGATCCGTATTACTTTGAAAACAAACCAGTGGCAAATCACAAGTCAGGATTAAAATTTAACAGGAAAAAAATTAAAATAAATGAAATAATACAAGGAAAAGCTCTGAAAATGTCAGATACAACGTGACACCCTGTTAGGGTGGTGGTAGCAGTCCAAATGATGTAGTTCAGTTGAAGCGGTGATCCTATGGAAGGTCTGGTCTCCACCTGAAGGTCCAGTGGTAGCTCTTGACCTATGGGAACCCAGCAGACAGGGCTAACTTATGCAGTTCCAAGGCCAGGTTATATCTAGGTGGGAATGCTTGGCTCCTCCCTCCTGGGTGGAGCATCTCACAATAGGATGAGATAAGTCCATGAGTCATGTGGTGGCTTCTTGATGGCCCATTGTCTGTTACCAGGGGTGAGTCATAGCAGGAGATAACAGCTAATGGCCCACAGCTGGTGGTAATAGAATACTTAAATACATCTATATTGTAACCTAGGACATTATCCACCCCTTATTCTATTACCATCTACATCATTGCCTAATTTTTACACATAGTTCTTACTTAAGATTAGGTCTCCTTGTGGTACACAACGGGTTTCTCCATCTGCCTGCATCACCCACCAAATGTAACCAGGTGCTTGAGCAAAACCGACTCCACATATGGGTTTGCCTTTGCCTGAGGTAGGACTAATCCAAACAGTTTTTCCCAAAATACCTCTCATGTGTACCACACAGGGACTTTATCTCCGTCCACTGTGTGCAAAGCTTCAGACTGGGCAGGACCGGCTCGATTGATGGAGCCTCTTGTGTTGACCATCCAGGTGGCTTTTGCTAAGTTCACTTCTCAATTTTTGAAGGTCCCTTCGCTAAGTGCTTTCAAAGTTGTCTTAAGTAGTCCATTGCACTGTTCAACTTTCCCGGCAGCCAGTGCATGATAGGGGATATGGTGTAGCCATTCAATTCCGTGTTCTCTAGCCCAGGTGCTTATGAGGCCATTCTTGAAATGGGTTCCGTTGTCCGACTCGATTCTCTCAGGGGTGCCATGTCTCCACAGGACTTGCTTTTCCAGGCCCAAGATGGTGTTCCGGGCAGTAGCATGAGGCACAGGGTAGGTCTCCAACCATCCTGTGGTTGCATCCACCATGGTCAGCACGTAACGCTTTCCTTGGCGGGTTTGGGGGAAGGGTGATGTAGTCAACTTGCCATGCTTCTCCATATCTATACTTTGACCATCGTCCACCGTACCACAGAGGCTTCACCCGCTTGGCCTGCTTCATTGCAGCGCAGGTCTCCCAGCTGTGGATGACCTGTGAGATGCTGTCCATGGTCAAGTCCACCCCTCAGTCTCGAGCCCATCTGTACATTGCATCTCTCCCTTGGTGACCGGAGGCATTATGGGCCCAACGAGCTAGAAATAATTCTCCTTTGTGCTGCCAGTCCAGATTCACCTGTGACACTTTCACCTTGGCAGCTCGGTCCACCTGCTCATTGTTACGATGCTCTTCATTAGCCCGACTCTTGGGTACATGTGCATCCACACGTCGAACTTTCGCGGTCAGCTTCTCTGCCCGGGCAGCGATGTCCTACTAAATCTCAGCGGCCCAGATGGGTTTTCCTCTGCGCTGACAGTTGGCCTTTCTCCAGCGATCTAACCATCCCCACAGCGCGTTGGCCACCATCCAGGAGTTGGTGTAGAGCTAGAGCCTTGGCCATTTCTCTCGTTTGGCAATATCCAAAGCCAGCTGGACGGCTTTAAGCTCCGATCCACCTTGTCCCTCGGTAGCTTGTGCAACTCGTCGTGTGGGGCTCCATACTGCAGCTTTCCATTTCCGATTTGCGCCTAT
Source organism: Entomyzon cyanotis (assembly GCA_024500445.1). NCBI lineage: Eukaryota > Metazoa > Chordata > Aves > Passeriformes > Meliphagidae > Entomyzon > Entomyzon cyanotis. Next base: position 211,568 of record JAKEPQ010000342.1, read on the forward strand.
AATTCGGCAGGAACCATCGGTGAAGAGGACATAACGTCTTTCACTCTCCGGCAGCTCGTTATATGGGGGTGCTTCCTCGGCACGTGTTACTTGCTCCTCTGCTTCTTCTGAAGATAATTCAAAAGACTCACCTTCAGGCCAGTTTGTTATAATTTCCAGAATCCCAGGGCGATTCAGGTTTCCAATACAGGCGCGCTGTGTGATGAGGGCAATCCATTTGCTCCACGTGGCGTCGGTGGCATGGTGGGCAGATGGAAGCTTTCCTTTAAACATCCACCCCAGCACTGGTAGTCGGGGTGTGAGGAGAAGTTGTGCTTCTGTGCCGATTACCTCTGAGGCGGCTTGGACACCTTCATAGGCTGCCAGGATTTCCTTCTTGGTGGGAGTGTAGTTGGCTTCGGACCCTCTGTAACTTCGGCTCCAGAATCCCAGTGGTCGGCTTCGGGTCTCACCAGGCACCTTCTGCCAAAGGCTCCAGGACAGACCATGGCTCCCGGCTGCAGAGTAAAGCACATTCTTTACCTCTGGTCCCGTCCTGACTGGGCCAAGAGCTACCGCATGAGCAATCTGCTGTTTGATCTGGGCGAAGGCTTGTTGCTGTTCAGGGCCCCAGTGGAAATCGTTCTTCTTGCGGGTTACGAGGTAGAGAGGACTCACGATCTGGCTGTACTCAGGGATGTGCATTCTCCAAAAGCCTATGGCGCCTAGGAAAGCTTGCGTCTCCTTTTTGCTGGTTGGTGGAGACATCGTGGTGATCTTATTAATGACCTTGGTAGGAATCTGACGTTGTCTGTCTTGCCACTTCACTCCCAGGAACGGGATCTCTCGGGCAGGTTCCTTGACTTTGCTCTTCTTGATGGCGAAACCGGCTTCCAGGAGAATCCGGATTATTTTCTCTCCTTTCCTAAATACTTCCGTTGCTGTGTCCCCCCACACAACGATGTCATCAATATACTGCAAATGTTCTGGAGCCTCACCCTTTTCCAGTGCAGCCTGGATCAATCTATGGCAGATGGTGGGACTGTGCTTCCACCCCTGGGGCAGTCAGTTCCATGTGTACTGCACGCCCCTCCAGGGGAAAGCAAATTGAGGCCTGCACTCTGCAGCCAGAGGAATGGAGAAAAAGGCATTGGCAATATCGATGGTCGCATACCACTTTGCCGCCTTGGATTCCAGCTCGTACTGAAGTTCCAGCATGTCCGGTACAGCAGCACTCAGTGGTGGCGTGACTTCATTCAGGCCACGGTAATCCACCGTCAGTGTCCATTCTTCACTGGACTTACGCACCGGCCATATAGGGCTGTTGAAGCGTGAATGGGCCTTGCTGACGACCCCTTGGCTCTCCAGTTCACGAATCATCTTATGGATGGGGGTCACAGAGTCTCTGTTGGTGCGGTATTGCCGGCGGTGCACTGTTGCTGTAGCGATTGGTACTCGTTGTTCTTCAATTCTTAGTAGTCCTACGGCAGACGGGTCGTCTGAGAGACCAGGCAGGGTGTTCAGTTGTCTTATGTCTTCTGTCTCTACGGCTGCTATCCCAAAAGCCCAGCGATGTCCCTTTGGGTCTTTGAAATATCACTCCTGAGATAGTCTATGCCAAGGATGCATGGGGCCTCTGCACCAGTCACGATGGGGTGTTTCTGCCACTCGTTCCCAGTTAAACTCACTTCAGCTTCCAGTACAGTCAGCTGCTGGGATCCTCCTGTCACCCCAGAAATAGAAATGGATTCCGTCCCCACGTACCTGGATGGCATCAGAGTGCATCGAGTGCCGGTATCAACCAAAGCCGTATATCTTTGTGGGTCAGACGTGCCAGGCCATCGGATCCACACAGTCCAATAGATCCGGTTATCCCTTTCCTCTACCTGGCTAGAGGCAGGGCCCCTCTAATCCTGGTTGTGGTACACGATGCTCTCTTCCTGTGAATGTGCTCCGGAGGTCTCTTCAAGAGGATCAGTCATATTACCATTCCCATACCGTCTGGGGTTCTGTCCACAAGAGACCGGAGCAGTGTTGAACCTAGACGAGCCTCCTGATGTGGATGTTTCTCTTTTCAATTCGCGTACCCAGGCTGCTAAGGAGGAGGTGGGTTTCCTATCCCACTTTCTCATGTCTTCTCCATGCTCCTGCAGGAAAAATCAGAGGTTACGTCGCGGAGTTTGTCTTCTTTCCCCGGCTGGGGGACGTCTACTCCTGATGGCAGAGAGTCTTGTTGGTTCCGGTGAGGCATGGTAAATTCCTTCTTTGAGCTCTTTCCTTAGTTTCTGGTGGCCCTCTTCAATCAAGCTCCGGACTTGCTTGGCCAGCTTTGTTTCTACCAATGAGACATGGGTGCGTAGTGGGGCAGCGACAGTGTCCTCGTAAATTCTCAGTTTGTTGACTAACACGCCCACCTTGTCCTCTCCTTCCCTCCACTGCAGTGTTGCCAGGTAACGAGAGTATATCTCTGGTCCGAGCTGTGCGAATCTTAGCTACATTTGTGAAGTGCACTGGACATTATCTGGGCTCTTAGGGAATCTCTCGTCTTCCGAGAAAATGATCTCTAGCACGGCCAATTCCCTCAGGCATCGGATACCTTGTTCTATCGTGCTCCATTTTCCTTGGTACATCTGGAGATCTTCTTTACAGAGGTATCTGTCCCGTACATTTGCCAGCAATCGCCACCAGAGGCTGAGAGTTTCTTGGGTTCTCCCAATCCCCTGGTCAATGACAACATCCTGGGACAGGGATCTCAGCTGCCTGGCCTCACATCCGTCCAGAATAGTGTCATTAGCTGCGGCATCCCAGATGCAGAGCAGCCAGGTCAGGATGGACTCGTTTGCCTGACGGGTGAATTCCCTCCGTAGGTCACGCAGCTCCCCCAGGGATAGAGGGTGAGTGATGATCTCCGGCTCCGTCTCTTCTGCTGGGTGCGATGGTCCTGCCGCATCCTCGTCAGTCACTTTGCGGACTGATTTCCTCTTTGATTTCTTTTTCTGGACGGGGGCAACTGCTAGCGGCTTCGGCTGTTCTGGTTCGACGATGGTCTGCGTTGAGATGTCGACTGCTCTTTTGGTTCTTTTCCTCTTGGCGGCAGTTTGCGTGGACGTGGTGCCTGCTGACTTGCTTCTTTTCTTCTCCTCCTCAAGAAGACACTGTACCACACCAAGTATTGTTCTCTTCCTCAGCATGATGTACACAGTGCTGGTCATAGAGAAAAAAGAAAACAGAACTGACAAGAAGATTATGCCATCCTTAACATCCAGCGAGAACTCAATATTGTCAAAAACGGCTGTGCCTGGCCTGAAAGGCTGGAAGAAACCGCTCTCTCCTCCTACCTCCAGGGGCTGGGGGCGATTGCTGAGGAGGTCCCAGACGTAGCAGCTCAGACTAGGCCAGGCAGACAAAACTGAGTATATAGTCCGAATGGCATTCATCGCCTCACAGGTTATCATGATTTAGGGGGGATAGAATTTATAAATTTAGGGGAACTAGAAGCTGGATAATAATAATAATTTTTTGAACTGATTTAGAAGGCCAGAGATTGGATAATGATTTACTAAGATTTGCTTGCTGAAGACAATGTATTATTGGCTTAATGATTTTGTGCCTACCTAGTATCGGGGAGGATATAGAAAAGAAAGCCAAATAATTGAGCAAAACTACTGAGTGTGACCAAACATCCTGCTCTCAGAGCCCAGAACTGGTACAAGTTAGTTCTAAGGCTTGGACTTGGACCAAGAACCAAGGGAGCATGCGCAAGGGAACGGGGTGAAGAGTTCATCCTGAGGAAGACTACTAACTTCGCCCCTCATTAATCTTCGGGACCCTTGCCCACAATTAATCCGTGACACTGCGCTTGCGCGAACATATTTAAATGAAC
>JAKEPQ010000357.1:0-124652 GCA_024500445.1 Entomyzon cyanotis
GGGGCTTTGTCTAACTTTATGCATATGTAATCTGTAACCTAATATAAATCAAGTGAAGTGCTGCTGACGGCATGCATGCTTTTGGAGGGGCTACCCCCCATGCACCCCAGCTGGAATAAATACATACCTACTTCATAACTATCTGAGTTGTGGAGTAAATTCCGTGCCTCACTGCAGAGAGTCAATCATGGCTTCCTGTCCTTTTCCTCCAGCTGAGATGTCCAAATCTCTGGGGCTTTAGAGGCCTTGACCCGTGTGTGATGGATCCATCCGTGTTCTGCTGTCTTGACGGCTGTTTCTGTGGTCAGTAACACTTGGAAAATTCCACTGTACTTCGCCACCAGTGGTGCTTCTTTCCGTGCCTTAACTAGGACCCAATCTCCTGGCTGGATGTTGTGAACAGCAAAGTCCAAAGGCAGGGTCTGTGCCAGCTGAGCTTCCTGTCAAAGAGATTTCACAAGAAACAGTATCCGGGCTACATATTGTTTTAAATATACATCACTTATTTCTACCCCCCTCCCCACTAGGCTGAGAATTACAAGGGTAAGGAATTCCAAACATCAATTCAAAGGGAGATATTTGAGTATCTCCCCCGGATCTGGTTCTTATTTTTGCTACAGCCAGTGGCAAGAGCTGTATCCCTGACATCTTAGTTTCTATTACTAGCTTCAAAAGGTGCTTCCCCATTTTTCCATTCATTTTCCCTTACCCAAACTCTGGGGGTGCCAGGGGGTATGGAGGTTCCACTGTACTCCCAAAGCAGCCATAACTCCCCTGTTTGAGTCCACTGCTTTCACAGTCTCTCATCCAGGAATTACCTGTTCCAAAAGTACTCCAACACCCAATTTTGTAGTTGCTGAAGCCGTTGCAAATGCTTCTGGGCTCTCCTGCCAGCTTGACACACCACCACCAGGAGATATCTAAACCCTGCCACTCGGGGCATTTCAGTAAAATTTACCCAGCATCTTTGGAAGGGACGCACAGCCTCCCCCCCTTGGCAATTTTCTTAGTAACCCTGTCATTGGTTTTAGCACAAATTAAAAACAAACAAACAAAAAAAACCCTCAATAGCTCGTTTTGCCAGATTAAAAAGACCCACAGCAGCATATAATTTGAGGAAGGCTTCTGCCAAACTCCGGGAGCCCCAATGACTTCTTCCATTGAGTTGTTTTAATATTTGTAAGGCTAGAGCTCTTGGTATCCACTGCTCGCCATCCCTTGTAAGCAAATTATCCTCTCTTTCCTCTGCTCCACTCTTTTTAATGATCTCAAGTTCCTCTGGTGGAAAAGACAGTTTTTCTGGCAGTGGTGGAGCTACTGGGAGCAAAGAGAGGATCTCAGAGATTTCTGGCAGTAGTGCAGTTTTCTGAACCTCTTTATCAGCTAGTTGATAACTTATTGCTTCTTCTGAGCACCTTGCCTGGTGTCCCTTAGCATGTATTATTGCCACACCTTTTGGTAAATTCACACATCCAATAGGTGAGAAATTAAGATCTAATGAGCTAATGTTTTACCCCTGCAGGTTAATAAACCTCTTCCAAAAATTTCTTAAATGCATGTATCACCCCATATGCATATTTAGAATTAGTAAAAATATTCACTATCCTGCCCCAATACAGTTTGCAGGCTCTCACAAGCACATACAGCTCTGCTGTTCGAGCTGACCATGTGAGAGGCAATGTCCCACTTCTTTTAATTCCCTTCCATTAATGATAATGTATCTTTCAAATTGTTTCTCTTTTACTACTCTTGAAGACTCACCAACAAACACATTCCCTCCCCAAGGCCAGGGAGTGCCCCTCAAATCTTCCCTAGCCTGGGTCTGGAGATTTATTACCTGAACACTGTGCAGTCATGGGTTCTCCTCAGCCCCCAAGCAGGAGACTCAGTCAAACCCCCTCATTTTTCAATTCTAAATCCTCTTGTTCCATTAAACAAGATTCACAGTACAATAACCGCGCTGGTCATCCACTTAGAGGCTCTTTCAGTTAACATCGCTAACTTGGTGTGAAACTTTAAAAATCAGATATCCTCCCGTAGTCAGCTTTTGAGTCTCAGTCACCATCAAAGCTGTGGCTGCACAATCTTAGCAGACAATGAGGCCAGCCCCTGGCCACTGGATCCAGCAACTTAGAAAATTAGCAACAGGCCACCGTGTTCCCCAAAGTAGCTGCCAAATTCTCAAAGCATGGGAGAACAACACATTCCCCAAAAGATACTTGCAAACTAAAGTATACTTTACAGAATTGGCCTCAGGATTTTAACCTGCCAATTCTGACTTTTCATGACAACAAACTATGCAGAGAGGACTGAACCCCCTCGGGGACTTGAACCAGGCACACCTTGTCACACTCTTGGCTGCCTGGAACAGCCTGGACAGTGGCTGAGAGACACACCTTGTCCACACCTTCCCTTCAGCAGTTCTAAATTTTTTCTCCTCAGCAGTTAATTTGCATTTCTAAAGCTGTCCCCCTGACTGCTTGAAACGGTTAGGCCAAGCAAGCACACACACACAAAAAAACCCCCATCCAAAACAATACTTAATTGGCACATACTAAAATCGGACACTCCAAAGTTATTTTAACACACTTTCAGCAAATTACTTTATTTCAAGGCCATTTATTTTATGTCCCGACACTCACACAAACTAACACACACACACAGGATCACATGCATTCTGAAAATAATTCATAAGCACCTAAGTAAAACTCTGCTCATAAAAAACCCAACCACTCAGCGTAACCCAGGCAGGAGACTTTAATTCCAAAATACCTTGCAATTGCGTTTTAACCCAAGTAGGAGACTAACTCCAAAATATACAGAACCTAAATTCTTGTATACACCGAAGACTTTGGAATTCACTATGCACTCATATTTTCACCAGGCACTAATACCCAAATCACTATTATAATTACTTTAAATAGAGGCTAGCCAATTATTTATTCATATATATATTTCTTCCATTATTATTATACTTTTTTTTTCCTGAGGCTGCCCACGCTTCTGGGTTTATGTCAGTATGAGCTTTCTCAGACATTTTACACAAAGATACCACAGTGTTAGCTTCTGTATTATTTTTCACAATACTAATGTGCATTCCCACTTTAGCCAGCAAATATCTTCCTAGTGTGATAAATACATAATAATATAGTGTTGGCTTTTTGTAGATATTCATTGTGTGTATGGTTTTATTCTTTTTACAGAAGTAGTCTTGTCATAGAGGTATATAACCAATGTTTTAATTTCTGTTATGAACTAGATTTCGATATAGTAGTAAAAAACTAATAAAAGTAGTTTAAAAGGCTTTCCTTTACTAACCACACTACCTGCTTGACTGGATAACACCCAAAAAGAAGACCTGCCACTGATACCTGACTATCAGCCTATAACCAGATGCAAGGACTACGGACCCAAGCCCAAACTGGGAGACGATAACCAAGACTGGAAGAAACCACAGCTGAAAAAGCGCATGCTCTAAAAAGGCAGGACCAAGGAGGAGCCATGCAAAATAGTTCTTGGAACATGAAAAATAGTTTTGAGAAAAGTTTGAATATGCATGAATGCTTATGAATAGGCATGAGGCTGACGCAATACAAAGAGTATTTAAGATGACTCCCTCAATGGCAGGTGTGCTTCTTGGCTTAGGGCCAAGCACCCAGCGCTGTTTCTTTGCTTTATTGTTTGTTGTCCCCTATTGTCTTTTATTAAACTTTTAAATTTCAACAGGAGAGTGAAGCTCGTTTTTCACACTAGTAAATTACAATCACAATTAGGAATGTGAAAAACAAGGTTCACTCTCCTGTTAGGATTAAAAAGGTTTAATAAAAGACAATAGGGGACAGATAAAAGCAAAAGGTTAAGCCCTGGGTGCTTTGGCATTCAGCCAAAAAAAGCACACCTGGTATGGACAGAGACACCCTTTACATACTCTTCAGCCTAATGCATATTCATAAACAGTTATACATATTCATATTTTCCTCCAAACTATTTTGCATGTTCTGGGAACTGATCCGCCTCCTCGGAGCATGCGCAGTCGTCTTTCATTGATTCTGTTATCACTCCCAGATTGTGGTTCCTGCAGGTGACAGGTGCTGATAGTTGGAATGTCAGAGGCAGGGTCCATTCGTGGCATGTTATCCAGTTCAAGCAGACAGTTCAAGCATTCTAATAAAACTATAACAGCTATTTTACTACTATTAAACTCAGCTAGTACTAGAAAGGAAGACCTTAGTCATCATTACACAGCAATTTTTCACAACCAGGCTACCTCTATAAGAAAAGAATTAAAACAATACACATAGTATCCATTGTAATATTTGCGAAAAGCCAACATTATGACATGTATTTATCACAGGAACAAACGGAAATTCACGCATTTCAAACTTATTCACCACATCTACTAATAAAACACACTCACTCTTCCTTTCTACTCACTCCTTACATAATTAAAGATCTTTTTGACAACTGCCCCTCTTTGGGGACAAAATTCAAAGTGGAACGAGAGGCTCCTGTGTCTACTAGGAAACACACCTCCTCCCGATCTGGACCCACTTTAAAATTTCTCAAGGGCTCCTGTGTGGTGGGTCCCTGGTATAATGGAAGCCCCTGACATCCCTAACAATCCATCTCCATTATCCTGTGGACTTCCTCCTCCTGAGGATCCAGCTGTTTCTGCAGACATTCCCGCTTCCAGTGTCCCTCTGCCCCGCAGTTGGCACACTGATCCCGTCCCAGCCACTGCTTCGGTTGGCTCTCTCATGCCGAGGAAGGAATGCCTTTGCCAGATCTTGGTGGCCAACCCCGTCTCCTCTGTCCCGGGGGCCCTGCAGTCTATTCCTTCGGGGCTGTAATACCTTTGGCATCACCTTTGCCTTTGCCTTTCCCTTATTCCTTCTTACATACATTTGCTGTATCTTTCTAACCAGTTCATTCAGGGGCTTATTCTGCCCTTCCTGCAGCCCCCACCCCCACTACTGCCTGGAGGTGTTTGTTCTCCCACATTTAAAAATCATTCCAGTGACCCAAACAAAATTCCTAACAGACAATCCTAGTCTTTCCATGTACAATCTGCATTTTCCAGATATTCCTTCTGCAGTGTCCAAACGCAGCCCTCCCCATTCCTGCACTCCCAGCAGACACGGCCAGCAGCACCACAGGTGACCCAGGTGTCTTGCAGCCTCACGGAAGCCAGGAGGCCACTGCTGCCCCTGCCCCGGGGAGTGGCAGGGTCAGGGACCACCCGGTGCTGAGCCTGCAGCTGTCCCACAGCTCCAGCTCGCCTCTGCACCTCCCCACAGGCCCCCAGCCCGTGCTCCTAGCCCCGCACCTCTTTTTGTACAGGATCATACATCAGACACCTCTTTCTATTACAACATTCTACACAACCATATTCCAGAGATTTACTTCTATTATCCTTCTTTAAAGTCAGTATTGATACAAGGGAATCAGAAGTTGAGATAACTTGTCGGAAACTGCTCACCACACAATATATCTACTGACTTAGCATTCGTTGTGTTTGGCAAACAAGGACTGTGATACTCTGGAACTTCCACGCTGGCAAAAAACCCAAATTTGTTGTTCTGGCCTTTGGATGGAGAGAAGGTCAGTGAAAAAGACCTCCTGCAAAGACCCCTCCATAAAACAGAACTACACAGGCGCAAGGATATAAAAATGACTTTTGAACTCATTATAATACAAAGCGGGGATAGGTTATGCATATGTATAAGCGTATTGGGAAACTCTATGAATTTGTAACATGTAACCACATATATACTGAGCTATACAGGACTGACGGTGCGCGTGTCTTTGGAGGGCTACCTCCCATGTGCCCGGCGCTGCAATAAACATACCGGCTTTACAACATAAAATTATATAGGTTGTGAAGTTTTGTCTCTTAAATCATTTGGCGAGCCAGGCAGGAGAACCTCTGTCCGGTGCAGGGCTGGCCGGAAACGGACTCTTTGGCGCGCCCCGGGGCACTTCTCCCTGGAAGATCTCTGCTTCTGGCTCGACCACTGCCCGGGCAGAGAAGTATCTACTGGCAGCACAAAAAATGGTATGTTTATCAATCAATAAGTCTACAAGGCGTACGCTTAGCCAGGGAGGGCTGGTAAGGCACTGGAGACTTCTACGTGCACAGCGAGGATCCCCGTTTGGACTTGCAAGCAGCTGGCCAGGGGGCTAGCAGGGAAAGGATTCTGCAAAGATCTGCCAAGGAAGATCGAGGCGAATCCGAGAGTTCTGCTGCATTCCAGGTTTGGAAGCCAAGATAGACCTGCCAATGACTGTATAAGAGGCAGGAGAAAGGGTAAGCAGGATATTACCGTGTGTCTGGGTGTCTGGAGCTCCTATAACCGGCATGTGTGTGTGCTCGGCTTCTAACAACCGGATCCCGGAAGTAAGCGCAGACCGGGGGCGGAAGTGACGCCCCAGATAACCCGGATCCCGGAAGTAAGGTATGAATGTTTAAAGTTTGTGTATTGTTTTGAATGATGTGCATAGAAGTTTATTGTGTAATTCGTCTTTGCTGTGACGGTGTGTTAAGTAATTGCATGCTGTGTATGATAGTTTAAGCTATAATGATTAAACTAAGGGAGAAGAAAAACAGAAAAGAATACTAACCGAGACACACCCCCGTACCCAAGGAGTGGTTAATACATTATACAGGTGACCTAGAGTGGGTAATATAACATTTAAATAAAGATTTTAAGCAGAATGGGAAGTGACCAGAGTAAAGAAACATTAACAAAGAGCCCCCTTGGATGCATTTTAGTGCATTGGAAAGAAATAGCCGGGAGAGGGGGTACAGAAAATAAGAAGACCCTTATTAAATATTGCAACCAGTGGTGGCCTTTATTGTCGCTGTTGAGCGGCTAGCTGAGGAATGACCCAAGGTCTCAGACAAGGAAAGAGAGAAGAAGAGAGCTTTATTGTTTTGATTTCCATATATATAGAGTTTACAGAGGTGCCCCAGATTGGTCAGCTCGAGACCTCCCCCTAGGCCCAATTGGCCAAGCCCGAACTGACCTAATCCGGAGAAGTTGTTTGCAAAACATCCAAACTTTATCTTGTTTATGAAATATAGCAAAATGTTCCCATGGGAAGGACCTGTGCTAGCCACACTTTATATAAATTAGATTGTGATGAAAAATGGCCACTTTTTTGAACTTTAGATTATAACACCCTTTTGCAACTAATGTTGTTTTTGAGAAGAGAGGGAAAGTGGGATGAAGTTTCTTATGTAGACATATTTTTCTCTCTCCACAACCACCCTGAATGGCAGAGAGACTGTGGGCTTGTGCCACCTCAGGATCCCTTGGTATTGGCCCTTGAAAGGGAAAATAAAGCTACTAAAAATAGACTCAAACGATGCTGTTCAGCTTGCAGCATAAACCAAAGATGTACAAAACCGGACAAAGTTCATCATGCAGCAACACAAGAACAAGAATTAACTGATTTTCTTAAGCCCCCTCCTAGGAAGAGAGGATGATGCAGACTTGGAGGACACGCCTTCCCCTCCAGGGAGCCCGGTCTCTGCTCGAACACGAGGGAAGCAGGTGCTGCAAGCACCTCTGCGAGAGGCCGTAGGGCCAGAGGGTAATACAATGCTGATCAAAGTACCTTTTTCTACCATTGACATAGAAGCCTGGAAAAAGATTGCAAAAGATTATTGAGCAGATCCAACAATTGTAAACATTTACGTTTTATAATGAAACAACATAATCCCGATTGGAATGGTCATCAATTGTTATTGGAAGCTGTAACAGAAATCGAAAAACAATTAATTTTGAAAAAGGCAGAGGATTTGGCTGAGGATTATTACAAAACACGACAGGAGGATCACAAAGAGTATTTGCCACTCCAGGACCCAAAATGGGATCCAAACAGAACAGCCAAAATGGCTAAACTACAGGCTTATCAGGAGTGGATAGTGAAAGCCATGGAAAAGGCAATTCCTAAAACCATTAAGTGGTCAGCACTGTATGCAGTCAAGCAAGGCCCCTCCGAGTCTCCAACTGACTTTCTGGAGCGATTAAAAGATGCTATGTGCAAAAACACAACAGTGGACCCTGGGTCAGAGGTGGGGATACAACAATTAGTGTCTCTCTTTTTGGGCCAATCACAGGAGGACATTAGACGTAAACTCCAGAAACTGCATTCAACTGAGAGCAGGAATTTAGAGGTATTATTGGATGAGGCGTGGAGAGTGTACAGTAACCGAGAGGCAAAATATAAAGACGGTGTCAAAAAGTTAGTGACGTTAGTGGAAGAGAGTGGAGAAAGGACTAATCAGAAAGGGAGGCAGAGGCAAGGAAAAACCAGACTGCACAAGGACCAGTATGCAAACTGCAAGAAATTTGGACATTGGAAAGATAATTGCCCAGAGAGGAAAAATACACGTCCCAATAAGAAACGGGATAACTCTGAGGAGAGAGAAATTGCATATGTTAAGGAAGACTGAAAAGGACCGGGGGATTCCACCCTAGCAGATCCCCTGGTTATAGTAAAGCTAGGGGAAAAGGAGAAAGAAGTAGAGTTTCTGGTAGATACAGGGGCAACTTATTCAGTCTTGAATAAAGCTTTGATGCCTATAGGGGAAGATTATGTCATGGTAAAAGGCACCACTGGCCAACCTGAAAAGGCATGTTTCTGTAAATCCCTGAAGTGTAAACTTGGGAAACAATGGGGAATTCATAAGTTTCTATACATGCCCAACTCTCCAAAAGCACTCTTGGGTAGAGACTTATTGGAACAATTACAAGCAACCATTATGTTTAAAAATGGAGAAATTACTCTGGAGGTGAATGATCACTAATATATAGAAATATTAAGCTTAATATTGACAACCACTGAGACCGAAGAAGAAATTAGTGAAGAAATAACAAATCAAGTATTTCCTGAAGTTTGAGCCACTAGTGTTCCTGGGAGGGCTAAGAATGCACCTCCCATACAAATTAAACTCAAGGAAGGAAAACAGCCAGTTAGAGTTAAACAATATCCTTTAAAGAAAGAAGACAGAGAAGGAATTAGCCCAGTAATAGAAAACTTTTTGCAGCTAGGACTATTGAAAGAATGCCAGTCTGATTTTAACACCCCTATACTACCTGTTCGCAAACCTGATGGGTCATACCGGGTAGTGCAGGACTTAAGGGCTCTAAATAAGATCGCAGAGGACCTCTACCCTGTGGTGGCAAACCCATATACCTTATTAACTGAATTAACACCAGAGTTAACCTGGTTTACTGTTCTAGATTTGAAAGATGCCTTCTTTTGCCTCCCTCTTCACGAAGCCAGCCAGAGAATATTCTCTTTTGAATGGGAAAGCCCTAAAAGTGGACGTAAAACTCAGCTCACCTGGACAGTGTTGCCTCAGGGGTTCAAAAATAGTCCTACCATATTTGGAAACCAACTTGCTAAGGACTTAGAATCCTGGGAAGCCCCGCCATCAGAAGGAAAACTTTTGCAGTATGTGGATGACCTCTTAATAGCTACCAAGACTGAAGAGGCCTGTCTTGCCTGGACAGTAAGTCTGCTAAACTTTCTAGGGCTACAGGGATATCGAGTTTCCAAGAAAAAGGCCCAAGTAATGAAGAAAAAGGTAGTCTATTTGGGCTATGAAATCAGTGCAGGACAGAGAACCTTGGGACGAGACCGCAAGGAGGCCATCTGCCAGATCCCGAAACCTCAAACTGTGAAAGAACTCAGAACATTCTTGGGAATGACAGGATGGTGTCAACTTTGGGTTTATAGTTATGGTTTACTTGTGAAGCCTCTATATGCTCTCATAAACACAGAACAGAAAGATCGTCAGTGGACAAAAGAGGCCACATGGGCCTTTGACCAGCTGAAGAATACCCTCATGTCAGCTCCAGCTCTAGGACTTCCAGACGTGAGTAAACCATTCTTTCTGTTTTCCCATGAGAAACAGGGGATTGCCTTGGGAATATTAGCACAGGACCTGGGTCCATATCGACGGGCAGTTTCTTATTTGTCTAAGCAGCTAGATGCAGCAGCCAAAGGATGGCCGGGGTGCCTCAGGGCTGTTGCGGCAGTCATGATGAACATTCAAGAGGCACGCAAATTTACCCTGGGCCAGAAAATGACTGTGCTAGTGTCCCACACAGTGTCTGCAGTGCTGGAAATGAAAGGCGGACACTGGCTTTCCCCACAGAGGTTCCTGAAATACCAAGCAATCATGGTGGAACAAGATGATGTGGAAATAGTGGTAACTAACATTGTCAACCCAGCTTCTTTTCTCAGTGGGAATGAAGGAGAGCCGGTATACCACGATTGTCTGGAGACCATTGAGGCCACATACTCCAGTCATCCAGATCTGAAGGTTACCCCTTTAAATGACGCAGAAACCTGGTTCACTGATGGGAGCAGCTACATCATCAGTGGAAAGCTGTTACAGAATGAGGAGGAAAAGGGGCTTGTGCGAGCAAGGCCAGTATTAGCTGAAGTGGGCCATACAGGCCGCAGCAGTAAGATGGGTGCGGGGCATGCTGACAGGACAGAGTGCCCTTGAGCTCTGGGAAAGTACCGTGAGAAGAATGAGGAGGAACCCTGAGAAAAATGAGGCGGAAACCTGAAAGTGTGAGAATGGAATGCAATGGAATGCAGATTGTAACTTTTAATAGTAAGCATAAGCACTTGTAACAGTATATAAGCCACGCATACCGTGAAATAAATGAAGCTTGCTTATAACTCATATTGAGCTGTTGCTTGCTTCCTCTTGCCTCCCGACAGAAAGCGACATGCTGGGTATGCAGTTACCACCTGCAAAGAGGTAATAGAGTCTGGACCTTTGCCAACAAACACCTCTGCACAGAAAGCTGAGATAATTGCTCTAATCCATGCTCTGGAAATAGCAGAAGGAAAGAAAATAAACATCTATACAGACTCAAGATATGCATTTGGAGTTGTACATGCACATGGAGCCATTTGGAAAGAAAGGGGATTGTTGAACTCACAAGGGAAAAACATCAAACATGCACAAGAAATACTGCAGCTGTTGGAAGCAGTCCAGCTACCTGAGAAGGTAGCAATCATGCACATCAAGGCACACCAAAAGGTGAGCTCTGAATTGGAGGAAGGAAACGAGCTGGCAGACAGAGAGGCAAAAGAAGCAGCAAAAGGTGAGGTAACAACGGAAGGAGCTTTGATCCCAGATGGACAAGTCTCCCTAGATGGTAAGCCAAAATATAACAAAAAAGATAGAAAATTAATTAAAAGTGAGAAAGGAACATACAGCCAAGAGGGATGGGCTATTTCAGCAGAGGGAAGAATAGTAATCCCTTCTCATTTATTGTGGTCATTAATTAGGGAAGAACATCAGAAAACACAATGGGGAGTAGATGCTCTATATAAATATTTAAATGATAAAATTATTGCCAGGAAATTACAAGATACCATCAAACAGGTAACCCAGCAGTGTGATCTTTGCCTCCAGACTAAACCCAAAATTACCTGCAAATTAAAACTTGGTCAAATTGGGAGGGGCCATGGGCCCGGACAGCAGTGGCAAATTGATTTCACGGAACTTCCAAGAAAAGGGGGGTATCGATACTTGTTGGTATTAACAGATACCTTTTCAGGGTGGCCAGAAGCCTTCCCCACCAGAACCGCTAAGGCCCGGGAAGTAACTAAAGTATTGCTACAAGAAATAATACCACGCTTTGGAGTTCCAGCCACAATATCCTCAGACAGAGGACCCCACTTTATTGCAAGGGTGGTGCAGCAAATAAGCTGCCAATTAGGCATAAAATGGAAACTCCATACCCTGTACCACCCTTAATCGAGTGGCCAAGTAGAAAAAATGAACCATCTAATCAAGCAACAGATTGTGAGGCTAGGGCAAGAAGCCAATTTACCCTGGCCCCAATCTCTCCCACTTGCATTGCTACGAATTCGGACCAAACCCGGAACCAAAGAACAGTTAAGCCCCTTTGAAATACTCTATGGGAGACCATACAGAATACAAAAAGGAATATCTACCCAAATTGGGGAAGAAATAATGACCACCTCTATGGTGGCTTTAAGCAAGCAACTCAAAAGGATTGAGAAACATGTGGCTGGAACCCGAAGCCAAGGTTTAGATGGGCCTGTACATGATATTCAACCTGGGGATTATGTATATGTTAAGTCTCTTGCAGAAAAAACTCTGGAGCCACAGTGGGAAGGACCATTTCAGGTACTCCTCACCACTTTCACTGCAATTAAAATCAAGGAGCAGAACGCCTGGATTCATCATACCTGAGTGAAGAAAGCCCATAATTCCCCATGGAAAGTCACGCAAGTTCAACCAGGAAAATTATTTTTCTTGCGATCATAATTATAATCCAGGGATGGGGGAGTACTTCTAGCCAGGACAATACTGAGTGGCCTTGGTCCCAAGCCTTTAGGCGTTTTACAGGATCCATGGGGAAATATTATGATATAAAAGGTTTAAATCTATTAACTGTAGTTATGCATGAAAATCAAGTGTATGCAAGACAAGAATGGGAAAAACAAACATTATGGCAACTTCAGGGGACTGTAGGAGAAGTAATTAAAATAGGTTGTTGAATGATTAATGAAACTGCCTATGAAAAAGCAACCCAAATAAGTGTCTCAGCTACCCCTACTGAAAAGCATGTAGAAGTTTGTACCCGTTCAAAAGAATCAGACTGTTGGTACAGCTTTACATTAGTACAGACTGTTGAGGTGGTTTGTCTTTAGGCCAAGGACACAAATGGGCTCTCGTTCAAATTTAAAATAAATGCTATAGCTGGACCTGTTACAACCTATGCCAGCACTCAAGCCCAAACCCAAACCACACCACCTAAACTTCAACCCAAAATTTATGAAACTGGCCCATATGTAATAAGGAACACGGGTCAACAACAGTTGTTGTTTAACCCAGAGTGGTCTCTTAAACGTGCTGAACTGTTGAACTGTTAATGCAAATCAATGTTTCCAAAATTCAACCAACATGTTCTCCTTTCCTACAAACATCCTTCAAAGGCTGGACAACCTGGCTGCAGAAACAAGTGCTCTCCAGGAGCAGAATACAGAGAGATTTAACTGGCGTGTTAGGGACTGGATTGGGGGTTTGTCTTGGTTTGAAAGACAGGTGTCTGTTAAGAGAGGTTGAACCCTCCCTTAGGACAGAGAATGTGATTTCCCCTCCCTCCGAATTATTTTAATTTTTAAATCAAGGGCTTTCAGGCAAAGGTATGGGAAAAGGAATAACAGTTCTTTACTAGTATCTATAAACAAGCAATAACAATAATAACAACCACAAATAGAACCAGAAACCAATAGCAGATGACTTTTGAGCTGCCGAGCCCTTTCCCACGTGGTGTAATCACGGTCGCAAGCAGCAGGGGCGCTGTTGAGCTCCCGGCCGGGCAGGGCAGGTGCGATGACTGCCGAGCGGCTGCAGGTGGCACTGTGGCGCAGGGTCAGGTCAGCCTCAGGCAGCTAGCAATGGCGGAAGAAGGCTGAGAAGCAGGCAGGCAGCTTGGAGCAGCAAAGCGGGGCGGCAGGGGCTCTCCCCGGCTAGCCAGCGAGGTAGCGAGAATTCTGCAGTCACAGCAGACGCCGCAGTCTCGTGCGGCGAAAGCGGAGAGGGCGGCAGGGACAGCCGGACTCTCCCGGCAGCTGCCACGAGAAACGCAGCCCGGATAAGCGTGCACTTCCCAGTGGGAAAGAGGCTGAATCAAAGCTCACCCAGACAGGAGAAGAACAGAGCACAGTTGGATCTCCTGTGGTCCCAGCCAGAGGCCAAGAGCGGTCTCTCCTCCCGGTGTCTGACGACAAGAGTGCCAGTTCCAATGGCCGACTCCTTCCTTCCCCTGCCCTGCCCAGCACACCCTTTTGTCTCTTACAAAAGAGTTGATGGCTCTAATCACCCAGCTATTTTTTGCTTAGTAACAGGGAGGGAGAAAAAATTCCAATGCCCCCCAACCTCCGACAGGGTTCTAAATGGAATTGACTCAGAAATATTAATGAATAAATTGGCCACTGTACCCGGCGACTTAGTATTGAGTAAGGGGGGTTGATCAAAAAAGGTTTTGGACAAGGTTGTATGAACAAGCTAGGGAAGCAGGACAGTCAGATTTGGCGGACCGGATTATAGCATGCCCTATGACCTGAAATAATGGCAACAGCCCTGATTGGTGGGACCCTTTTCATCATAATGGTATTATAGGGAAACTAGCTCTGCAAAAGAATGTTATTTGTACAAGGTGTGAAGGTTATGGAGGAAAGAGAGGAGCAATAGAAAAATGTTCTGTGTGTAATAGAAGAGGGATGCAAGTTATAGTTCAGCAGATTAGACCTGGCATGGTGCAGCAAATCCAAACTTTGTGTCCAGAAGGCAAAGACCAAGGTGAAAGAATAAATCCGAAAGACAGGTGTAACAACTACAATGGCTCTAAGGTTGTAAGAGAGAAAAAGATCATAGAAGTTCGTGTCGACAAAGCTATGAAAGATAGTCATAAGATAATATTTCATAGAAAAGGTCACCAAGAGCCTGATCTGGAGCCTGGTGATGTTCTAATTGTGCTTCATAAAAGAGATCACCGTGTCTTTCAGAGACAAGGGCATGACTTAATCACAAAAATGAGAATTCAACTCTCGGAGGCTGTATGTGGTTTCCAAAAAACAATTGAAACACGGGACAACAAAGTTCTTGTCATATGTACTAGGCCAGGTAAGGCGATAAAACATGGTAACCTAAAGTGTATCTACAAAAAGCCTGTCTACAAATCTCCAATAGATAAAAGCAGCCTAATTATACAAATTTTGGTTCAGTTTCCAGAGCACTACTGGCTTCCAAAGGAGAAACTGGTGGAAATGGATGTCATTTAAGATGTATATTTTCACAATGAAAACTGCATGGCTGTAATAGCCACCGCTTGTGGTTTTTGTGTTCAGCAAATTGAGTTGTTGCACTGTCAGGATCACCTTTTTGTAATTATGTTGTGTTCTTGTAGTCTTTCCATAGAGAGCAAATGTTATACAGCTGAGAACCAACCAAGTTAGTATAAGGTGGTGGTTTTGATTGGCCCAAAACATCAGCAAAGTATCTTTAACATCAAAAACAAATTTAAACCCCTCAAAAGCTGTTGTAGTAGGCCTGAAGAAGTGTCTGAGGGGTGAGGAGTGGCACAAAGATGGCTCCTGTGTGTCCTGAGTGAAAGTTCTGGAAGTTTTTTCATCAAGTCCAGTAGAGCCAATCTCTGATGGCTCTGAAAGTGATGGACATGCTGCCGGCCAAGGCTGGGCCAATTAGAGGTGCTAGTTATGCCTCTGTGAAAACATATTTAAGAAAAAATGAAAACAAGGTAGGCACGCACTTCTTTGTAGTTTGGAAGAGGAGGAGGAGGTGGTAAAAGTATGTGAAGGGAGAAGAGCATGGAGACACCAAGGTCAGTGGAGAAAGTGGGAGAGGATGTGCTCCAGGTGCCAGAGCTGAAAACCCTCTGCTAGCTGTGGTGAAGACCATGGGGGGAGCAGGTGGTCCCCCTGAAGCCAAAGGAGTCCACAGGGGTGCAGAAATCCACCCACAGCCCACACCAGAGGAGCAGGTGGATGCCTGGAGGAAGCTGTGAACCAGTGGGAGTCTCATCTAAAGAGTTAAAGCTACGAAGGCCTTGCAAGAGCAAGAAAGGCCTTGCTCCTGGGATGGAAGCAGCCTGGCCTCGGCTTGGGAGAGTCTGCACCTTATGGACAAGAGAACTCATGTTGCAGCAGAATTTGGGCGGGATGTTGCTCGTGAGATCGGACCCACGCCATAGAAGTTTGCAGAGGACTGTCTCTCGTGGGAGGGACCCCATGGATAAATAGAGGACCCCTCTCCCTGATGGACTGAGCAGAGAAAAAACCCTTACCCTGCTCCCTGCCCGTGCTGTTGGTTGGAAAAGAGGGAAGGGAGGGGTGAGCGGAGAGACTGCTTCTTAAGAGGGAAGGGGGTGAAAGCAGAGAAACTGCCTGGAGAGAGAGAGAGATAAGTAGAGATAAAGAGTATTTGTAGTAGAAGAATTGTGGTGATGAATAGATTTATGGACCTGCTCCGTGGACTGAGAAAATACCCCATACCCTGCCCCCCTACCCGAGCTGTTGGTTGGAAGGAGGAAAGGGAGTGAATAAAAAATGGGTTCGTAAGAGGGAGGGGGGTGAGTGAACATGGTGTCTGAACAGCTTATTTTTACCTCTCATTTATCCTCTGACTCTGTTAGGTAATTAAATCACTTTGCAACTTTAAGTTTAGAGCCTGTCTGCCCTTTCTTCCGTGCATCCACCTACCAGTGTCCTATCTCACTTAACTCATGAGATTGGTGTGTGTTTTAACAGTTTTTTTCTTCTTTCCCCTCTCCTGGCAAGTCTGCAGCAAGAGAGAGACGGAGTGCCTGGCGTTTAGTCAGAGTCAAACCCCGACATATATGTTTTCCTTGCTGTGAAAGTTCTCAATTTATTGGCGTGTAATGTCACAAAACTGCAGCTATTGACTTTTTGTTATTATCCCATGGGCATGAGGATGAGGATTTTGACAGTGTGTGCCATATGAATTTAAAAATCAAATCAACATTAATTCATGAACATGTTCAAAAATTGGTGGAAACTACATAGAAGATGCTTGTACCGTGTTTACTATCTTTTCTGCAAGGGCCTTGCAAGGAATAGTAAACATTGCATTTGTAGTTGAAAAGCAAAACGGGGGGGGGGGGGGGAATTGTGGTAAGATAGGCTGCGGGGAGCCTAGACCTAAATAAGCTACAGCTGTGCCTCTAAAGAAGCGAGGTAAACAACTTGTTAGAGAATGAAGCAGAGAATGCGGATGTGTATGATAATTAGAAAAGGCACCTGTGGATAGTTTACTAACCAATGGTAATGTAATGAGGAACACCTGTTGTGCATGTGAAGAAAGAGTATAAAAAGGTGTACCAGGGGATAATAAATTGCTGATGCCTAAGGCTGTCTTGTGTGTCAGTGTTTGAGTCCACTGTCAAAGGAAGACCCAGGGAACTACAGGCTGGCTAGCCTTACCTTGATGCCTGTGAAAGTAATGGAGCAAGTAATCCTGGAAACCATTTCCAGGCACAGGAAGGACAAGAAAATAATCAGGAGTAGCCAGCATGGTTTTATCAAGGGGAAGTAATGCTTAACTTACACAGTAACCTTCTATGCTGAAATACCAGTGTGATAGGTTGACCCTGACTGGCTGCCAGGTGCCCACAAAGATGCTCTATCACTCATCCACCTCAACTGGACAGGGGAAGAAAACAGGATAAAAAGCTCATATTTCAAGATAAGGACAGGGATATCACTCAGCAATTACCATCATGGGCAAAACAGACTCCACTGTGGAAAATTAATCAAATTTATTGCAAATTAAACAGAGAATATGACAATCAGAAATAAGGACCAATCCAAAACCCATTCCCCCCCACCTTCTTCCTGGACTCAGCTTCACTCCCAACTTCCCTACCTCCAACCCCTGAGCAATGCAGGGGGATGGGGGTTTTCGGATGTAGTCAGATCATCACACACTGTCTTTTCCACTCCTTCCTCCTTGTGCTCTTCATCTGGTTCAGTGGGAGGTTCTTCCTAAGGAAGATAGTCTTTCAGGAACTTCTCCAATGTGGGTCCTTGCCATGGGCTGCAGTTCTTCATGAACTGGTCCAACATGGTACCTTTTCACAGGTTGCAGACCCTCAGGAACAGACTGTTCCAGTGTGGGTCCCCCACAGGGCCACAGGTCCTTCTAGGAGCCTGCTCCAGCTCTGGCTTTACACAGGATCACAGTTTCTTTCAAGGCAAATCCACCTGCTCTGGCAAGGGGTCTTCCATGGACTGCAGAGGGACAACCTGCATCACTGTGGTCTTCACCACAGGCTGCAGGGGAATCTCTGCTCCAGCACCTGGATCACCTCCTCTCTCTCCTTCTTTGCTGACCTTAGTGTCTGCAGAGTTGTTTCTCACCTATTCTCGCTCATCTCTCTTCCAGCTGCTGTTGTGCAGCAGTTTTTACCCCTTCTTAAATATTTTATAACAGAGGCGCTACCAATGTTGCCTATTGGTTCAGCTTTGGCCAACTGCCAGTCCATCTTGGACCTGGCTGGAATTGGCTGTGTTTGACATGGGGATAGCTTCTGGCATCTTCTCACAGAAGCCACCCCTGTAGTTCCCCCTTCAAACTTTGCCATGCAAACCAAATACAGCCTGGTGTGGTGGTGCACCTCCCCCCCCACACTCCTTTCCAGGCTGCAGTGTGATCTGACAAATGCTTCTTAGGCCTTTAACATCACCTGGGCTCAGCTCTTTCTGAGCTTATCAAAAACACTGTCTGCTCCCAGGAACTCCTAACAAGCTTCTGTTTTTCTCATGATCAGCCTTGGAAAATATTTCTCTGGCCTGAATGGCATAACATTCTTGTTCTCACACTTTCAAAGAAAGTGTTGATGCAAACTGTGGCCAGGACGAAACATTGTTATGACTAAAGCCCACTCTCTTGTTGTAACCCTATAAACAGCAGTCCAAGATGGGGCCCTTTGAGCTCTCCTGGACTGCAGCAGGCCTGAGATCAGCAATCTCCCTCTGAGTGGGATGTCTCTCAGAGCCAGCAAACCCTCAAGTTTGCTATACCTGGAGGATTGCCGAAACACGACGTGTCCTGGGCTGATACCCTCACTCCTTGAGGACTGATCCTTCACCCATCAGGAGATGCAAAAGCATCTGAAGTGTGTATTTTCACTGCCCTCTGAGGGAGATTTTTCCACAGGTACCTTATCTTACACTGACTATTTCTGTCTGCGTGCATACCCTTTGCACATATGCTATAGCAAATCTGGAAGTTAGGTAAAGTTATAATTATAACTCAGGCTAATGCTGTTAAGTGTTATTTCTCTGTTAGATTGTTAATGTTAAGCTAGAAATTAAGCTATAAGCACTGTTAAGTGTTATTGAGCTTTAAGCTGCATTCCTTTTCATCCTTGTTTACACTCTTTACACACACACCCCTAGGTAGTTTTCAATTAATTTTTGTTTTGATTGCCTGGATTTTGTTTGGTTTTGTTGTTGCTTGATTTCCCTTGTTGTGCCTTAGTTGTCCTTTGTAAGTAGAGTGAATCTTGCCAATGAATCTGTTGTACTTTGTATTTTAATATTAAATCAGACTTTTGCTCATACCCTTGTTGGTGATTTTTTGGGCGAGCTCAAGCACACCCATTCAGGACACCTGGCTGCCTTGACTTGAATTAGGCTTTCAACACCATCTCCCATAAGAGCCTCAGAGAATGTGATTAAGTATGGGCTGGATGAGTAGATAGTAAGGTGGAATGAAAAACTGAATGGCCAGGTCTAGACGATGGTGATCAGTGGCATGTAGTCTAGTTGATGACCAGGTTTTGATACCATCAGGGAAGAGGGAAGTGAGAGAGAATAAACAGGGTTCTTTCTGGATCTCCATATAAAAGGCATGACAACAAATGGTTTAATAAGATAACTACTTTAATAGGACAGAAGAAGAAGAATATATATATATATAGCAAGTTGTATTGGGTTTGCATGGCCTGGTTTTTTGTAGCGGGGGTGGGGCTGGGGGGTGGGGCGGCACAGAGGTGGCTTCTGTGAAAAGCTGTTAGAAGCCTCCACCAAGTCCAGCAGAGCCAATCCCTGGTGGCTCCAAAGATGGATGTGCCACTGGCCAAGGGCAATTAGAAATGGTGGTAACGCCTCTGTGATAACATATTTAAGAAGAAATCAAAACAAAAGTAAAAGTCGTGGCTCAGTTTTTTGTGGTGGGAGAAGAGCGGAGTGAGAACATGTGAGAGGAACAACTATGCAGACACCAAGGTCAGTGAAGAAGGAGGGGCAGGAGGTGCTCCAGGGGCCAGAGCTGAGATTCCTCTGCAGCCCATTGTGGCTAGCACAGACCTTTCCCGTGAGAATTCTTTCTCTCTTCTTCCTGTGTTTTTATAAACAAAGATAAAGTTTGGATGTTATTAAAACAGTTTCTCGAGATGTGGACAGTTCAGGCCTGGCCAATGGGCCTAGGGGGAGGTTTTGAACTGACCAATCTGGGTGACCTTTGAAAGTCTATATAAGTTAGAATTAATTAATAAAATATCTCTTTATGCCACACTGAGAACCTGAACTTCTTCTCTCTGCTAGCGGTTCAACAGCGACAGCCCATCGTGAGGATCATGGTGAAGCAGGCTGTCCCCCTGCAGCCCATGGAGGTCCAAGGGGGATGCAGAGATCCACACCAGAGCAGGTGGATGCCTAGAGGAGGCTGTGATCCTGTGGGAGACCCGTGGAGAGAGGGGCCCTGCTCCCATGCTGGAGCAGCCTGTCCTTGGAGGACTGCACCCTGTGGAAGAGTGTCCCAAGCTGTAGCAGTTTGAGGGGGACTGTTGCCCATGGGATAGACTCACGTTTCAGCAGTTTGTGGAGAATTGTTGCTCATGAGATGGACTCATGTTGGAGAAGCTCGCAGAGAGCTGTCTCCTGTGGGAGAGACCCCATAGTGCAGCAGGAGAATGACTCCTCTCCCTGAGCAATGGGAGAAGCCTAGGCTGATGAACTGACCATAACCCCCATTCCCTGCCTCCTTGCTTTGCTGGGGTAGGGGGTATAGCTGGAAGGAAGGGGGTGGGGGTGGAAGGAAGGTGTTTTTAAGGGCTTATTTTACTTCTCATTATCTTGGTCTGATTTTGTTAGTAATAAGTTTACTTCATATCTCTAAGTTGAGCCTGTTTTGCCTGTGATGGTATTTGGTGAGCAATCTCTCCAGGTCCTAATCTCAACCCATGAACCCTTTGTTATATTTTCTCTCCTCTGTCCAGCTGCAGAGGGGAGTGAGTGAGCTGCTTTGGTGGATGCCTGGCATCTGGCCCAGGTCAACCCGCCACACAAGTAAATCTTCTGTCTCTTTTTATGCTGAGCAATCCACATTCATGAAGAGTCAGATGGGGCCCAGATGGATTTTCCCACGGCATGCTGTTGAGATTCTGCCCATAGAGAGAAGCACTTCCTTTTTGGTTGTTTGAACTGTTATATAATTTCCTTACAAGAAAACAATTCTATTCCTAAAGGATGTTCACATGAGAATTTCTTGATGTACTTTTAGATAAAGGTGACACCATGCAGGTGCTAGAATCACCAGTATACAGTGGGAGTTGCCTGCAGGCTCCTCTGTTACAGTGAGCTGGATGAGGTTATCCTGCTGTAAGGAATTTGTGCAGCCCAGCAAATGCCTGAAGGCCAAGCTGTACACACAGCACTGCACAGACCTGGGCCTACTCTGGTTAACTGTTATGTTGATCACTAACTCCTCCATGTACAATGGTCACTCAGCCAGGACCACTACATTCCACCCCTTGATCCACATACAATGTACCTTTCTCAAATACATTATAAATGAAAGATTATATTAATAACAGACTGGCTTCTTCAAGGTCCTGAACCTCAGGAAGAATAACCTCATTCATCAGTACAGCTGCTCAAAAGCAGCTCTGGGAGTCCTGGTGGACAGCAAGCTGTCCATGACCCAGCAGTGTGTCCTTGTGGCCACGAAGGCCAATAGTATCCTGGGGTGCATTAGGAAGAGCATTTCCAGCACATTGAGGGAGGTGATCCTGTCCCTCTACTCAGCCCTGAGGAGGCTGCATCTGGAGAGCTGTGTCCAGTTCTGGGCTCCTCACTCCAGTGGAGGGCTATGAAGATGATTAAGGGAGTGGAGCATCTCTGTTATGAGGAAAGGCTGAGGGAGCTGGGCATGTTCAGCCTCGAGAAGGGACAACTGAGAGGGGACCTCAGCAATATCTATAGGTATCTCAAGGGAGAGTGCCAAGAGGATGGAGTCAGGCTCTTTGTGGTTGTGCCAAGCATTAGGACAAGAGGCAACAGGCAGAAACTGATGCACAGGAAGTTCCATCTGAATATGAGGAAGAATTTACTGTGCTGATGACTGGATGTCGGAGGTTGGGGAAGGCCTTGGAATTTTTCTCCATCACTGTTACTAAGCAACAAATAGTTGGGTGATTAGAGCCATCAACTCTTTTGTAAGAGACAAAAGGGTGTGCTTGGGCAAGGCAGGGTAAGGGAAGAGCCGGCCATTGGAACTCTCTCTCGTTCGGATGCTGAGAGGAGAGGCTGCTCTTTGCTTTCGGCTGCGACCAGAGGAAATCCACTTTTGCCCTGTTTTTCTTCTCCTGGCTGGGTGAGCTTTGATTCAACCTTTTTTCCCACTGGGAAGTGCACGTTTCCCTGGGCTGCGTTTCCTCGCAGCAGCTGCCGGGACAGTCCGGCTGCCTCTGCCACCTGCCCCCGCCCTCTGCCGCACAAGACCGTGGTGTCTGCTGTGACTGCAGAAATCCTTGCTACCTCGCTAGCTAGCCGGAGAGAGCCAGCTCCTACCCCTGCCGCCCTGCTTTTGTGCCGCTCCGAGCTGCCCTGCCTGCTCTTCAGCCTGTCCACCATTACCAGCTGTGTGAGGCTGACCTGACCCTGCGCCACAGCGCCATCTGCAGCCGCTCGGGAGTCATCGCACCTGCCCTGCCTGGCCGGGAGCTCAACAGCGCCCCTGCTGCTTGCAACCGTGATTACACCACACGGGAAAAAGGCTCGGCAGCTCAAACGTCATCTGCCATTGGTTTCTGGTTCTATTTGTGGTTGCTATTATTATTGCTTGTTTATAGATACTAGTAAAGAATTGTTTTTCCTTTTCCCATACCTTTGCCTGAAAGCCCTTGATTTTCAAAATTAAATAATTCGGAGGGAGGGGGAAATCACATTCTCTGTCCTAAGGGAGGGTTC
The DNA here is from genome assembly GCA_024500445.1 of Entomyzon cyanotis. Classification (NCBI taxonomy): domain Eukaryota; kingdom Metazoa; phylum Chordata; class Aves; order Passeriformes; family Meliphagidae; genus Entomyzon; species Entomyzon cyanotis. The sequence continues at coordinate 22,807 of JAKEPQ010000357.1, forward strand.
AACCTCTCTTGGCAGACACCTGTCTTTCAAACCAAGACACTGGAGCACTGGAACAGATTGCCCAGAGAGGGTTGGGAGTCTCCCTCATTGGAGATATTCAAGAACCATCTGGATGCAATTCTGTATAATGTGCTCTGGTATGACCTTGACTGAGCAGGGAGGTTGGAACAGGTGGCCCAGTGTGGTCCCTTCCAACCATTTTGTGATTCTGGGATTCTGTGTTATTTTCAAGACCTAAGTACAAGGCCCAATAAAGCAGACATGTCCTATTCAAGATCACAAACTCCTCAAATACAATGTCTTCCACAGGCTGCCCAGTGCAGGTAGTAACTAGTCATGTATCCCAGGAGTCAATACTGGATCCCGTCCTGTTCATCACCTTCATTAATGATCTGGATCATGAGGCAGAGTGTACCCCCAGCCATTTGCAGTTGACGCCAAACTGGGAAGAGTGGCTGATACACCAAGGGTTATGCTGCCATCCAGAGGGACCTCAATAGGCTGGAAAAATGAACTGACAGGAACTTAATGAAGTTCAGCAAGGGCAAATGATAAGTCCTGCACCTGGGGAAAAACAACATCAATATGTGCTGGGGACCTGTGACATCCCACCATATAAGGGGAAGGGAGCACCCAAGATTCTTAGATGTTCATGTTTGAAAGGAACCGCAAAAGTCAGAGGGTTTGCAAAAGCTTACAAAGTTTTTTTAGTGAATTGCACACTTGGCATGGAAATTGGTATGTTGGTCCCTGACCTCCCACTATAATCACAGGGCAGTGGGTTTTGGATAAAGAAGTAGGGTGAAAGGGAAGAGAGAAAGAAAGAGATGAATTAAAGGGGGGGGGGGAGAGAGAGAGAGAGAGAGAGAGGAAGTGTTGGAGGTTAGAATTTTTCCTTTTGTTATCTTTCTCTTAGGGAATTGTGGCAAGCACAGACTCTTTCCCATGGGAATTTTCTCTTCTTCTTCCTGTGTTTTTTATAAATAAAGATAAAGTTTGGATGTTATTGAAACGGTCTCTGGAAAGATAGGCGGTTCAAGCCTGGCCAATCGGCCTACGGGGAGGTTTTGAATTGACCCAATCCGGACGATCTTTGAAAGTCTATATAAGTTTTAGAATTAAAAAATAAAATCAGAATTTTGCCACATTTGATCGGCCTGGTTCTTTCACTCCACTAGTGGTTCAACAGCGACAGGGAATTTTTTTCCCATCTGTTGCTAAGAGACATTAACAATCGGTACTTAAAACAGAGAAAAGATGTACCCATGGGGGGGGGGAAGGTGAGCACCTGGCCGCACTTCTCTTATCTGAGGGTTTTCTCTCCGAGGGGCAGAGATCCCATGAGACTTGAACTAGGGGAAGGGGCTGAGTGCAGCTCCTAGCTCTCTTGCTCTCTGGGCATCGGAAAGGACAGTTGGGCTGCTGCTTTCCCGCGAGATAGTTTGCTGCAACTGCCGAAGCCCAGCTCTGTGCTACCTCTTCCTTACTGGGTGAGCCTTTCTTTGTAAGAGCAGCTGTTGAACTGGGACCTTATTAACACCCAATTTCACTGGGAAGGACCTTTACCATCCACTCAGGTGCCTCAGGGGAAACCCGGGACGCTAACCCTCTCCCCACTCCTGGAGGGCGCGTCTCCCTGGCTGCTTGCCGCAGTTGCCACGGAGGAGCCTGGATGCCACTCCCTAGCTCTGCCGCTTCCTCGGGTTTGTTTCTGTTACACTGTAACCCAACACCCCCTGCCTGCCGGGACACACCACAGCTTCTGCCACAGCTGTGGAGTTTCTGCCACCTCTTGCTTGCTACCCCAGGTGAGCCAGCCCTGCCGTTCCAGCTTGCTGCTCTGAGGTTCCTGCTGCACGCCATCCTACCATCCAGCCCGCCTGCCATTACTGCGAGGGAGGCTCGCCTGACCTCGCGCTACAGCCACCCCCTGCAGCCGCGGGGGGAATCATCGCACCTGCCCTGCCCGGCTGGGAGCTCAACAGCACCCCTGCTGGTTGTAACCATAACTGCACCAAAGGGGAGGGTGCCTGGCAGCCCAGAGAAGGCTGCCACTGGGTTTCTGGTTTTGTTTGTTGTTGCTCATTTGCCTCGTTATAAATACTAGTAAAGAACTGTTATTCTTTTTCCCATATCTTTGCCTGAAAGCCCCTTCATTTCAAAGGTATAATAATTTGGAGGGAAGGGGGGTAATATTCTTTATTCTAAGGGAGGTTCCCGCCTTCCTTAGCAGACACCTGTCTTTCAAACCAAGACAGAAAGTCAGAAAGTCAGACAGACAGAAAAAAAGATCACCAGTCCTGTCTCCAGCACTGATCCAGCTGATGGGATGTCCAGGGTCTTGGAGGTGATTTAGGGGGGCTAGAAGTTGGATAATAATCTTCTGAAACTGATTCAGGAGGCCAGAGGTCGGATAATGATTTACTAGGAGCTGCTTGCTGAAAATAATATATCATTTGCTTAATGATTTTTGTGCCTGCCTAGCAAAAGAGGGGATGCAGAAAAGAATGCAAAATAATTGCTATAAATTAGTAATTGTGACCGAACATCCTGCTCTCAGATCCCAGAACTGGCTCAAGTCAGTTCTAAGGTTTGGACTTGGACCAAGAACCAAGGGAGCATGCGCAAGGAGACAGGGTGAAGAGTTCATCCCGAAGAACACCTTGGTTACTGCCGACCAACCTGCCCACGACCACTGGGACCCCTGCCTACAATTAATCAAATGGCACTGTGCTTGCACAAGCATATTTAAAAGAACTTTGAGCTCATTATAATACGAAGTGGGGATAGGTAATGAATATGTACAAGGGGCTTTGTGTAACTTCATGCATATGTAACCTGTAACCTAATATAAACCCAGTGAAGTGCTGCTGAGGCGTGCATGCTTTTGGAGGGGCTACGCCCCATGCACCCCAGCTGGAATAAACACATACCTACTTCATAACTATTTGAGTTGTGGAGTTAATCCGTGCCTCATTTTTGCCATCCAGAGGGGACAAAGTCTGCCTGGCTGCAGGATCGACGGAGGGGCTGACATCCTGTCTTGGTTTGAAAGACAGGTGTCTGCTAAGAGAGGTTGAACCCTCCCTTAGGACAGAGAATGTGATTTCCCCTCCCTCTGAATTATTTTAATTTTTGAAATCAAGGGCTTTCAGGCAAAGGTATGGGAAAAGGAATAACAGTTCTTTACTAGTATCTATGAACAAGCAATAACAATAATAGCAACCACAAATAAAACTAGAAACCAATAGCAGATGACTTTTTGAGCTGGTGAGCACTTTCCTGTGTGGTGTAATCACGGTCGAAAACAGCAAGGGTGCTGTTGAGCTCCCGGTCAGGCAGGGCAGATGCGATGACTGCCGAGTGGCTGCAGGTGGCGCTGTGGCGCAGGGTCAGGTCAGCCTCAGGCAGCTAGCAATGGCGGAAGAAGGCTGAGAAAGCAGGCAGGCAGCTTGGAGCAGCAAAGTGGGGCGGCAGGGGCAAGGGGGCTGGCTCTCCCCGGCTAGCCAGCGAGGTAGCGAGAATTCTGCAGTCACAGCAGACGCCGCAGTCTCGTGCGGCAAAGCGGGGCGGGTGGCAGGGACAGCCGGACTCCCTGGCAGCTGCCGCGAGAAACGCAGCCCGGAAAGCATGCACTTCCCAGTGGGAAAGGGGCTGAATCAAAGCTCACCCAGCCAGGAGAAGAAGAATAGAGTGCAGTTGGATATCCTGCCGTTGCAGCCAGAAGCAAAGAGCAGTGGGCAACTGCTCATACTGGAGAAAAAAGTCGTGATGCCATTGCCCATTGGAAATTAGTCCAGTGTCCCGATGACGAGAGTGCCAGTTCCAATGGCTGGCTCCTGCCTTACCCTGCCCTGCCCAAGCACACCCTTTTGTCTCTTACAAAAGAGTTGATGGCTCTAATCACCCAGCTATTTTTTGCTTAGTAACAGGGATGGAGAAAAAATTCCAATGCCCCCCCAACCTCCGACACATCCTAAGGCGCGCCCCAGGATTTTCCTTGAAGACCTCCGCTCCTCAGCCGCTCACTGCGGGGGCAAACAATGACCATCTGATACAGCGGAGAAACAGTATGTTGTTATGGGTATAGGGAAACCTGTAAGTTGTATATGCGTGGCTAGGGCTGCTGATAAGTCTCAGAGAGACATCCCTGCCCTCAGCCTTGTCCCTGAGTGGATGACGCTTGCAAGCAGCTGGCTAGGGGACCCGGGAATCGGTGGGGTAATTCGCAGTCCCTAGCTGGCAAAGGGGGAATTCACTGGCTGATAGAGCAGCCCGCTAGCGATCCTGGGGGTGGATCGAGTGAATCCCAAGAGAAACTTTTTGAACTGCTGTTATCACCAGTGTTTGTGTATTGTTTGAATGTGTGTATGAGACGCAGACTAGATAGTCTGGATCTGCGAAGCAAGTGGGGGTCTTTTTAACCATGGTTCCGGATCCCCATGAGGGGACCAGCTGGTGAAGAGACGCAGCGAGTGGTTTAATAAAGTTGGAATGAATATTTGGGTATGGTTGGGAATTATTAGTTTTGGTATATTACTGCTGGGTATTGAAATTTCTGTTGTAATTTGTTGTCATGTTTGTCATGCTGCAATAAGTGTTGTATTGTAGTAAGGGTATGCTGTGTGTGGTTGCTTGAAATTGTTATAAAGTTTTGGGTGAGTGTATGCTGTTGATTGAAACTGTAGTGGCAAGTGAATAAAGGAGAATTTTACACCGCAGCCAATTAGAAGACACTGCCTGTCCCCCGGTGGCTATATCAAAGGGGCATAGCCCCCAGACCTTTGGCTTTATGTGGATGAAGTACAGCACTTGCGCCATGGCATGATTAATGGATTTTAACACAGTGTCAGGTTTGCGAAGTCAGGAGATATTATTCTTCCACCGACCTGTTAGAGAACAATTGAGTAGATTGTAAAGAAAATAAAAGTTGGAGCATTAAAAAAGTTTTGTGTGGACAAAACCACCAAGTCCGTTCTATAAGCGGTGCAATTTTAGAAGAATATTGGGAATATTACTTAATCTACTTTGTGAAAAAAGAATTAAAAGAAAAAAGAGTAAAAAGGCAAGGCATAGGGAGAAAGCATACAAAAAGTGCCTGCCTTCCTTCCTCCTCTCCTCTCCTCTCCTCTCCTCTCCTCTCCTCTCCTCTCCTCTCCTCTCCTCTCCTCTCCTCTCCTCTCCTCTCCTCTCCTCTCTCTTTCTTTCTCTTTCTCTCTTTCTTTCTCTCTTTCTCTCTTTCTCTCTTTCTCTCTTTCTCTCTTTCCCTCCCCTTGGTGATTTCACTTTGAGTACAGAGGACTCTGTTTTCCTTAGTAACTCGACTCAGTGGGGAGAAAGATCTTGACCTTTCCTTCCTTTTTCTCTCTTCCTCGTAGCAGCTTGACTTTGAGTGAAATAAATGAGATGTGTACTGGATGCCAAAAGTACTTCTTTGCCCTGAATGTAAAAACAATTATTGTAAGGCTTGGACATTGTGTGAGTGTGCTGCGTGTCACAAAAAGTAGTATTGTATCTCTCATTTGAGATCAAAGTGGTGTCAAGTGTGTGAGGATTTTGAAATTCAAGCTCAACATAGAATAGCTCAAATAAAAAGTGGGGACCTTAACGAAAGAGATGCGCTTACTATTGTGACAAAGTGGTCAGAAGCAGTTGTTGTTGCCTTAGTGTGTGGGAAGAGTCATTTAATCCCAAAAACCTGGTCGGTGCATGAGGAAAATTGAGAAAAGACAGTAAGGCAGTGTGAAAAGAGGTTTGCATGGAAACGAGATAAAACCAAGAGAAGGAAGTCGATAAGATGGGGACTGGGCAAAGTAAAGAAATTCCTAAAACAACTCCACTTGGCTGTGTTTTGGCACGTTGGAAGGAAATTGCAGGGAATGGAGGCACAGAAAATAAAAGAAGCCTCATCAAATTTTCAACTCAGTGGTGGCCTCTGTACAAGCTAGATGACAGGACCAAATGGCCACCTCATAGATCATTAGATTATAACACCTTATTACAGTTAATGTCGTTTTTAAGATGGGAAAGAAAATGGGGTGAGGTCTCTTACGCTGATATGTTTTTCTCCCTCCGAAATCACCCCGAATGGCAGAGAGATTGTGGGATCAGGCCTCCCACCAACCCTATGGTACTAGCCCTTGAAAAGGAAGACAAAAACAGCAGGGGAAAAATTAAGAGGTGCTGCTTGTCTTGTAGCATAGGTCAGAGATGTATAAAATCAGACAAGGTTTACCAAGAAATGGAAGAACAGGATTTAACCAATCTGCTTAAGCCTCCCCCCAGGAGACAGGAAGAAGATGTGGACTCGGAAGGAACATTGACTCCAACTCCCTCTCGCCCAGACAGCCCTGTCGCATCTCGGACCAGGAAACAGGCACTGCAAGCTCGCCTAAAGGAAGCAGTTGGGACCAGAGGGAGACACAATGCTGATTAAGGTACCTTTTTCTACAATTGACCTAGATGCATGGGAAAAAGTTGCCAAAAATTATCGAACTGATCCGGTAGGTGCCGCTAAGTGTTTGCGATTCATAATTAACATTAATCTAGATTGGAGTGATATCCATTTGTTATTGGATGCATTAATCAAAACTGAAAAACAACTAATTTTAAATACAAAAGGGGATTTGGCAGAGGACTATAATAAAACACAACAAGAAGATGTAAAATATTACTTCCCACTTCAAGACCCTGTCGGGGTTTGACCCTGACTAAATGCCAGACACCTCTGCTCTCTCCTGCCGCAGACAAGCAGGAGAAGGGAGAGAAAAAACTGTTAAACACCACCGGATTCATGAGTTAGATAGGACACTGATAAGGGGATGCACAGAAAAAAGGGAAAACAGGCTCTAAACTTAAAGTTGCAAAGTGATTTAATTACCTAACAGAGTCAGAGGATAAATGAGAGGTAAAAATAAGCTTTTCAGACACCATTTTTCTACTCATCCCCCTCCCTCATTCCAACCAACAGCTTGGGTAGGGGGCAGGGTGTGGGGTATTTTCTTAGTCCATAAATCTAGTCATCACTACAATTCTTCTACTACAATTACTGTTTCTCTGCTCATCTCTTTCTCTCTCCAGGAAGTTTGTCTGCTCACCCCCTCCCTCTTTCCAACCAACAACAGCACGGGCAAGGGGCAGGGTAAGGGGTTTTTTCTCTGCTCAGTCCATCAGGGAGAGGGGTCCTCTACTTAGCCACGGGGTCCCCCCCACGAAAGACAGCCATCTGTGAACTTCTTTGGCGTGGGTCCAATCTCACAAGCAACATCCTGCCTGAATTCTGCCACAACATGAGTCGTCTTGTCCATAGGGTGCAGACTCTCCCGAGCCGAGGCCAAGCTGCTTCCATCCCAGGAGCAAGGCCTTTCTCTCTCTTGCAAGGCCTTTGCAGCTTTAACTCTATGAGACTCCCACTGGATTACACAGCTTCTTGCAGGCATCTACCTGCTCCTCTGGCGTGGGCAATTCCCATGGGCTGCAGGGGGACCACCTGCTCCCCCCATGGTCTTCACCACGGCTAGCAGAGGGTTTTCAGCTCCGGTGCCTGGAGCACCTCCTCCCCCACCTTCTCCACTGACCTTGGTGTCTCCATGTTGTTCTCCCTTCACATATTTTTACCTCCACCTCCTCTAGCTAAAAAGAAGTGTGTGACTACTTTGTTTTGATTTTTTCTTAAATATGTTTTCACAGAGGCGTAACTAGCACCTCTAATTGGCCCACATCTGGCCAGCAGCATGTCCATCACTTTCAGAGCCATCAGAGATTGGCTCTACTGGACTTGATGAAAAAACTTTCAGAACTTTCATTCAGGACACACACAGGAGCCGTCTTTGTGTCTCTTCCCCCCCTCTCTCAGACACTTCTTCAGGCCTACCACAACAGCTTTTGAGGGGTTTAAATTTGTTTTAGATGTTAAAGATACTTTGCTGATGTTCTCGGCTAAGCAAAACCACCACAGACCCACACTGGGATCTAAACAGGTCAGCAGAAAGGCAAAAATTAAAAGATTACCAAGAATGGGTAGCAAAGGGGATGAAAAGAGCCATTGCCAAAATTATAGATTGGTCAGCTTTATATGCAGTTAAACAGGGTCCTTCTGAGTCACCATCTGATTTCCTGGATTGCCTGAGAGATGTAATGCGTTGTCATGTGACACTAGATCCTGGGTCTGATGTAGGAATACAGCAACTAGTAAATCTGTTTTTAGGGCAGTCTATAGGGGACATTAGACGCAAACTTCAGAAGCTTCAGGGGGCGGATGGAAGAAACTTAGAAACCCTATTAAATTAAGCATGGAGAGTATTCAGCTATCGAGAAGAGGGGTACAAACTAGAAATGAGAAAGTTAGTAGTAATAGTAGAAGAAAGAAAGGGAAAATATGGGCAAGGACCGCCCAGACAGGGACCACCCAGACAAGGCCCACCCAGGTTAGGTAAAGATCGGTGTGCTAACTGTAAGGAATTTGGTCACTGGAAGAACCAATGCCCAAAAAGAAAGCAGAACAACCAGCAAGGAAGACAAAGCCGAGAAGGGGTCGTCGCATATGTGAAAGATGCTTGAAGAAGACCGGAGGACTCCATCCTAGCAGATCCACTGGTTATAATGAAGCTAGGGGAAAAAGAAATAGAATTTTTGGTGGACAGGGGGGCAACATATTCGGTTTTAAATAAAGCTTTAATGCCAGTGGGGGATGATTACATAATGGTTCAAGGGGCAACTGGCCAATCTGAAAAAGCATATTTTTGCAAACCTTTAAAGTATAAACTGGGAAAGCAATGGGGTATTCATGAGTTTTTGTACATGCCCAAATCTCCAAAAGCCCTTTTGGGCAGAGATCTGTTAGAACAGTTATGAGCAACCATTTCATTCAAAGATGGGGAAATTACTCTGGAGGTAAATTATCAACAATATGTTGAGGTATTAAGTTTAATGCTAACAACCACAGCGACTGAGGGAGACATTAGTGAAGAGATTATGAATCAAGTATTCCCTGGGGTATGGGCAACAAACGTACCTGGAAGAGCTAAAAATGCACTCCTGATACAAATTAAGTTAAAAGAAGGGAAACAACCAGTTAGAGTTAAAAAACACCCCTTAAGAAAGAGGATAAGGAAGGAATTAGCTCAGTGATTGAAAACTTTTTACAGCTAGAACTATTGAGAGAGTGCAAATCTCATTTCAACACCCCCATTTTACCAGTCCGCAAACCTGATGGGTCATATTGGGTGGTACAAGATTTAAGGGCAGTAAACAAAATAACTGAGGACCTCTATCCTGTGGTGTCAAATCCCTACATGCTACTAACTGAGTTAACACCTGAACTAACCTGGTTTACTGTTTTAGATTTGAAAGATGCCTTCTTTTGCCTCCCTCTCTATGAAGCCAGCCAGAAAATATCTGCATTCGAATGGGAAAATCCCAAAAGCAGACGCAAAACTCAGCTCACTTGGACGGTTGTAAGGAAAGACTCCGTGGGGTTTAGCTATGGGGGTAAAAATAGAGACAAGAGATCTCCAAAGATGAGCTTCAGAGCATGAGGGTTTATTGCGAAATAGCGTGGGTGTGAGAGGCCTGTTGAGCCGCAAGATGCAGCTCAAAACAGGCCAGCAGAAAGGGAGAGAGAGAGAGAGAAAAAGAGAGTAAAAAGAGTAAAAGAGAGCGATTTGCTGTTTACAATGCAATAAATCATCTTCTCTGTTGAATATTCTAATTCCCTTTAACCAATCTAAGACAAGCTACAAACTCTACAGCATTTACATACAACCTATAAGAATCATCACATTATCATACGGGGTCATGTTTCAAACCTTAAAAAAACTGCTTTTTGGGATCTCCACCAGGCAGGCAGGGTCTGCTTCTGACCTTTGGACTTGCCTGGGCAGAGGGCATTGTTCTATCAAGAAGGGGGATTACCTTCCGTGGCTATACCATTGTTCTTTAGTTACTCTACAACTCGAACCTTGTCTTCATTTCAATCTCGCTCATATTTTCCATATTCTCAGCATCTTTTGCAAGGTAATCATACCTATAAGGCTTTCCTATTTCATCTTCCCCAACAATTCCCCCTCTTTGTTGAACAATTAAGATATTGGATACAGTCTTACTCATTAATGTACATACTGAAGTATACAGGGTATTGCTACTAAAACTACAATTACTACTATTAGAATTTTTGGTTGATTTACAGGTAAAGCTTCACTACAGAAACTAAAGCAAAGGAATAAAAGTAACATGCATTCGCGTAAATGATTAAAGTTCATTTTTTTTCTTGAGCTGCCTTCTGGCAGAATACTTTTTCTTGATGTTTCTTTTGGCTCAGGTCTGGGTATTTGCTTCCTGCTTTTCAGTTGCGGGGTTGCTGGCTGGTGTGGAGGCTTTGGCGGGTTTCGATGCGTGATACGGCTTCACGTTTTTCACTGGAATCCACTGGAGCCCATCACCTGTGGAAACACATGCAAATCTCTTCCCCCAAGTTACAAGATTGTATGGTTTTTCTATTTGTTCTGATTCTACATTTTCAACTAAAACTGGGGGGTCAGGCTCTTCTGCAGAGCTAGTCAAAAAATTGTAAACATACAGAACCTTGATGTGTGAAAAACAAGGATTAGTTTTGTGTGACTGAGTTTGGTAAAGACAGGTGAGCCAAAGACACAACTTGTTGTTCACATCCTTTAGAACAGATCTTTCAATTATTTTAATATTAGCAACGAATGCCAAATCAGTGATTAGGTTGAAAGACTTTGGAAAGAGCTGAAAAGCTCTCACAACTGCTGCCTGAAGTAAGGTTTTAAGTTTGCGAATATTTTGATTCCAGATTTTAGTATGTTTGTTTTGCGAAATGAGTACTGAATTGTGCGTTTGCTTTGACCCATCGGTGAAGATAGTGACTGCCTCTAAAGGCTCTTCACTGATCAGGGGATTTTCTTTGTAGCATAATTTAGCTTTGATCAATTTGTGTGCTGGATAACGAGTAGAGCAAACGCCTGGTAAATCGAGCAAGGTACACAGCAAGTTTGCTGATTTTTGCATTGCCCAGTCAAAGTAAGTTTTGATTATAGCCAGATAAATAATTGCAAATTCACGACCTGCTATTGAGAGATTTGCTCTGCCTTTTATGATGATTTGAGATATCATGTCTAAAGGTGTGACGAATGTCTTTGGCGACCTGTAAGAGAGAAGAACACATTCAGTTATTAACAACAGATCGTTTTGAGCGGAATCACATTGAAAAATGAGACTGCACAGTCTCAGGTCTTTTTCTAATACCACAAGAAAAAAGAGTTTATCGGGCATACAGTGATATTCCTGTCTGCTTTGTAAGGCATGAGTGATTTTTTCTAGGGCATTGCAAGCTTCAGGAGTGAGAGATATGTGGGATTTAATGTTATTGTTTCTTCTCAACAAATTAAAAAGTGGAGCAAGTTCATTCGCAGTGATTTTCAACTCAGGCATGGTTAAAGGGTTTAGACTTTCTTCTTTACAAATCTGGTGGTTAACTTCGTGCAAGTCAGTTAATTGAAAATTATGAAAATAATTGTGGCAGTGTTCTGTACTTGTTAACGCAGTTGTTATAATGTAGCCTCCCTCTCCTCGTTGCGCGGTTTGAGTGTTGGGATGTTGGATTAGGTGACTCAGAGGCGCTGTCGTGATTGGGGGTTGTAGGAGCTGCGCATGCGCTGATTGTTGCACGGGGTTCGCGTGACGATTCATGGTGGCGGGGGTTTGAATGCAGCGCGGGTTGTACGGCACAGGGGATGGTGGAGTTGTGGAAACGGTGGTTGGAGCCGCGGCCGGCAGCGCTGGGACATCAGGGGTTGCAGGAGGCGGCGGGGCTGTGCTATATGTTAGCTGGAGAGCCGGAGGCTGCTGAAGGGATGACGCGGCCATGCTAGGATCCAGGGCGGGGAGCGGCGGCGGCGGCGGATTCTCGCCAACAGGAGAAGATGTTGGGGTGTCGGGGGGCAGGAGGGACGGCGTGCCGCCTGCGGGAGCGTGCTGCAAGCGTGCGATGGCGGGCGGCGGGGTCGTAGGCGGCTGTATAGCTACTGGATTGTCAGGCATTGCGGTGATAACAGACTGAACAGGGGTCTCACTCGCGGGAAACAGGAGGGGAGCGGCCAGCCCCGCGGGGGTGGGGGGGAGGGGGGGGTAGCCGCGATTATACCAGTGAGGGAGCCCGCAGCAGCTGGAGCGAGGGGAGGGGCCGCAGTGACCGAGCCGCTCCCGCCGGGCTCTGCCATGGCTACAGCCGGACGGGAGCGGGGAGGGGAGCGGGGAGGGGTGCGGGGGGCAGGGATGGGGCGGGTCGCCACAGTGACGGCAGGGAGAGAGAGGCGGCGCGGGCAGGGGGTGGGGGGGTCGCTGCAGTGACGGGAACAGTAGAGGGGACCGTGGGGGTGGGGAAGCAGGGTGGTACAGCGGTGACACTGACGGAACGGGGGCCAGGGATAAGGGGACGGGGACGGCAGGAAGTAAGGGGAAGGCCGGGGCCGGGATGGTGGGGGCAGAGATGGCGGAAGCGATGGGAGAAGGCATGGGGCACGGTGTGGGGACCGCGGGTACTGGGGCAGCGAGGACCAGCGGGGGGGTGTGGGGCGCAGTGCCTTGCAGGATTCCGACGGCAGGAAGCGGAATCGCGAAAGCGGGGGGACCCGACGCGGGGTGTGCTGCGGGCGGCATTTTTGAAGCGAAAAGCTCCACGAGCGCCCTGCAGGCTGGGACCAGCTCCATGGCAGCGAGATCGCGGCGCAAAATATTATTAAAAAGTTTGTTCCCAACTATTTCCCAGAAATCTTTAGTAAAGACGATGGAACATTCCGTGTGTGGAAAATTAATTAAGGTCCATTCTAAGAGGTTTTTTAGCTCCTGTTTAGGTAAATTACTTGGAGTGGAGCTCAATAGGTGCTTAAGTTGTTTATAGAGATCTCTATCGTGTGCACTATGGGTTTGACCCATGGTGTGACTACTGGGGTGCTTACCTGGGTGCCGCAGAGGGGATTGTCCTCAGAGCTCCGTCGTGCTCAGGACTCTGCTTTCGAGTTTCTTTTAAGAGCTCTGGTTTTGACGTTGCTGGGCAACAGCTTTCCGTGCTCGGGACCTCGTGGGTAGGGTAGCGCTTATAGCATAAGCGGTGCGTAGCAGCGCCCACCTATGCTCAGCGCATACAGGATCCCACGGTAATGTCCTTTAAAGAGCTCCGGGTGTGAGCCGCGCAGCAGCAATCGCCCGTGCTCGACGGCAAATAGGCAAACTCCTCCGAGAGCTCCAGCTGATCCGTATTAGAAACGAATTGCTGTGCTCGAGGTATACCTCTGTGATTTAAGAGCTCCAGTGTTTTGTTGCTGTGCAACCACGCTGTGCTCGCGGCACCGTTTAGGTAGCTTTAAACTGGTAAAATAGTTACCATCCACGGAGAAGTGTCTTACAGGGAGAAGCTGGGTCGGTCTTCCAACCACGTTTAGGGCGCCATCTGTAAGGAAAGACTCCGTGGGGTTTAGCTATGGGGGTAAAAATAGAGACAAGAGATCTCCAAAGATGAGCTTCAGAGCATGAGGGTTTATTGCGAGATAGTGTGGGTGTGAGAGGCCTGTTGAGCCGCAAGACACAGCTCAAAACAGGCCAGCAGAAAGGGAGAGAGAGAGAGAGAAAAAGAGAGTAAAAAAGAGTAAAAGAGAGCGATTTGCTGTTTACAATGCAATAAATCATCTTCTCTGTTGAATATTCTAATTCCCTTTAACCAATCTAAGACAAGCTACAAACTCTACAGCATTTACATACAACCTATAAGAATCATCACATTATCATACAGGGTCATGTTTCAAACCTTAAAAAAACTGCTTTTTGGGATCTCCACCAGGCAGGCAGGGTCTGCTTCTGACCTTTGGACTTGCCTGGGCAGAGGGCATTGTTCTATCAAGAAGGGGGATTACCTTCCGTGGCTATACCATTGTTCTTTAGTTACTCTACAACTCGAACCTTGTCTTCATTTCAATCTCGCTCATATTTTCCATATTTTCAGCATCTTTTGCAAGGTAATCATACCTATAAGGCTTTCCTATTTCATCTTCCCCAACAGACGGTGTTGCCTCAAGGATTTAAGAACAGTCCCACCCTATTTGGAGACCAACTATCAAAAGACCTGGAATCCTGGGAAGCCCTCTCTGAAGAAGGGAAGCTATTGCAATACGTTGATGACATCCTAATAGCTACCCAGACAGAAGAAGCCTGTGTACTCTGGACAGCAAGTCTACTAAATTTCCTGGGGCTCCAAAGGTACAGGGTGTCCAAGAAAAAAGCTCAAGTAGTAAAACCAAAAGTAATCTACTTGGGCTATGAAATCTGTGCTGGGCAGCAAACTCTGGGAGAAGACCGAAAAGAGGCCATTTGCCAAACCCCGAAACCCCGAACTGTAAAGGAGCTATGGACTTTCCTGGGGATGACAGGATGGTATAGGCTTTGGATCCTTAGTGATGAGGTCCTTGTAAAACCTTTGTACAAGCTCATCAAAAAGGAAAGCAGAGATCTTCAGTGGATGAAGGAGGCCACGAGGGCCTTCAAACAACTGAAGAATGCCCTGATGTCAGCTCCAGCTTTGGGACTTCCAGATGTGAGTAAACCATTCTTTCTGTTTTCCCATGAGAATAGGGGATTGCTTGGGAATACTAGCACAAGACCTGGGCCCATATCGACAGGCAGTTGCTTATTTCTCTAAGCAACTAGACGCAGCAGCCAAAGGGTGGTCTGGGTGCCTTAAGGCCATCGCAGCAGTTGTGCTAAACATCCAAGAAGCACGCAAGTTTACCTTGGGCCAGAAAATGACTATGCTAGTGTCCCACACAGTGTCTGCAGTGCTGGAAGTGAAAGGCGGACACTGGGTCTCCCCACAGAGGTTCCTGAAATACCAAGCCATCATGGTGAAGCAGGACGATGTGGAAATAGTGGTCACTAACATTGTCAACCCAGCTTCTTTCCTCAGTAGAAACAACGGGGAGCAGGTACACCATGACTGCCTGGAAACTATTGAAGCCACATACTTCAGTCGTCCAGGTCTGAAGGATACACCTTTGGACAATGCAGAGACCTGGTTTACCAATGGAAGCAGCTACATCGTCAGCAAACAGCAACATGCGGGATATGCAGTCAACACCAGCAAAGAGGTAATAGAATCTGGACCCCTACCAACAAACACTTCCGCCCAGAAAGCTGAAATAATTGCTTTAACCCGTGCTTTGGAAATAGCAAAAGGAAAAAAGATAAACATTTATACAGACTCAAAGTATGCATTTGGAGTTGTACATGCACACGGGGCCTTTTGGAAAGAAAGGGGACTGTTGAACTCACAAGGAAAAAACATTAAACATGCACAAGAGATAACGTGGCTGTTGGAAGCAGTCCAGCTACCCAAAAAAGTAGCAATCATGCACATTAAGGCACACCAGAATGGGAACTCAGAATTGGAAGAAGGAAATGATCTGGTGGACAGAGAGGCAAAAGAAGCAGCGAAAAGTGAGGTGACAACTGAAGGAGCTTTAATTCCAGATGGCCAAATCTCCCTAGAAGGTAATCCAACCTATAACAAAGAGGACAGAAAACTAATTGAAGATCAGGATGGGTCATATAATGAAGAGGGTTGGGCTATTACTGAACAGGGGAGGTTGGTCATTCCCTCTCATTTAGTTTGGGCATTTGTGAGAGAAGAACACCAAAAGGCACATTGGGAAATAGATGCCCTACACAAATATTTAATCAAAAAAATTATTGCCAGAAATTTATATGCTACCATCACACAGGTAACCCAACAGTGTGACCTTTGCCTCCAGACTAACCCTAAAATATCCCCAAACCAAAATTGGGCCAAATTGGGAAAGGGGATGGGCCTGGACAGCAGTGGCAAATCGATTTTTCGGAACTCCTAAGGAAAGGGGGGTATCGATACTTGTTGGTATTAACAGATACCTTTTCAGGATGGCCAGAGGCCTTTCCCACTAGAACTGTCAAAGCCCGGGAGGTAACCAAGGCATTGTTTCAAGAAATAATACCACGCTTTGGAGTTCCAGTCACGATGTCCTCTAAAAGAGGACCCCATTTTGTGGCTAGCACAGGTTCTTCCCGTGGGAACGTTTTGCTATATTTCATAAACAAGATAAAGTTTGGATGTTTTGCAAACAATTTCTCCGGATTGAGTCAGTTCGGGCTTGGCCAATTGGGCCTAGGGGGAGGTCTCGGGCTGACCAATCTGGGGCACTTCTGTAGACTCTATATATATGGAATTCAAAACAATAAAGTTCCTCTTCTCCTCTCTTTCCTTGTCTGAGAACTTGGTCATTCCTCAGCTAGCCGCTCAACAGCGACACCATTTCATTTCAAAGGTGGTACAAGAAGTTAGCCATCATTTGGGCATAGATTGGGAGCTTCACACCCCATACCACCCACAGTCAAGTGGTCAGGTGGAGAAAATGAACCACCTAATCAAACAGCAAATTTTAAGATTGGGGCAAGAAGCCAATTTACCCTGGCCCCAGTCTCTTCCACTTGCTTTATTATTAATTCAAACTAAATCCAGAAGCAAAGAAAAACTAAGTCCTTTTGAAATGCTCTATGGGAGACCATATGGAGTACAGAAAGGACTATTCACCTAAGTTGGGGAAGAAACACTGACCACTTATATGGTGGCCTTGAGTAAGCAACTCAGGAAAATTGAAAAGCATGTGGCTGGAACTCGGAGTTGGGGCCTAGCCAGTCCAGTACACAACATTCAACCTGGAGATTATGTTTATGTTAAGTCTCTTACAGAGAAAACTTTGGAGCCACAGTGGAAAAGATCGTTTCAAGTACTCCTTACCACTTTCACTGCGATCAAAATCAAGGAACAGAATGCCTGGATTCATCATACTCGAGTGAAGAAGGCTCCAGAGACCCCTTGGAAAGTGGCTTCTAACAATAATGAACTGAAATTGAAATTTACCTGGGTAAAATGAATTAAATTAGAAAAGTTACTCTCATTGGTGTTCTCACAATTATAACTATACTTCAAGGAAAAGGAGGTAGTTTTAGCCAGGGCAATACTGAATGGCCTTGGTCACAAGCCCTCATAGGGCATTCCAGCTTTTAGGGAAGCTACCCTAGAGACAGCCATCTGAATTTAGCTGTAACTGTAATGCATGATGGTGAAATTTACCACCTGCCTGAATGGGTTTGGAATCAGGATGAGTGGATCATGACCCTACCTGGTATCATTACTGAAAGAATCCAGGTGGGATGCAGGAAAATAGAACCTGGTTTTCAATATGAAAAAGCCCTCTTCTATTTCAGTTTTTGACAATTTTTTAGATTTCAATTTGGCATCCAAAATCCACTCTGGCATTTCAAAAGAAATATGTCCTACTGAGGATTGGAATTGTGTTAAACAAAATGTTTGCCTTGTGCTGTCGCCAGAAATTCACTGGTAACAATACTTCCAGTGACCCAAATGACATTAATGTCGATATTACCAAGTCTTGTAAAGAAGAGCAAAGTGACTGGTGGTTTAATCTTACTATGGTTAATCCTTTTTACATAGTGTGCAATTGGAGACCTGAACCTGACCCAAAGACTCAATCAACACTATTAGGTTTAACTCAGAAATTCAAAATGAATGTTGCAGCCAGACCAAAACAAGATTCCTCCCAAATTAACACTCCTATTCCTCCTAAACTAACACTTCAACCAAAAATCTCTGAAGTTGGCCCATATGTAATAAGAAATATGGGCCAACAACAATTGTTGTTTAACCCAGAATGGTCTCTTAAGCGTGTAGAATTACTGATGCAAATTAATGTTTCTGAAATTCAGCCAGCTTGCTCCTCTCTTTTAAAGACATCCTTCAAGGGCTGGACAACATGGTTACAGAAGCAAGAACTCTTCAGGAGCAGAACACGAAGAGATTTCACTGGAGTGTTGGGAACAGAACTGGCTGTTTTAAATGGGATTGATTCAGAGATATTAATGAATAAATATGCCACCACAAATGGTGACCTAACAAGACTAAAACAAACTTTACAATCTTCCTTATTAGCGTTAGGAAATGGTCAGTGGCAAAATTCAAAGGTACTTCCTCATTGTAATGGTTTGAAAACAAACCAGTGGGAGATCACAAGTCAAGATTGAAATTAAAAATAAATGAAATAATACAAGGAAAAGCACTGACAAAGTCAGATACAACCTAACACCCTGTTAGGGTGGTAGTAGCAGTCCAACTGAAGTAGTCCAGTTGAAGCAGTGATCCTGTGAAGGTCTAGTCTCCAGCTGAAGATCCAGTGGTAGCTCTTGTTCTCTGGGAACCCAGTAGACAGGGCTAGCTCAGGCAGTTCCAAGGCCAGGTTATATCCAGGTGGGAACACCTGGCTCCTCCCTCCTGGGCAGAGCATCCCACAATGGGATGAGATAAGTCCATGAGTCACACAGTGGGTCCCTGATGGCCCATTGCCTGTCATCCGGGGTGGGTCATTAGCAGCTGATAACAGCTAACAGATGGCCCATTGCCTGTCATCCGAGGTGGGTCATTAGCAGGTGATAGCAGCTAACGGCCCACAGCTGGTGGTAATAGAATACTTAAATACATCTATATTGCAACCTAGGACATTATCCACCCCTTATTCTATTACCATCTACACAGTTCTCACTTAAGATAAGGTCTCCTTGTGGTACACAACGGGTTTCCCCATCTGCCTGCATCACCCACCAAGTATAACCAGGTCCTTGGGCAAAAACAACCCCACGGATGGGCTTGCCTTTGCCTGAGGTGGGACTAATCCAAACAGTCTTTCCTAAAAAACCTCTTATGTGTACCACAGGGACTTTATCTCCGTCCACTGTGTGCAAAGGTTTGGACTGGGCAGGACCGGCTCGATTGATAGAACCTCTTGTGTTAACAATCCAGGTGGCCTTTGCTAAGTTCAGTTCCCAATTTTTGAAGGTTCCCCCGCCAAGTGCCTTCAAAGTTTTCTTAAGTAGTCCGTTGCACCGTTCAACTTTCCCGGCAGCTGGTGCATGATAGGGGATATGGTATATCCATTCAATTCCGTGTTCTCTAGCCCAGGTGCTTATGAGGCCGTTCTTGAAATGGGTTCCATTGTCAGACTCGATTCTCTCAGGGGTACCATGTCTCCACAGGACTTGCTTTTCCAGACCCAAGATGGTGTTCCGGGCAGTAGCATGAGGCACAGGGTAGGTCTCTAACCATCCCGTGGTTGCTTCCACCATGGTCAACACGTAGCGCTTTCCTTGGCGGGTTTGGGGAAGGGTGATGTAGTCAACTTGCCATACTTCCCCGTACCTATACTTTGTCCATCGTCCACCGTACCACAGAGGCTTCACCCGCTTGGCCTGTTTGATTGCAGCGCAAGTCTCACAGCTGTGGATGACCTGTGAGATGTTGTCCATGGTCAAGTCTACCCCTCGGTCACGAGCCCATCTGTACGTTGCATCCCTCCCTTGATGACCAGAGGCATCATGGGCCCAACGAGCTAGAAATAACTCTCCTTTATGCTGCCAGTCCAGATCCACCTGTGACACTTTCACCTTGGCAGCTCTGTCCACTTGCTCGTTGTTACGATGCTCTTCATTAGCCCGACTCTTAGGTACATGTGCATCCACGTGTCAAACTTTCAAAGTCAGCTTTTCTGCCCGGGCGGCGATGTCCTGCCAAATCTCAGCGGCCCAGATGGGTTTTCCTCTGCGCTGCCAGTTGGCCTTTCTCCAGCGATCTAACCATCCCCATAGCGCGTTGGCTACCATCCAGGAGTCGGTGTAGAGATAGAGCCTTGGCCATTTCTGTCATTCGGCAATATCCAAAGCCAGCTGGACGGCTTTAAGCTCCGCGACCTGACTCGATCCACCTTGTCCCTCGGTAGCCTGTGCAACTTGTCGTGTGGGGCTCCATACTGCAGCTTTCCATTTCCGATCTGCGCCTACAATTCGGCAGGAACCATCGGTGAAGAGGGCATAGCATCTTTCACTCTCCGGCAGCTCGTTATACGGGGGTGCTTCCTCGGCACGTGCTACTTGCTCCTCTGCTTCTTCTGAAGATAATTTAAAAGTCTCACCTTCAGGCCAGTTTGTTATAATTTCCAGAATCCCAGGGCGATTCGGGTTTCCAATACGGGCGCGCTGTGTGATGAGGGCAATCCATTTGCTCCACGTGGCATCAGTGGCATGGTGGGTAGAGGGAACCCTTCCCTTGAACATCCACCCCAGCACTGGCAGTCGGGGTGCAAGGAGAAGTTGTGCTTCTGTGCCGATCACCTCTGAGGCGGCTTGGACTCCTTCGTAAGCTGCCAAGATTTCTTTCTCAGTGGGAGTGTAGTTGACTTCAGACCCTCTGTAACTTCGACTCCAGAATCCCAGTGGTCGGCCTCGGGTCTCACCAGGCACCTTCTGCCAAAGGCTCCAGGACAGACCATGGCTCCTGGCTGCAGAGTAAAGCACATTCTTTACCTCTGGTCCTGTCCTGACTGGGCCAAGGGCTACCGCATGAGCGATCTCCTGTTTGTTCTGGGTGAAGGCTTGTTGCTGTTCAGGGCCCCAGTGGAAATCGTTCTTCTTGCGGGTTATGAGGTAGAGAGGACTCACGATCTGGCTGTACTCAGGGATGTGCATTCTCCAAAAGCCTATGGCGCCTAGGAAAGCTTGCGTCTCCTTCTTGTTGGTTGGTGGAGACATCGCGGTGATCTTATTGATGACCTCAGAAGGAATCTGATGCCGTCCGTCCTGCCACTTTACTCCCAGGAACTGGATCTCTCGGGCAGGTCCCTTGACTTTACTCCTCTTGATGGCGAAACCGGCTTCCAGGAGAATTCTGATGATTTTCTCTCCTTTCCCAAATACTTCCATTGCTGTGTCCCCCCACACAATGATGTCATCAATATACTGCAAATGTTCTGGAGCCTCACCCTTTTCCAGTGCAGCCTGGATCAGTCCATGGCAGATGGTGGGACTGTGCTTCCACCCCTGGGGCAGTCGGTTGCACGTGTACTGCACACCCCTCCAGGTGAAAGCAAACTGAGGTCTGCACTCTGCTGCCAGAGGAATGGAGAAAAAGGCGTTGGCAATGTCGATGGTCGCATACCACTTCGCTGCCTTGGATTCCAGCTCGTACTTGGAGTTCCAACATGTCCGGTACAGCAGCACTCAGTGGTGGTGTGACTTCATTCAGGCCACGGTAATCCACCGTCAGTCTCCATTCTTCACTGGACTTATGCACTGGCCATATAGGGCTGTTAAAGGGTGAGTGAGCCTTGCTGACCACCCCTTGGCTCTCCAGTTCCTGAATCATCTTATGGATGGGGACCACAGAGTCGCTGTCAGTGCGGTATTGCCGGCGGTGCACTGTTGCTGTAGCAATTGGTACCCGCTGTTCTTCAATTCTCAGTAGTCCTACAGTAGATGGGTTGTCTGAGAGACCAGGCAGGGTATTCAGTTGTCTTATGTCCTCTGTTTCTATGGCTGCTATCCCAAAAGCCCAACGATGTCCCTTTGGGTCTTTGAAATATCCACTCCTGAGATAGTCTATGCCAAGGATGCATGGGGCGTCTGGACCAGTCACAATGGGGTGTTTCTGCCACTCGTTCCCAGTTAAACTCACTTCAGCTTCCAGTACAGTCAGCTGCTGGGATCCTCCTGTCACCCCAGAAATAAAAATGGATTCAGTCCCCACATACCTGGATGGCATCAGGGTGCATTGAGCGCCGGTATCAACCAAAGCCGTATATCTTTGTGGGTCAGACGTGCCAGGCCATCGGATCCACACAGTCCAATAGATCCGGTTATCCCTTTCCTCTACCTGGCTAGAGGCAGGGCTCCTCTAATCCTGTTTTTGGTGCATGATGCTCTCCTCCTGTAAATGTGTTCCTGAGGTCCCTTCAAGAGGATCAGTCATATTATCATTTCCATTCTGTCTGGAGTTCTGTCCACAAGAGACTGGGGCAGTGTTGTACCTAGATGAGCCTCCTGAAGTGGATGTTTCTCTTTTCAGTTCACGTACCTGGGCTGCTAAGGAGGAGGTGGGTTTCCTGTCCCACTTTCTCATGTCTTCCCCATGCTCCTGTAGGAAAAACCAGAGGTCACGTCGCGGAGTTTGTCTTCTTTCCTTGGCTGGGGGACGTCTGCTCCTGATGGCAGAGACTCTGGTTGGTTTCGGTGAGGCATGGAAAATTCCTTCTTTGAGCTCTTTCCTTAGTTTCTGGTGGCTCTCTTCAATCAAGCTCCGGACTTGCTCGGCCAGGTTTGTTTCCACCGATGAGACACGGGTGTGTAGTGGAGCGGTGACAGTGTCCTCATAAATTCTCAGCTTGTTTGCTAACACGCCCACCTTGTCTTCGCCTTCCCTCCACTGCAGTGTTGCCAGGTAACGAGAGTATATCTCTGGTTCGAGCCGTGCGAATCTTAGCCACATTTGTGAAGTGCACTGGACATTATCTGGGCTCTTAGGGAATCTCTCGTTTTCCGCGAAAATGATCTCTAGCACGGCCAATTCCCTCAGGCATCGGATACCTTGTTCTATCGTGTTCCATTTCCTTTGGTGCATCTGGAGGTCTTCTTTACACAGGTATCTGTCCCGTACACTCGCCAGCAATCGCCGCCAGAGGCTGAGAGTTTCCTGGGTTTTCCCAATCCCCTGGTCAATGACCACATCCTGAGACAGGGATCCCAGTTGCCTGGCCTCACTTCCATCCAGAATGGTGTCATTAGCTGTGGCGTCCCAGATGCGGAGCAGCCAGGTCAGGATGGACTCGTTTGCCTGCCGGGTGAATTCCCTCCGTAGGTCACGCAGCTCCCCCAGGGATAGAGAGCGAGTGATGATCTCCGGCTCTGTCTCTTCTGCTTGGTGAGATGGTCCTGCCGCATCCTCATCAGTCGCTATGCGGACTGATTTGCTCTTTGATTTCTTTTTCTGGACGGGGGCAACTGCTACGGGCTTCAGCTGTTCTGATTTGGTGATGGTCTGTGTTGAGATGTCAACTGCTCTTTTGGTTCTTTTCCTCTTTCCTGCTGGTTTGCTTTGTTTCTCCTCCTCAAGAAGACAAAATATTGTTCTGATCTTCAGCATGAGGTACATGGTGCTGGTCAAAGAAAACAGAACTGACAAAAACATTATGCCATCCCTAGCATCCAGAGAGAACTCAATATTGTCAAAAACAGCTGTGCCTTACCTGAAAGGCTGGAAGAAACTGCTTTCTCCTCCTAACCCCAGAGTCTGGGTATGATTGCTGAGGAGGTCCCAGACGTAGTGGCTCAGATTAGGCCAGGCAGACAAAACTGAGTATATGTTCCGAATGGTATTCATCGCCTCACAGGTTATCATACAATAGGCATAATAAACCAATAAAGCAATTCTTATGCCATTCCCTGGTCGCAACAGGAGCAATGCGACAGGCAGATAGTTTCCCATTTGAGGAAAAATATAGAGAGCGAGATACAGTACCCATATAGATAAGCTGAGCATCATGGTGATAGGATTTCTGAGTTTCTCCAGGTCGTGCCCCAGGTTGGGCGCCAAAATATGTATTGGTTTGAAAACAAACCAGTGGGAGATCACAAGTCAAGATTGAAATTAAAAATAAATGAAATAATACAAGGAAAAGCACTGACAAAGTCAGATACAACCTAACACCCTGTTAGGGTGGTAGTAGCAGTCCAACTGAAGTAGTCCAGTTGAAGCGATGATCCTGTGAAGGTCTAGTCTCCAGCTGAAGATCCAGTAGTAGCTCTTGTCCTCTGGGAACCCAGTAGACAGGGCTAGCTCAGGCAGTTCCAAGGCCAGGTTATATCCAGGTGGGAACACCTGGCTCCTCCCTCCTGGGCAAAGTATCCCACAATGGGATGAGATAAGTCCATGAATCACACGGTGGGTCCCTGATGGCCCATTGCCTGTCATCCGGGGTGGGTCATTAGCAGCTGATAACAGCTAACAGATGGCCCATTGCCTGTCATCCGAGGTGGGTCATTAGCAGGTGATAGCAGCTAACGGCCCACAGCTGGTGGTAATAGAAAAATACATCTATAGTGCAACCTAGGACACTCATCTTGCAAAGGCTAACAATCAGGATCACAAATTAATAATAGATGCACGTGGAGCAGTTCAAGATACTGTATCCCTCACTCTTAGTTGCATACAAGCACAATTATGGATGCAATCAGCAGCTTCTTTAATTATAAGAGAAGGAAATGAAGATGTTTTCCCTATTGAAGTTCGAAAAGCTGTTTTGGATAATGCCACTGAGCTAGAAAAGAAGCTCCAATCCTGGTGGACTTTAGTAAACTTTACCTATAACCCAATTACTAACACAGCTACAGCCTTTGTGCTTACTATATGCAATGCCACAATTTATGTCATTCACCCCATTCTTGCTTTAGGATTAAACCATGATGGAGCAGTGCTTTACCCTTCTGAACATAGAGTATGGGCCTAGATGGTTGATAAGAAATGGCAAACTCTAAATTTAGAATCATGCATTACCCGAGAACAAGAAGGGTTTATCTGTGAGAGTAACACAATCAATGCCAAAGATATGTCTAGATGTTGAGCAAAGCATTTGCCACTTTGAAGTTCACCCGGATACTAATCAGAGAACAGTATTTGTATATATTGGTCAGGGCTGTGTTTGCTTAAGAACAATTTGTGTTTTTATAGAAATAGAAAATGATAACGTTACTTTGGATATTAAAAATCATTCTAATTTTTGCATTTGTAATTTTGTGAAGATCATTGGGTGTGACTTTTTGTATTCAGCACCAGTTTTATCTCATCAATTGATAAAATCCAATTACACAATGTATCATGAATTATTATCAACACCTATTGGAATGAACCTTACGTTGGTAAGACAATTAGTAAAGCGTCAAGACTTAATTAACATCCTAAAAGGAATTCAAAAAAGTGAGAGGAAAACTTTAATAACCATTCATCATGATGCAGAAGAAATAAGCAGAGTCTTACAAAGAGCAAGACAAGATGCAGATCATCACTGGTGGGACATGCTTTTTGGATGGTCACCCACTGCAACTGGTATCCTTAATACATTATGTCACCCCATAATTGTTTTAGTAATTCTGGTAGGTATTAGCCTTGTGTTATCTGTTATGTTACTTACTTGGAATTATAGGATGTTAAAGAGATTATCCATTTTAACCACTTTATCAAATGTACATGGTAAGGCATTGAGAGATGCCTATTGCAGAAGCTGGTTAGAAGAAGAATCCATTTACTAGTAAAAGAATTTACTAATTTTATAGAAAAGGGGGGACTGATTTAGAGGGGCTAGAAGTTACTAATTTAGGGGGGACTAGAAGCTGAATAATAATCTTCTGGAACTGATTTAGGAGGCCAGAGATTGGATAATGATTTACTAAGAACTGCTTGCTGAAAACAATGTATCATTTGCTTAATGATTTTGTGCCTCCCTGTAAAAGGAAGGATATAGAGAAGAAAGCCAAATAATTGAGAAAAATTACTGAGTGTGACTGAACATCCTGCTCTCAGACCCCAGAACTGGCTCAAGTTAGTTCTAAGGTTTGGACTTGGACCAAGAACTAAGAGAGCATGTGCAAGGAGACGGGGTGAAGAGTTCATCCCGAGGAATACTCTGGTTACTGCCTCCCCATGACCCTTAAAGCCCACCAACTCAGTTAATCAAATGGCACTGTGCTTGCGCAAGCATATGTAAATGAACTTTGAACTCATTTTAATATGAAGCGGGGATAGGTAATGAATATGTACAGAGGCTTTGTGTAACTTTATGCCTGTGTAACCTGCAACCTAATATAAACCTAGTGAAGTGCTGTTGAGGTGTGCATGCTTTTGGAGGGGCTACCCCCCAGGCACCCCAGCTAGAATAAACACATACCTACTTCCTAACTATTTGAGTTGTGGAGTTAATCCATGCCTCACCTGTTGTCATGATCTGATTCTTAAGATTCTTAGAAATACCTCTGCCCAAATTAAGGTGCAAATGAGACCATATGACAGTCAATAATATGGGTTTTATTTGATAGTAAATGTGAGAGAGAGAGAGATAGAGAGAAAGGGAGAAGTAGGAAAAGAGGTGGGGGTGGACAGAAAGAGAGCGACAGAGACAGAATAAAGAAAATATCACCATCTGTGGATCCCAGCGATGTTGCATTGGTCCTCTCCAGCTGGTCTTCTTGGTGGAGATGGTCCCCCCGGAAAGCATAGAATCCCATGGTTTAATATACACTCAGGCCAGGTGGCAATGTCCAGGCATGTCCCCCCCAAGGGGAGGGGGACCGTCTCTTGCAGCAGACTCTGGATCAGTTGCATCACGTGCAGTCCTGTGGTGCAAGGCCTCTGGGGAGCACTTTGGGGGGTCTTTGATGGATTATGACTCCCCCTCAGCTGCCTCTCATGTGAAAGTCCCGTGGATGTGGTCTGTGGGGTTGGGGGCTCCACAGCTTGGCAGGTTTGTGTAAGGGAAGGTGGGTGTTTATTGCCTCTGACCAGAGGTTACACCAGCACCCAAAACCTCCTCCTTCCCCCTCGGTTGTGGGAGGAGTCTGTGTAAACCTGGCTTCTGCGGGCTGTGGCCTCCCCCACCCCAAACTCAGCCAGAGATGATTCTCAGCACAGCTGGTGGGGTTGGCCTTTTGTGTATGAATTCCTTTCCCTCAGCCTGTGATGACTGAACAATAGGTTTCCCTTTATCTAATCTCAGCAGTTTGACTTTCAGTCCAAAGTCCCAGTCAGGTATCTTCAAGGGAGACTTCTTTGGTTGTAGCTTCTTTATACACTTTTTGTTATAATGAGCAAAACTTTATATCAATGTTTGAGGCATGAACTATTTCAGTCTCTGACACCTGTCCCAAAGGGACCAGGAGTGGAGATTGTAATGTTTAAATTATACCTTTAAACTGTTTTAACCCATGATTTGTGTGCTATAGGAAGTACTACAGCAGGAATCACCCAAACCAGCAGAGGAAAAGCCTTTTAAGAAGCAGTGCAAATGCAGCAGTGACCTGACCTGAGCTGGCTTTTTGTTTCCCAATAACTCCATGCAACACACCACCTTTCCTGTCCTGAGTGACCACCATAACAGATGGAACCTAAAGTCATGGACTAAATGAACTCAGTGGACATTTTGTGGACATTTTTTGACATTTTACAGCAGTGGCCCATAGACTATGGGGGTCATAGTCAATGAGGTTGTGTTGGATAGTGTGGGACCTGAGCATGATGTAAATAGTATGGAATAAGGGGTAGAGATTGCACTGGTTTTGGCTGGGATTAAATTGTTTTTCTTCATAGTAGCTCATATGGAGCTATGTTTTGGATTTGTGATGAAACAGTGTTGATAACATATGGATGTTTTAGTTATCACTGAGCAGGGCTTATACAACTTCAAGGTCTTTTCTGCTTCTCATGCTGCCCTGCCAGTGAGTAGGCTGGGGGTAAACAAGAAGCTGGGAAGGGATACAGCTGGGGCAGCTGACGCCCAACTGTCTAGGGATTTTACATACCATATGACATCACGCCTAGCAATAAAAGCTGGGAGAAGGAGGAGGAAGCAGGGACATTTTGAGTTACAGCATTTGTCTTCCCAAGTAACTACTACATTGCTTTCCTGGAGATGGTTGAACACTTGCCTGCTGATGGGAAGTAGTGAATTAATTCCTATTTTGTTTTGCATGTGCACATGACTTTTGCTTTATCTATTAAACTATCTCAACACATGAGTTTTCACACTTTTACCCCTCTGATTCTCTCCCCCATCCCACTGCGGGGGAGTTAATGAGAATGTGTGGGGTTTATCTGCTGGCCAGGATTAAACCACAGCACTGTATGACAGTAGCTCTGATTTCTGTGCATATTGTGTATTCTGTGTGATCCATTACTAGAATTTGGCTTTTAAAAGCAATAAAATTCCCTTTCTAGGAACTCTAAATTAGTGAAAAATAGTCACAGTTGGACACAATCCCACTCTCAGTTACATGCAGGAAGCTCCCATTGTATTACAGTTGATGCTTGTGATGCCTAAAAGCTGGTAAAAAATAAGATGCACACACCACAGTATAGGGAAAAGGGTGTTACCTTGGTTTAATATGATCCCAGGTGCACCATCGTCAAAGGTGGTACCACGACGAGAAAAAAAAGCTCCCCGGGTACAACACGTATACAATTTTATGGACCTCACCAATTAGCATACCTATCTAAAATCCCCCAATAAGAAACCTAACCAATGAAGTAATTGTCCCCCTATTCTAATTACCCCCTCCTAAATGAGGCTACAATATAGTTTACAAAAACATGTTCGAGAGATGAGGCTCCGTTCAAGGTTGGTGCCTCATGTTCTTGAGATTATGGGGATGTTTCATCTTCCCCAAAGAATTCCGAACTAGGCTAGAGTACAAGGGTTATAAACATGTGGGGCTAAGATACAGGGAGTGAAAAGTACAGGGGATGGGAAAGGGTATAAAATGTATAAAAAGGGTATAAAAAGAGTATAAAGAGAAAGGACAAAAAACCATCAGGCATCACTTGGAGAGTCTAAGAAGGACTGTCCTGGGGTGAGGGTAATCCTGTGTATTCCCATATCATTGTTCGTATGCTCAGAAAATGTGGTCCTGCAGCTTTAACTGCATTCAGCCAATGGGAGGAGAGCGGGTTGTTTAAAACCCTTCCCCAGGCCTCTCTCCGGGGAAAGTGAGGCAGAGGAAAAGACACTCCTGGGACTGGCTGGTGGCTGCTGTTGACGCTGCGAGTTTTTCCCTGGGCGTGCCTCTTCGTTGTCTTCCTTTTTGGACCCTTTTCTCCGATTCGCTTTCTCGCCAAGAAAACCCAAGGAGCCCCAGAGGACAGCAGATGAGAATCCTCCAGGGAGCTACTGGAGCAACTCCGCCCAGCCCCCGGGGGCCCTCGGAGAGGGGAAACTACGCCTGAGATAAGGAGACTAAAGCTTACCACCTGTTAACTCAGGTTTAATAACTCCTTTTCCCCTGTTTTCCCCTTCGACTTGCAGGGCACTCTGTGTGTTTTGTTAAATAAATAGGTTGTTTTTTTTCACTTTCATTTAAGAAATTCTGTTGTGAGTGGGGGGGAGGGGGTCCCAAAGCCCTTGGCTTTTGGGGGAGGCATTTGTTCGGAGTGCTCTCCACCTAGAGATATTTGTATCTAATCCAGGACAAGGACTGAGACTCCTTGATGCCACATGCAACACAAGCACAAAAGCAGAAAGATTCCTTGTCTCTGAAGGATTTGCAAGTTAATTTAAAACAGTATGCGGCACATGTTGTGATAACACCAGTCAAAGGGGAAGGTGTGCAGTTAACAGTCTTAAAATACTCTAGTTTAATTTACCAGTATCACACCTCTAAACCATGAAGTTTTTCTGCTATGCTTAGAGTGTGTTGCTGCAGAACATCTTTTTGGATTATTCTAGAGTTATCTCAAGGGTCTGTTTTATTTCTGAGGAAGATGGCAGACATGGCTGAAATGTACTTCCTGGATGTATCTGCATTAGGCCAAATGCTGTAAATCCAAAGTAAGTCTGTAAGTTTCTTGGATAGGTGCAACATCTTCATATGACATCTTTCACAGACCCTACAGCAAAACAAAATACAAGCAATAATGACAGTATTATTAATTACCATTAATCACGTTAACCCTGTTTTTTTCCACACCATGGAAGACTAGTGTCATAGCCAGATTATAGCTTATCCTGCAGAATGCTGCTTGCTATTTATTGTATTTGCCTGTCACATCTGTTCTGTTCTTCTACTTCATAAAATATTAATGTTTTTTCCAAAACAGGATTCTCTCTGGATGAGAGCGTATTAGCAAAAGGAAATGTCAAATAGTCTAATTCAAGCACTTTTAGAAAAAATTGAGACTGTAATGTTATAAGCAGAGAGGTGAAAATACAGTCCAACAGAGAAAGAGAGAAAGAGAGACAATGAAACAGGATGATAGACAGCTAGACAACCATTATATATCTGTACTGAAACACATTTATCCACAATAAGAAACATACATCTACCCACAGAGTCAAGCAAAAACATACTAATTTTCATTTCTAGGAATCACAGCACTGGCAGGAACTGTTGTTCTCACTTTGTTATGCTGTACACTTTCCCAGAGAGGACAGTCTGTTTCTGGAGAACAGAAACAGAGCATTCCTCAGGCATGGTATGAAGCCCTTTTACTAGCAGGGTCATATCCAGCCTTCCAGCAGATGGATAGTGCAGGGCTGCCATGGAAGACAGCAGGACTAGAAAGAGCAGTGAAAACCTCAAGAAATACCAAACATAACTTCTCTGGATATAAATATTTGATGCCTGGGAAGTCTTACAATGGGCCTTTACAGAGCTAGAAGCATGTGATGGATCCATTTAGGGAACTTGTTTTTAAACAGACATAAAACTATTTTTTTCAGCCTCTCAGCATTAAGGTGGCAGATGCTCGTATATTTGAGTATATAGAAAATTTACAAGCCAGACATGAAATTTGTTCTCTGATTCTGTGACATATTCAGTTGGAATATCTATATACTATTAACATCTGGGGGCAAGGGAATAATTTTCTGGTATTTTCTTTAAATGATGGGAGTTTTTGGGGTTTTCTTAACAAATCATCAATGAGATGGATTAGTAGGTAGCAGGAAGATTAGATGATCAAAGGGATGTGATAGAAATTCGCAGAATCACAAGAGAGAGGAAAAGGGGCCCCAACACATCCTGTTAAGGCATCCTGTTTGTCCACAGAACCGAATAGAAAGGGGAGGGAGACCCCCACCCTGCACATCCTGTATCCTGTATTTGTTGGGAGTGGGCTGTTATAGAATCATCGCTTGAGGGGGGAAAAGGGGGGGGAGGGGGGCACTGCGAACGTGCAAGAACTTGTTTCCCACGACCATCGAAGGGCAGAATAAGACCACCTAGCAACACCACGACGCAGGGGCTGTACCAACTCCGGAAGATATACGTGGTCAGAAAATAGAGACTGCATAAAAAGGGAGGGCTCGGACTATTTCGGGGCAGTTATCTGCCCAGCGCTGCCTCGCTGATACCCACTTGCTCTAAATAAATCAAATTATACTTAATTGGACATTGTCTCTGATTGATTATTGAGACCCAATTTATAACAATTGGTGCCGTGACTCAGATAGGGGCAATTCTTTGGAGACCCCTCAACGGGAGGCACCCCGTTGTCACAACGGCCCGGAGAGGGTACCCCTTTGAAACCCTTACCGACGAACCTAAATTTCGGGTAGTGAGCGAAGGAACCCCTTAATCTTTGTGCACAAAGTCCGGACGAAGACGCGAGACGCGTGAGTATGTGTTAATTTATAACACAGGGAATCCGTTCGGTCGGGGTGGGGATCCTAGAGTGCGGTGTCTGAGACGTCCGGTGCGGACGACGTGAGTGTGGTCTCCTTTGTAGTGCGTTTCCCACATACCACGAGGGCCTGGGCCACGAACAGGAGGACGTGAGAGCGTGTGTGTGTGAAGGCACTCTGGAAGATGGGACAGAGGAAGAGCAAGCCCTCTGGATCCATGGGGGGGGAGCCCCAAGTAAGACTCCCCGGATATACCACCAGATAGTCCTCTGGGGTTAATGATCAAATATTGGGATGATGATCCACGTACACGAGGGAAAACTAAGGCAAAAATGATTAACTATTGCATGACAGTCTGGGGAGGAAAACAAATTAGAGGAGACCCTCTTTACTGGCCAGTTTTTGGATCCTCTGAGGATTGGATTTGCCAAGCTCTAAATTTGTATGTAAACTCTAAAAAGCCTTTTAGCCAGGAAGAGAGTGATTTTGCAGCCCTGTGGATAACTAGTGGAAATAGGACAAGCCTGTTTGTTCTCAGCAAAGGAAAGAGAAAACAGGCAGAGGAAATACCTCCACCCTATGTTCCCCCGTCCCCCATGCCAGATGCTGCAGTGCCCCCTCCAGCACAACCTCTGCCGGTTCCAAATGCACCACAGATGGAGGGGGATGACACTCCACCACCCGAGAGACGGGTTACTAGAAGCCAGGCAAGGAACCAGTTATACCCTCTCAGAGAAGTAGGCATGGGTATAGTTAATCAACCAGGGGGAGGACAGGCGCCCGGTATCGGATACATAGCTGTCCCTCTGAACTCGGCCGATGTCAGGGAATTTAAAAAGGAAATGGGGCATTTATTGGAAGATCCACTGGGGGTAGCAGAAAGAGTAGATCAATTCTTAGGACCAAATATTTATACTTGGGATGAGATACAGTCAATATTGAGCATCTTATTCACAGCAGAAGAGAGGAGAATGATAAGGGCAGCTGGGATGAGGATTTGGGAAAACAATCACCCACAGGGCCCCATTGGAGATGTTAAATGGCCCCTTCAGAGGCCTAATTGGAACAATCAAAATGAAAACGATAGAGCACACATGCAAGATTTAAAGACTATCATAGTCCAAGGCATTAAGGAGGCCGTCCCCCGAGGACAAAATATGACTAAGGCCTTTAATGAGCTGCAAAAGAAAGATGAAGACCCTACTGAATGGTTGGAAAGGCTCCGGAGAAATTTACAACTTTACTCCGGCATAGATCCTGATTCCCCGGTAGGACAAACATTGCTAAAAACCCAATTTGTAGCAAAGGCATGGGTGGATATTAGGAAAAAGTTAGAAAAATTAGAAGACTGGCAAAACCGGGGGTTGGATGAGTTATTGAGAGAAGCACAGAAAGTGTATGTCAGAAGGGATGAGGAAAGTCATAAGAAACAAGTTAGAATGATGGTAGCAGCTGTAAGAGGGGGACAAGAGAGAACCACCACTAGATCACCGCAAGAGAAATGGCCCCCGAAACCTCCAAGAAATACGGAAGGGCAAAAGAGGAATGAGGTAGTGTGCTTTTACTGTGGGAAAAAGGGACACATGAAGAGGGAATGCCGCCAACGATTGGCAGACATGAAAATGTTCAAAGAGGACTAGGGGTGTCAGGGGCTCTATTTGCTGGAGTCAAAAAAAGCATCGGAGCCCCTAGTAAAGTTAAAGGTAAGACCCCAGCAACAAGAAGTTGAATTTTTAGTGAACTCTGGAGCAGAGCGCTCCACTGTGCAAAAACTGCCTCAGAGATGTAAAGTATCCAAAGATACTGTACAAGTAATAGGAGCAAAAGGGGAACCATTCGGAGTCCCTATAATTAAAGATGTGCTAATTGAAACGAACTCTAAATTGGGTATAGGTAGTTTCTTATTGGTACCAGAGGCAGAATACAATCTACTAGAGAGAGATTTAATGGTAGAATTGGGAATAGGATTGGAAATAAATAAACAAGGATTAAATATTAAAATATACTCCCTTAGCACAAAAGATGAGCAACAGATAGACCCAAAGGTTTGGTACACCCCGGACTCAGTGGGGAAGCTAGACATCGAACCTTTCTCAATAACCTTAACAAATCCACAGATCCCAGTAAAAATAAAACAGTATCCGTTATCTGAGGAAGGGCGAAGAGGACTGAAACCCGAAGTCGAAAGGCTAATAAAACAAGGGATTTTGGAGCCCTGTATGTCCCCGTTTAACACTCCAATTTTGCCAGTAAAGAAACCAGATGGTAGTTACCGATTAGTGCATGACTTGAGAGAAATAAATAAAAGAACCGTTGAACGGTTCCCTGTGGTAGCCAACCCTCATACTATCCTCAGCCAACTAGGCCCACATGATTGCTGGTACAGTGTGATAGACTTAAAAGATGCATTTTGGGCTTGCCCCTTAGATAAAAACTGTCGCGACTATTTTGCATTTGAGTGGGAAGATCCTGACAGTCATATAAAACAACAGCTACGATGGACTGTCCTTCCCCAGGGATTCACAGAATCCCCTAATCTATTTGGACAAGCCCTGAGTCAAATACTACAAAACTACCAAGTGGGACCAGAAGTTAAACTCATACAGTATGTAGATGATCTACTAATAGCTGAGAAACAAGAGGAATTAGTGAGGGAAGAAAGTATAAAGATGTTAAATTTTTTGGGGAAACAGGGACTAAAAGTCTCTAAATCAAAACTGCAATTTACCGAACAAGAGGTAAAATACTTAGGACACCGACTAACTGATGGGACTAAAAAGCTTGATCCCAGCAGGGTACAAGAGATTCTGTCAATGCCACCTCCCCAGACCAAGCGACAGATTCGACAATTGCTAGGTTTATTTGAATACTGCAGACAATGGATTGAAAATTACAGTAAAAAAGTAAAATTCCTATATGAAAAATTAACACGGGATGGATTACTTAAATGGACCTCCCAAGATGGGGAAAACCTTCAAAATCTAAAAAGGGAGTTAACAAGTGCCCCCGTACTAAGCTTACCAGACTTAAAGAAACCTTTTTATTTATTTGTAAATGCTGAAGAAGGAACTGCATTTGGGGTGCTAGCACAAGAATGGGCAGGAAGTAAAAAGCCGATAGCCTACCTTTCAGAGTTATTAGACCCAATTAGTAGAAGCTGGCCCACTTGTCTACAAGTAGTAGCGGCAGCTGCTGTAATGGTAGAGGAAGCATTAAAAATAACATTTGGGGGTGAGTTAAAAGTTATGTCCCCACATGACATTAGGGGCATATTGACACAAAAGGCTGAAAAATGGATCACTGATGCCCGATTGCTGAAATATGAAAGAATTCTGGTATCATCCCCCAAGCTTACTTTAGAAGTGGCATCCATACAGAACCCAGCACAATTTCTGTATGGGAACCCTGAGAGTAACATCTTATGGCACAATTGCCTACAAACCATAGAGGAACAAACTAAGATCAGGCCAGACTTAGAAGAGGAAGAACTGGGGGAGGGTATGAAATTATTTGTAGATGGTTTCTCACGGGTACTTGAGGGGAAGCGCAAATCAGGATATGCAATAGTGGATGGAAATAAATTAGAAGTACTCCAATCTGGCCCACTAAGCCCAAGTTGGTCGGCTCAGGCATGTGAGCTGTATGCAGTTCTAAGGGCTTTACAAATTATAGGAAAAGGAGAGGGAACTATTTACACAGATTCCAAATACGCATTCGGGGTAATACACACATTTGGAAAAATCTGGGAAGAACGGGGCCTTATTACATCACAAAGAAAGAGCCTAGTCCACGAGAGACTCATAAAAGAAATTTTAAAAGCTATTAAGGTACCCTCCAAACTTGCAGTGGTCCATGTCAAGGAACATCAAAAGAGATTGGGAACAGTGGTACGGGGAAACAACCTGGCTGATGAAGAAGCTAAATGAGCAGCATTACTACCCCTCTGGGTAAAGAATCCTAGGGAAAGTTGTTCTACCTGCAGGTATGACTTGGAAGGATTCCCTTGTTATGCTTGCTGGAAAGACTACGGAGTGGATGGTTTAGTTTGCTCCTGTTACAGTCCTGATGGGCAATCAAATTCGGACAAGGATTTTTGTTATATTCACAGGGAAGACAAACCATACATAGATTACCCCTGTACAACCTACCTGCTAAGCTTTACAACAATAGAGCAAGAAAAATTGAGGCAAGTGGGTATAAAACCAAACTCAGAGGGTAAATGGGTTTTGGGAGACGGAAGAGAGATTTTACCTAAGCCTATGTCGCTGTTGAGCCGCTAGCTGAGAAATGACCCAGGTTCTCAGACAAGGAAAGAGAGAAGGTGTCTTTATTATTTTGATTTCCATATATATAGAGTCTTCAGAGGTCACCCAGATTGGTCAGCCCGAGACCTCCCCCTAGGCCCAATTGGCCAAGCCCGAACTGACCTAATCCGGAGACGTTGTTTGCAAAACATCCAAACTTTATCTTTGTTTATGAAATGTAGCAAAATGTTCTCACGGGAAAGACCTGTGCTAGCCACAAGCCTATGGCCTTAAAAGTTCTGAGGAGACTGCATGAAAAGACCCATTGGGGAACACAGACCCTGGTGGATCAGTTTGCCAATAAATATATGTGCATGGGTATTTACAACTTAGCTAAACAGATAACCATGAGATGTGTTACTTGCCAAAAAGTAAACAGACAACAATTAAGAAAAAGAATCCCTGGGGGCAGAGAATTGGCACATAGACCTTTTTCCCACATCCAGATTAACTTTACTGAATTACCTTTAGCGGGAAGGTATAAATATTTACTGGTTATAGTAAACCACCTCACTCACTTTGTGGAAGCCTTCCCAATGACAAGAGCCACAGCACAAACAGTTGCAAAAACTTTATTAGAACAAATAATTCCAAGATATGGCCTTATAGAAGTAATAGATTCAGATCGAGGACCACACTTTATATCTAAGATTACAAGAACTGTATCTGAGGCGCTCGGAATTGCCTGGGAATACCACACCCCTTGGCACCCTCAAAGTTCGAGCAAGGTAGAAAGAATAAATGGAGAAATAAAAAAGCAACTAACTAAATTAATGCTAGAAACAAAAATGAGTTGGACTAAATGTTTACCATTAGCATTATTAAACATTAAAACTCAACCTCGTACAGACATAGAGATCTCCTCATATGAAATGTTATATGGAATGCCATTTAATTTAGAAATGCCTGAAGACCACCCGGCCATATCAGATTTCCATCTACAATCCTATATAACCAGCCTAGAAAACCGAAGGGAAAAACTCCGTAAGAAGGGACTGGTGGTTCAACGACCACCCCTGTGGCTACCTATCCTCTCATTCCACCCTAGAGATGAAGTTTTAATAAAATCTTAGAAAGAAACATCTTTAACCCCTCAATGAGAAAGACCATATGTTGTGTTGCTTGCCACAGAATCGTCGGTTCGGACAGCGGAGAGAGGCTGGACCCACGCCAGCCGAGTGAAGAAGTTCAACAGAGACCCCACCTGGAGAGTGGTAGAACAACCATAGGACTTAAAAATTAGGCTTAAGAAATCCTAGCCTGCCTGTGCATGAATCCTATAACTGTATACTTGAGAAACCACGATTTATTGCTTGGAGAATATGTTAATAATTATATTGTTAAGTGCAATATCCATAATTGTAATTACTACCCTTTTGCTTGCTTTATATGTAAGGTGTGCCAGGAACGATAGTAAGCCCATTGCAAGGGGGGGGGGACCTCCTAAGGGAATTTGCTGAATGTGTTAGTGATGGGACATATATGCATTTGAGATACACCAAGAACTGTATTATTACCACTCAAATGAACCCGCACCAATGGTGACAAACATCACCGGCGGAGAGTGCAGAAAAGTCTTGGTCTATTTGCCTTGTGGTGACCTCATGGTTAAACATGTCAACCGGGACAGCTACAAGAAAAATCCTTTGTCCCTGAGACCCCTGAAAAAAAAAATCCTTACTGCCGAGAAGAATTCCATCCCCGTGACTCGCTGCAACCAAGCCGACGGGCGAGGCAGAGGGATATATACAGCCAGTGGGGTGAACATACCTGAAACTATGAAAAGATCTGGTATGAGCTGCCCCAAATCGAGAAGGAACCCGAAACAGACACCACTGTATAAAGCTAAAAAGGGGACCAAAGCAGGGTCTAAACAAACTAAAAGAATTCAAAAAGCACTGGGACCCCCATCTTCCTACCACACCTATATCTTGCTTTTAAGCCTAGTATTTACATGTACTACCGCTGATGTGCACCCCCCACCAACCTTTTCGCTGGACGTTAAGACAATGGGACAGTCAAACCCTAATCCAAACCCGACTCGGACCGGGACAAATCAGTTTTAATACATCCCTTTGTGCTTTAGCTCCTATAGAACCTTGTATGCTTGAAGGTAAAAGTTGGTATTTTTGCCCTAGTGCAAACCCCGGAAAGGGATATTGCAACCACCCAAATTCTTATTACTGTGCTTATTGGGGATGCGAAACCATAGCTTACCCCTGGCTCCCAGACGGAGACAAGCATATTAAAGTTGGGTGGGGACCTTACGGTTGTAATCCACCTGACTATAGTAGCCAGATTGGAAGGAGGGGAGCAGGGCCCAAAGTAACCTGTAAATGGTTATACATAAATATAACACAACCCCAAGATCCTACGTGGCTATTAGGCAAGACCTGGGGTATAAGGTACTGAGAATCAAGAACCGACAGAGGTGGTCTTATCTATATAAAAAAAGAACCTCTCCCCAATGACCCCGAACCAGTGGGACCAAACCGGGTCATAATAGACATGATAAATACTAAAGCAGATGGATTAGGCATAGACCATGAGGAAAGTACCACCATATCCAAAACCGAAATACCCCCAACCCCCTCGGGAGAAATAACTGATGAATTATAGAGACTTATGGTAGCCAGCTATAAGATCCTAAATAAAACACACCCAGAATTAACAGACCACTGCTGGCTATGCTATAACACCAGACCACCCTTCTATGAAGCTATGAAGACGATTGAAAAAGCTAGAAGGGTAAATGAGAGCAACCCTGCTCAATGTCTGTAGAAATCTGGCAAAAGAACAAAATCTGGTATCACATTGGCGCAGGTATCAGGAGAAGGAAGGTGCATAGGAAAAATCCCATCTTATAAAATGCACCTATGTAAAGTAACAATGCAAGCCCAAAAACCAAAAGAGCCGGCAGATTGGCTAATACCAGCTAAAAATGCTAAATGGGTATGTGCAAGTGTAGGGGTAACTCCCTGTATTCCCTTAAAGGAGTTTAATCAATCAAACTATTGCATACAAGTAGTAATAGTGCCAAGAATCACCTACCACCCAGGTGATTACATATATGACCACCATTCGGTCCCAGGGCAC
This sequence comes from Entomyzon cyanotis, assembly GCA_024500445.1. NCBI lineage: Eukaryota > Metazoa > Chordata > Aves > Passeriformes > Meliphagidae > Entomyzon > Entomyzon cyanotis. The sequence continues at coordinate 61,529 of JAKEPQ010000357.1, forward strand.
CACCTTGTAAAAAGAGACCCTATTACAGCTATAACTATTGCAACCCTATTAGCATTGGGCACAGCAGGAGCAGGCACAGGTATAGTCTCCCTTGTAAAACAAGACACAGAATTTGCCAATTTGCGAGAAACTGTAGATGAAGATATAGCCAAAATTGAAAGTTCTATTAGTGCCTTAGAAACATCATTGAGGTCCCTATCTGAAATGGTGCTCCAAAATAAGAGAGGATTAGAGCTCCTACTAGCCCAAGAAGGAAGACTGTGCGTTGCCCTAAAAGAAAAATGTTGTGTTTATGCAGACCATACAGGAGTTGTTAGAGATGCAATGTCTGAGCTCCGGAAAGAACTGGATAAGCGAAAAAGAGAGAGAGAGAGAGTCGACAGAGCTGGTATGAAAGCTGGTTCAATACCTCCCCATGGCTAACGACTCTACTCTCCACACTAGCAAGGCCCCTAGTAGTAATTGTACTAACTTTGACTTTTGAACCATGCATTTTTAACAAGCTGATAGCTATAGTTAAAGGAAGACTGGAAGCGGCGCATTTAATGTTAGTTAGAGCAAAATATGAAAGCATACCTGAACAACAAGAGAGTGAGATGGAAGAAGAGTTCATCTTAAGCCGTGAAGCATTAAGGCGATTCTGCGAACAAAATGGAGATACAGAGAGGGGGGGATTGTGATAGAAATTCGCAGAATCACAAGAGAGAGGAAAAGGGGCCCCAACACATCCTGTTAAGGCATCCTGTTTGTCCACAGAACCGAATAGAAAGGGGAGGGAGACCCCCACCCTGCACATCCTGTATCCTGTATTTGTTGGGAGTGGGCTGTTATAGAATCATCGCTTGAGGGGGGAAAAAGGAGGGGGAGGGGGGCACTGCGAACGTGCAAGAACTTGTTTCCCACGACCATCGAAGGGCAGAATAAGACCACCTAGCAACACCACGACGCAGGGGCTGTACCAACTCCGGAAGATATACGTGGTCAGAAAATAGAGACTGCATAAAAAGGGAGGGCTCGGACTATTTCGGGGCAGTTATCTGCCCAGCGCTGCCTCGCTGATACCCGCTTGCTCTAAATAAATCAAATTATACTTAATTGGACATTGTCTCTGATTGATTATTGAGACCCAATTTATAACAGGGACATGTTCAATTATTGCTTCAGGATTGTTGATATATTTTTCTTATTTGTCTGTTAATTCTTGTATTTCATTATGTATTTGCTTTACATGGCAAAGTTTCAGTTGCGGTGGAGGCTACAAGGGTGGCTTCTGTGAGAAGATGTCAGAAGGTTCCCTGATGCTCCAAGACAGACCTGCCATTGGCCAAAGCTGAGCCAATTGACAATGGTGGTAAAGCCTCTGTGATAACATATTTAAGAAAGGAAAAAACCTGCTGCACAACAGCCAGAAAAGAGAGGAGTGAGAATATGTGAGAGAAACAACCCTGCAAACACCACCGTCAGTGAAAAAGGAGTGGGAGGAGGTGCTCCAGGTGCTGGAGCAGAGATTCCCCTGCAGCCTGTGGTGAAGACCATGGTGAAGCAGGTTGCCCCCTCTCAGCCCATGGATGTTAACAGTGGAGCAAATATCCACCTGCAGCCCATGGGGTACTTCAAGCCAGAGCAGGTGAATATGTCCAATGAATGCTGTCACCTGTGGAGAGCCTGCACTGGAGCAGGTTTTCTGCCAGGGCCTGTGGCCCCATGCGGGACCCAGGCTGGAGCAGTCTGTTCCTGAAGGACTGCATCCCATGGAAAGAACCCATGCTTGAGTAGTTTGCCAAAAACTGTAGCCCATGAGAACCCCTCATTGAGGACTGTCTCTCATGGGAGGGACCCCATGCTGGAGCAGGGGAAGAAAGTGAGGAGGAAGGAGCAGTACAGAAAATGTATGATGAACTGATTGCAACCCCCATTCCTTGGCCCCCTGTGCCATTCAGGGGGAAGAAATAGAGAATTCAGGAGTGAAGTTGAGCCTGGGAAAAAGGGAGGGGTGGGAGGGAAGGTGTTTTATATTTGTCATTGTTTCTCATTATTCTACTCTGATTTTAATTTGTAATAAATTAAATTAATTTCCCCAAATAAAATCTGTTTTGCCCATGATGTTAGTTGATGAGTGATCTCTCCCTGTCCTTATCTTGACCCACAAGCCTTTCATTATGTTTTTCTCCCCTTTCCACTTGAGGTGGAGTGTTAGAGCAGTTTGGTGGATACCTAGCATCCAGCTGAAAGGAATAAAGGAGTGTCTTTACAAACAAATGGCTGGTAAGATAAGACCAATATTGAGAGACAGAAGAAACAATGGGAAGGATTTCCATAGGAATTCCCCTAATTTGACTTACCCAAGACTGTGTTAATGAACTGCAAGAACAGAGACAGAAGAAGAAGAAAAGGGGAATGTGTATCAAGGGTGTCTGCATTGGGGGGATGTATATTACGCGGGGTCTGAATTAGGTGTTCTGGGTAGCCTGTACCTCTCGAGTACCTCAGCCAATGGGGAACGAGAGAGGGAACCTGCGGCCAAGAATTAGGATAAAAGAGGCTGCATCCTCTATTAATTTGCGAGCCCCCATGGGAAATGCCCATGACCTCTCCCTTTATTCATGAATAAAGTTACAGGACACCTCTGTCTCCTTTTTGGATACAAACCTCTGGTGTTTGTGGATTAATTTTCCTGACACAGACAAGGTTAACCACAAATTAAATGTATCTCATTATATTAAACACATAAAAATGTATCTCATACTTAACATGTTTCATGTTATATGTATCTCTCATCTCAAGGTTGTGAGAGAGGGACAACCCCACCAATTAGTACTATTTCTAACTAATAGCTTAAATACATACCCCACAAAATGTTCTACCTGTTGTGAATCCAGTTCTTAAGCGCCCCACACTGTCCCCAAAATCAGGGCAGTGGGGCCAATGATATTGAAATTGAGAATGACAAATCTCATCATGGTGACAAACAAGCCTCTTTGGGTATTTGCCTAGCAGCTCAGGCCCATCTCCCACCAGCTCCCACCAAATTCACTGAGAGCCCTCAGCTCTGAACATTTCGGAGGCAGTGCCTGAGCAGAGCACAGCCAAGACCTAGAGATCTTGCCCATATACATTACTTGAAGTAACTTTTCCTCACTGGGAGGGTGGTTGGGCACTGGAACAGGCTCCCCAGGGAAGTGGTCATGGCACCAACCCTATCACAGTTCAAGGACTGTCTGGATGATGTTTTTAGTCATATGATTTAGTTTTAGGTAGTTCTGTGAGGAGCAGGGAGTTGAACTCAGTCCTTATGGGTCCCTTCCAACTTGAGATACTCTTTGATTGTAAGAAGTATTTGCTTAATTACACTGATTCTCCAGGTGCTTAAGCACTTCTTTAAACTTAAACTTAAGCAAGTACCCTTGTTGAAACAGGATTGTTTTCCTGAGTTGGAGTCTTCAACTTTTCCTGGGGAAACCCAAAATGTTATTGTATTCCATATCTATCTATGCCCAAAAATTGTTACTGTCTCTTTAAGGCCCGGCGGCGCAGCCAGATTCACAAGCTCGGGAGGTTTGCCGAGGCCGCTTTAAAAGTCGAAGCAGCAGAGCTGAGCTTTCTCTCGTCTCGTGGTCTCCGCTCAAGGCAGAAACTTCGCTTTGGGGTTCCCCCCCCCCCCCCCCTTTTGCTCCTCTCTTGCGTCTTGGACTGCCTCAAGGCGAATTCCGCAAGTGCCTGCCTGCAGCCACAGCACCGAGCCGGGCGGCCCTGCTCCAGTCCAAGTCGCTCGAGCTTGCCAGCAGCGCCCAGCCAAAGAGATAAGACCACGAGTCGCCCCAGCCCAGCTGCTTTGCTTGCCTACCCTGCTGTCTCCTGCCGCGAGGAAGGCGAAGTCCCTCCACGAGTTCCCGCCGCCACCGGAGTATGCCAGCTGCCTTTCTCAACGGAACTGCTGCTGACAGAGGTAAGCGGGGGGGGGGGGGGGGGGGGGCAAGGCTGAAGCCATCAAACCATCTTCCCTTTGTCTCCCTACACGAGGTCGCCCGTGGCAGCCACCATCTTGGAACGGGGCGGGGGTGTTTACCTTGCCATTCTGGGTTTCTCTTTGTTCTCGGGCTTCCCCCGATGTCGACACACTGGCTACTGCTCCTGCGGAGTGTCAGTCGCGGCCTTCCGTCCTTCTCCAGCTGAGATGTCCAAATCTCTGGGGCTTTAGAGGCCTTGACCCGAGTGTGATGGATCCATCCGTGTTCAGCTCTCTTGATGGCTGTTTCTGTGGTCAGTAACACTTGGGAAGGTCCATGCCACTTTGCCACCAGTGGTGCTTCTTTCCACACCTTAACCAGGACCCAATTTCCTGGTTGGATGTTGTGAACAGTAAAGTTCAAAGGCAGGGTCTGTGCCAGCTGAGCTTCCTGTCGAAGAGATTTCACAAGAGACAGTATCCTGGTCACATATTGTTTTAAATATGCATCACTTATTTTCACACCCCCCCCTCCCCACTAGGCTGAGAATTACAAGGGTAAAGAAGTCCAAACATCAATTCAAAGGGAGATAATTGAATATCTCCTCTGGGTCTGGCCCTTATTCTAGCCAAAGCCAGTGGCAAGAGCCATACCCATGGCATTTTAGTTTCTATCACCAGCTTCAAAAAGTGTTTCTTTATTTCTCTAATTCATTCTTTCTACCTGACCCGAACTCTGGGAGTGCCAGGGGGTATGGAGATTCCATTGTATTCCTAAAGCAGCCATAACCCCTTAAAGGATCTTTCCTGTGAAATGAGTTCCCCTAAGTCTATTGCTTCCACAATCCCATATCTTGGAAGTATTTGTTCCAAAAATACCTTAATAACCGATCCTGTAGTTGCTGAAACAGTTGGAAATGCTTCTGGCCACCCTGTTAGCTGACATACTATTACCAGAAGATATTTAAACCTTGCTACTCAAGGCATTTCAGTAAAATCCACCTGGCATCTTTGGAAGGGACGCACAGCCCAAGGCCTCCCTCCCCTGGCAGTTTTCTTTGTAACCCTGTTATTTGCTTTAGCACAAATCAAGCAGCCTTCAATAGCTTGTTTTGCCAGATTAAAAAGACCCACAGTAGTGTACATCTTGAGGAAGGCTTCTGCCAATTCTCAAGAGCCCCAATGACTCCCTTCATGGAGTTGTTTTAATATTTGTAAGGCCAGAGCCTTTGGTATCTGCTGTTTACTACTCTTTGTAAACCATCTATCCCCTCTTTCCTCTGCCCCACTATTTTTAATTATCTCCAGCTCCTCTGGTGGAAAAGACAGTTTCTCTGGCAGTGGTGGGGCTACTGGGAGCAAAGAGAGGATCTTAGAGGTTTGTGGCAGCAGTGCAACTTTCCGAGCTTCTTCATCAGCCATTTGATGACCTATTGCTTCCTCTGAGCACCCTGCCTGGTGTCCCCTAATGTGTATTATTGCCACCCCTTTTGGTAAATTCACCACTTCCAATAGGCAAGAGATTAAGCTTTCATGAGCTAATGTTTTTCTCCTGTAGGCTAGTAAACCTCTTTCTTCCCATAGTTTCCCAAATGCATGTATCACTCCATATGCATATTTAGAATAAGTAAAAATATTCATTATCTTGTTCCGATATAATTCACAGGCTCTCACTAGTGCATACAGCTCTGCTGTTTGAGCTGACCACGTCGGTGGCAAGCTCCCCCTTTCTTCTAATTCCTTTCCCTTAATGGTAGCATATCTTCTGACTCACTTCCCTTATTCTATCCTTGAAGACCCATCAATAAATACATTTTCTCCCTCAGGCCAGGGAGTGTCTTGTAAATTTTCCCTAGCCCGGGTTTGGAGATCTATCACTTGAATGCAGTCATGGATTTTTTTCCCGGCCCCCCTCTTCAGGGCTGTTCTCACTGGAGTCTGGGTTAAATCTTTTCCCACTTCTTAATTCTAAATTCTCCTGTTCCATTAAACTATTCATACTGTAATAACTGAGTGTTGGTCATCCACTTAGAGGTTCTTTTGGTTAACAAAGTTTTAACTTGATGCAAAACTTTAATAATTAGATGTTCTGCTATTGTGAGTTTTTGGGCTTCAGTTATCATTAAAGCTATGGCTGCACAATTCTGCAGACAATGAGGCCAGCCTCTGGCCACTGGGTCTAACAGCTTAGAAAAATAAGCAACAGGCCGCCATGTTCCCCTGTGTTCTTGTACCAAAATTCCTTTAGCATGTGTCCTGGATTAATGAAAAAAAAATTCTCTAGGTGGGGAGCGCTCTGAACAAACACCTCCTCTGAGAGCCAAGGGCTCTGACACCCCCCCACCCACAACAGAATTTCTTAGATGGAAGTGAAGAAAAAACTATTTATTTTTAACAAAACCACGCAGAGTGCCCTGCAAGGCACAGGGGAAGGGAAAACAGGGGAAAAGGAGTTATTAAACCTGATTAAACAGCTGGTGAACTTTAGTGTCCTTTCCCTCAGACGTAGTTTCTCTTCTCCGGGGCCCCCCCCCCCGGGGCTGTGTGGAGTTGCTCCAGTAGCTCCCTGGAGGATTCTCGTCTGCTGTCCTCTGGGGCTCCTTGGGTTTGCCGGGCGACAAAGCAAATCGGGGAAAAAAAAGGGTCCAAACAAAAAAATGGTGGGGGAAAAAAACCAAAACACAGGAACAGAGCTAGCAACTTCGACAGCCGTCGCAGCCGCAGTCTCCGGAGAGTCCTCCTTCTCCTCCTCCTCGCTCCCCCACAGAGAGGCTTGGGGAAAAAGTTTTCAAAACAACCCACGCTTCTCTCTGCTGCTGAGTGCAGTTAAAGCCACAGGACCACATTTCTGAGCATACAAGCTAACGATGGGGAATACAGGATTATCGTAACATCACTCCAAGACAGCATGGCCTTGCTTAACATCCACATATAGTTAAAATTTTCTTTTTGAGTCTGGAAGAGCTAAGACTAGGGCATTAATCAATTTGTCTTTTAATTTTCTAAAGCTTTGCTTTCCTTCTGGTGTTTATACCCCAATATTAGGACTGTTTTGGGTTAAAAAGTCCTATAAAGGTCTGGCTAAAACAGAAAAATCCTCAATCCATGCTCTGCAGTACTCCACCAACCCTAAAAACTGCTGTAACTCTTTTTTTCCTCGGGGGTAATGTTACTTGTAAAATTCCTTGTATTCTTTCTGGATCTATATACTGTAAATTTCCAGTCAAAATGTGTTCCAAATATTTAACATTTTTTTGTCAACTGTGCTTTCTTTTCAGACATTTTAAGTCCCTTTTAGCAAGAAAATTTAGCAGCTTCACAGTAGCCTCTTCAACCACCTTTTCCTGATCCCCTGATAAAAGCAAATCATCCACATACTGCAACAACTCTAACTCCTGAGGGTGGAGTAAACTTTCTTAATATTTTTTGCAAGGCTTGCCCAAACAAAACCGGTGACTCTCTATATCCCTGTAGGAGGACTGTCCATGTCAATTGTTGTTTTATCATTTTCTCTCTTTCTTGGTGTTCTTACTCAAAGGCAAAATACTGTTTGCTGTCCTCTGTAGTCAGACACCCCCAGAAAGCATCCTTCAACATCAGTACTGAATAGTACTGATGTGAAGATGGGATCTGATTCAGGATGGTATAGGGATCCAGAACTGTGGGATGTGTTGGTTTGACAATTTCATTTATTATTCTTAAATCCTGAACCATTCTGTAGGTTCCATTTTGTTTCCTTACCGGCAGGATAGGAGTGTTATAGGGAGATATCCATGGTTCCAAAAGACCTGCCTTTAGCAGGGACTCAATGACAGGCTTTCCTTCCCTCCCTTGAAACAGGGTATTGCTTTTTAGACACCACTTGTTCTGGTTGATTCAAAGTAATTTGGAGAGGCTCCATATCTAATTTTCCATATTTTCCTGGGGCTGCCCACACTTCTGGGTTGATTTTAGCATAAGCTTTTTCAGATGTTTTACACAAAGTTGCCAGTGTTAGCCTCTGTATCATTCTTCACAATATTAATTTGCATCCCCACCTTAGCCATCAAATCTCTTCCCAGTAAATTACAATCACAGTTAGGAACAAACAGAAATTCATGCATTTCACACTTATCCCCCACATCTACCAATAGTGGTTGAATAAAATGCACTCGCTCATCCTTTCCACTCCCCCCTGTCACAGTTGAGATGGACACGACACATACAGACACACCAACGGCTTTCAGTCAAAGGAAAGAAAAAGTTTTTCATTATTACTACAAAGCCTCTTTTATACTATTTCTTAGCATTCGTGCCACATGTTCATTGGCTCCTAACTTACTTGTGGTGGTTTTGATTGGCCCAAAACATCAGTGAAGTGTTTTTAACATCTAGGAGAAATTTGGACCCCTCAGAAGCTGTTGTAGTAGGCCTGGGGAGGTGTCTGAGGGGTGGGGTGTGGCACAAAGATGGCTCCTGTGTGTCCTGAGTGCAAGTTCTGGAAGTTTTTACATCAAGTCCAGCAGAGCCAATCTCTGATGACTCTGAAGGTGATGGACATGCTGCCGGCCAAGTTTGGGCCAATTGGAGGTGCTAGTTACGCCTCTGTGAAAACATATTTAAGAAAAATTCAAAACAAAGCAGGCATGCACTTCTTTCACTTCTTTGTAGTTGGAGGAGGAGGAGGTGGAGGTGAAAATATGTGAGGGAGAACAGCATGGAGATGCCAAGGTCAGTGAAGAAGGTGGGGAGGAGGTGCTCCCAGTGCTGGAGCTGAAAACCCTCTGCTAGCCACAGTGAAGGCCATGGGGGGGCAGGAGGTCCCCTGCAGCCCATGGAGTCCACAGGAGTGCAGAAATCCACCCACAGCCCATGCCAGAAGAGCAGGTGGATGCCTGGAAAAGACTGTGAACCAGTGGGAGTCTCATCTAAGAGTTAAAACTGCAAAGGCCTTGCAAAGGAGAGAAAGGCCTTTTCCTTGCTCCTGGCATGGAAGCAGTCTGGCCTCGGCTTGGGAGAGTCTGCACAGCACCTTATGGACAAAAAGACTCATGTTGCAGCAGAATTTCGGGTGGGATGTTGCTCGTGAGATTGGACCCACGCCAAAGAAGTTCTCAAAGGACTGTCTCTTGTGGGAAGGACCCCCTGGCTAAGTAGAGAACCTCTTTTCCTGATTAGACTGACCAGAGGACCCCTCAACCTGCCCCCTGTCTGTGTTGCTGGTTTGGAAAGAGGGAAGGGGGGGTGAGTGCAGAGACTGCTTCTTAAGAGGGTGGGGGTGAGAGCAGAAAGAAAAATGTCTGGAGAGAGAGAGAAATAAGTAGAGATAAAGAGTATTTGTAGTAGAAGAATTGTGGTGATGAGTAAATTTGAGAATCTGCTCTGTGGACTGAAAAGAGACCCCACACCCTGCCCCCCCACCACCCGGCTTGTTGACTGTAAAGGAGGAAAGGGGGTGAATACTACAGGTTCGTAAGAGGGAGGGGGGGAGTGAACCAAAACTGTATGAAAAGTTTATTTTTGCCTGCATTTATCCTCCAACTCTGTTAGGTAATTAAACACTTCTTGCAACTTTAAGCTTGGAGCCTGGTTGCCCTCTTTTCGTGCGTCCTCCTGGCAATGTCCTGTCGAAAAACCATGACATTACTACATTACAAAATCATTGGCTATCTATAGTTAGCACACATTCTTGCAAAAACAGCCTTCCTCATGCAGGTGTACATTCTTCCTTCTGCTGTTTTTGCTTCTTGCTTCTGTTGATGCTAAGATTCTCATGAGTACAAGCAGATTGTCTCAGTTCGATGTCTGCGAGCAGAGGCAGGCCAGCTGTCAGTTCCCACAACCCCCTGAATAATCAAAGATCTTTTTGACAATTTTCTTCCCTTAGGGATAAAATTCAAAGTGGATCGAGAGGCCCCTGTATCTACCAGGAAACACACCTCCTCTTGATCCAGATCCACTTTAAAAGTTATCAAGGCCTCCTGTGTGGTGGGTCCCTGGTATAATGGGAGCCCCTGACATCCCTAACAATCCATCTCCATTCATTGCCGGACTTCCTCCTCCTGAGGATCCAGCTGTTTCTGCAGACATTCCCACTTCCAGTGTCCCTCTGCCCTGCAGATAGTCCACTGATTCCTTCTCAATTGCTGCTTCGGTCAGCTCTCCCCTGCAGAGGAGGGAATGCCTTTGCCACATCCTGGTGGTTGGCCCCGTCCCCTTTGTCACGGGGCCCCCTTGAGTCTTGCAGTTTATTCCTCCGGGACTGTAGTAACTTCGCCATCACCTTTTCTTCATCCCTTCTTACATACATTTGCTGTATGTTTCTAACCAGTTCATCCAGGGGCTTATTCTGCCCTTCCTCTAGCCCCCACCCCAGCTATTGCCTGTGGGTGCTCATTCTCTCATAGTTCAAAATCATTTGTTTCTCCCCTGACTTAAACAAAATTTTTAAAAGAAAATCTTGATCTTTCCACATACAATCTGCATTTTTCAGGTATTCCTTCTGCAGTGTCCAAATGCAGTCCACCCCCCAGTGCTTGCAGTGGACACGGCCAGCAGCACCACAGGTGGCTGGGGTGTTCTGCAGCCTCATGGAGGCCGGGGGAGCCACTGCCACTCCTGCCCCTGGGGGTGGTGGAATCAGGGACCGCCCAGCTGTCCCACGGCCCAGGCCTGCACCTCCCCACAGGCCCCCTGCCTGTGCTCCCGGTCTTACACCTCTGTGCTTGGTCCTGCCATTCCTTGCCTTAACCATATTTTTTTCTTAATATACCAATCCCATTTGTCTGTCCCCTGTTGCCAAGACCCCTTTTTGACTCCCCTTATTGCCCCCCCGGGCATAGATTGTCGAGACCCTTTCTTGACTTTCCCTTACTGCCCTCCTTGGGCATCCATGTCCTCATATTTTGGGATTGTCATCCCTTTTACCAGGGCCCCTTCCCGACTTTACCTGTGCTACCCTCCATGGGTGCCCTCGCAGGTTTTCCTTAGTTACTTCTGGTGGAATGCGTAATCTGAAACACAGCCTCAGCATTCTCCCCAAAGGACTCTCTGGGGGAATTATGGGATCGTCATCCCTTTTGCTGGGACCCCTTCCCAGCTTTACCTTTGCTACCCTCCATGGGTGCCCTCTCAGGTTTACTCCCCGAAGTTCTCATTGTACTCACCAGTGAGATTTTCAGTGGTCCTTCCCTGTGGACTCTTCATGGACCTGTTATGAGTGGAGACAGAGGGTGGATAGATTTTACCAGCTGCCTAGGCCTATGACAACTAGTGATCAACCTATTCAGAGCAACCAGCACCCCAAAAATTCAGTCTCACTTGCAAGTTCTTATAATGACAGCTGATTTAGGTCTAATATAAAATAGATTATTGTTTATTAGACACAAGAGAGAACAGAGCAAAGAACCAACTTATTACTATACAATATATAAAAAGCTACTCATAGCTAAACAAACATATATATATATTGCCCAAAAATAGGGAGACTAAGAACAATAGAGTGCTTAAAAGGTACCTATTATTGCTAGCAAAGAAGAATACAATTTAGGAAACCAATGATCTTACCAAAATCCAATTTTGGTGCTGGGATACATTAGAATCTGCCCTCAATCTTGCAAGAAGTTACCACAGAGCTGTGTCCAGACTCTGGGGAGAGGCTTTCCTCACGCTCCAGTATCCATGTAGAAAAGCTTCTACCTTTTCTGAAAATCTGTGAGTCTTTATAGGATAAAAGTGTGACTTGTGTGGTCACCAAAAAATTGTTATCTTCCCATATTCTCTCTTCATTCCACAATATGAGTTACGGGGTAGTGGTTTTAGACATTCGGGTGCCAACAGATAACCCCGTCTAGGCTGTTAACCTAACTGAGCCATCCATCTTCTGCGACCGAGCAGAGGGGGGGGTGGGGGGAACATCCTGCCACAGAACCCCCCTGGTCTGCCACTCATCTGTCTCCTGGACAGTCTTGGGTACCCAATCAATCACCCAGTGCTGGCCACCACCAAGGGGAGCTGATGACCAAAACTGGGTGAGGCGTGCCTTTCAGCTCCACTCGCTGCCTGCTGCCCCCGGATGGTGGAAGGATCCCGGGTGAGTCCCCAGTTTGTCAGGAAAATTAATCCACAAATGCCAGAGGTTTATGTCTAAAAAGGAGACAGAGGAGTCCTGTAACTTTATTAGAATAAAGGGAGAGGTCATGGGACAGTTTCCCATGGGGTCTCTCAAAATGTTAGAAGACACAACCTCCTTTTTATCCTAATTTTCCAGTCGCACTTCCCTCTCTCTTTCCCCATTGGCTGAGGTACTTGAGAGGTACAGACTTCCCGAATTGCCTAATACAGACCCCCCCTTCTAATGGGCAATCCCCCCCCCTTTTTCTTTGTGTCGCTGTTCTTTTTCTCTAAGTCCAGGGATTTAGCACAGCCTTGGGTCAGTAACAGTCTGTGTCAATAAATGGAATTCCTATGGAATTTAAGGTTCCTCCCATTGCTTCTTTCACCTATCAGTATCTGGCCTTGTCTACCAGCAGGCCTCACAGTTTGTTTTTAAAGACATCTCCCTCTCATTCCTTTCAAAGGGATGGGTTGAAACTAAGGGGAGGTAACTAATTTTAAATTGTCTTAAACCAAGTCAGAAGTATTTAGCTCAGACCTTAATGTTTACAAGAGTAGATGTATTATGTGTTTGAAATTAGGCTCTGCTGTTGAGGGGGGTAATGGGTGTTGTGGTCAGTTAATCACATTCTGTTTCTGCCACTCCTTTCTCCTCAGGGGGAAGGCTTCTCCCACACTTCTCCTGCTCTAGCATGGGGTCCCTCCAACAGGAGACAGTCCTCCATGACCTTCTCCAACATAGGTCCTTCCTATGGGGTGCAGTTCTTCATGAACTGCTCCAGCACAGGTCCCTTCCACAAGGTGCACCCCTTCAGGAACAGACTGCTTCAGCATGGGTACCCCATAGTCTCACAGGTGCTACCAGCAAACCTGCTCTACCATGGGCTCCTCTCTTCACAGGTCCACAGATCCTTCGAGTAAACCGGCTTCAGCATGGATTTCCCACGAGGTCACAACCTCCGTTGGGCATCCGCCTGCTCTGGCATGGAGTCCTCTCTCCATGTGTTCACAGGTCTTGCCAGGAGCCTGCTTCAGTGTGGGCTTCCCATGGTATCACAACCTCCTTTGGGTATTCACCTGCTCCGGATGGGGGTCCTCCACAGGCTGCAGATGCATCTCTGCACCCCTGTGGACTTCCCTGGGCTGCAGGGGCACAGCTGCTTCACCATGGGCTGCAGGGGAATCTCAGCTCTGGCACCTGGAGCACCTCCCACCCCTCCTTCTGCACTGACCTTGGTGTCTGCATAGCTGTTCCTCTCACATATTCTCACTCTGCTCTTTTTTGGCTGCAATTTGTTCCTGCGCAGTAACTTTTTCATCTTCTTAAATATGTTATCGCAGAGGCTCTACCACTGTTGGTGACTGGCTTGGCCAGCAGTGGGTCTGTCTTGCAGCCAGCTGGCACTGGCTCTGTTGGACATAGGGGAAGCTTATGGCAGCTTCTCACAGAAGCCACCCCTGTAGCCTGCGGTGTTAACAAAACTGGCCACACAAACCCAATACACCATCACCTGTGATGGAGCCCTGCTTTCCTGGAGTTGGCTGAACACCTGCCTGCCGATGGGAAGTGGTAAATTAACTCCTTCTTTTGCTTTGCTTACATGTGTGGATTTTGCTTTACCTATTTATGAAACTGTCTTTATCTCAACCCATGAGTTTCTTTCCCACTTATATCCTTCCAATGCTATTCCTCATCCCACCAGGGGGAGTGAGTGAGTGGCTGTGTAGTGCTTAGTTTCTGGCTGGGGTTAAAGCAGGGGACATTCTCTGGAAGAGTCAAAGAAGTTTCACCTGAAGCTAGCAACCAAGGCAGGAGCAAGAAGTAAATGTCTCTCTTTCAAAATTTGTTACTTTTGCACCTACATTCCTTCTTCAGAGTCCCATAAAGTTCCTACATAAGGTATCATATGCAGGCAGACAAGTCAGTGAACTGTAGAATAGCTTTAAATAGTGAGCTCAACTTTCTGCTAACTCAGGAATATTGTCAACTGTCTAGTCTATTTTTAGTAGTTTGTTACTTTTTTAAATGGCGTAAGAAATTAAGATTTTTACCCTCCTTTTAAAATGGAGCAAATTCAACAGTGCAGAATACATAATTGTATCCTGGTGGTAGTTTGACCCTGAATAGCAGGTAAGCCCCCAACCAGCTGCTTGCTCACTCTGCCACAACAGGATGGGGGACAGACTAGGAAGGGGAAAACCAAGAAAATTCACAGACTGAGATAAAGTCAGTTTAATAAGCGAAGTGGAAAAATATAAGAAAACAAGTGATGCAAAAGCAATCACTCACCACCACCAAATTGATGCCCAGTCAGTCCTCAAGCCACAGCTACCTTGGAAAAATGCTCCCCCCTCCTGTTTTATTGCTGAGCACAATGTTATATGGTATGGAATATCACTTTTATCACTTGGGTCAGTTGGCATCAGCTGTCTCAGCTGTGTCCCCTTCCAACTTCTTGCTCACCCCCAGTATCATCCCTGGAGATACAGAGTTAGAAGGAGAAGGCTTTTATTGTGATAATAGCTGCAAGTTCCCCACACCCCTTTCTTAATGACTGTACTACTCACATATTGTCCTGCCTTCCCCACCCCACTTGGTCCTGGCCACGCCCTCCAGTTTTCCCTATTGGTTCCTGTACCCTAACTCCGCTCATGTACCTCCCCTGTACCCAGAGGTCACTGGGCCAGCGTGCTGTCCCCGCCCCTCTCTGTTTCCCTATAAAACCCCTGACCCTCCGCCATCTTGTCGTCTATGCTCCATGTGTGTCTATGCAGCACGTGTCTATGCACCACATGTGTCTGTGCATGTGAGGCCTTCGCCCACGAGGCATCTCTGCCTCGGGGAGGTCTTTGGCCTCTGCTGCACCATGCGAATAAACATCTTCCATGGACACAACGCATAGACCCTCCTCGCTTCCTTTATCACCGCCGGTTGTGGAACCTGACGAACCAGAGCTAGCCTTATGGCTCCCCGGCCGGTGAGAGTGCAGTCTCCAGCCCTGGGACATAGGGCTTGGTGCACTGAGGCGCTGAACCGGGCTGGGTAGAGAAGCTCTAGGGTAAGGTCTGCTATAACATCCTTTAAACCGCAACAGGCTTTGATGCTGTGCAAGCACTGTTCAGCAACAGTTTAAATGCTGGTGTGTTATCAACACTGGTTTGGTCACCCATCTAAAGCACAGAACCCTAAGGACTGCTATAAAGAAAATTCACTTCATCACAGCCAGACCCAGTACAATAATTTTTTAATTCTTTCCTTGATAACTACAAAAAAAGTTTACAATCAAATGAAAGGTGTGCTAAAAAAAGATTTGCTGAGGGGATACATATAAGAAAATCTTTTAACTTACTATAAAGTTAAAATGGTAATATAATTTGCATTCATCATTTTTAGGAAACTTGAAATTTAAAATTCACTGTAGACAATTGATTTTCACTGAATTGTCTTTATTATTTCAAATATATATATTTCTAGTATTAACCAGATTTAAGTACAATCACAGGCACAAACAAGGAAATAGCTCTTTGTAGAGCTGAAAGACTACAAGGAGATGACATACTGCACAATTAGTGTAGTGATCCACTAGTTTTTATACAAGAAAAGCTGAATAAAATCTTTAATGTTCACCTAGCACCTGATGGTCCATGGTTTCTAGGCTGCAGAACTTCCCATAATACATACAGTATAAATTCCTCAGATAAGGTTTTATAGTCTAGAAGATATTAGCTGCTGTAAAAAAATTCTGAAGTAAATTTAAAAATACAAAGATACATTGAACAAAAATAATTAAAAATATTTTTACATCAGCTATTTGTTCCAAAATACAATGGCTAAGACAGCCTACCAAACCTGATGTCCTGAAGTACCTTGAAGTAGAGGGCTGTTAATAGCAGCCTACTACTTCTCTTGGGTTTGCTAAGACATCAACCTAAGTGTTATCTAGCTCTAATCATTGGGCATGTCCGGAATGCCGATCTGCTTGCAAAATCCTGGCTTCCTTAGGATGAGCTACTGTCTGTTATGACAGCTGTCATGCCTTGAAGATTTTTTTTTCATTAAAAATGCCTTTAGGTAAAATTAAAGATGTGGCATAAAACACCATGACATAGCCATTCAAAATTATGACTGAAAACCAATTATTACCTCATTCTTTCTTGTCTCTTATCTTCTAGACCGAAGCATGTGATTTTAAGGAGTACATAGTTCAGCTTAGGTAATAGTATAAATTTCTTTAGCCATGAATTTATTGATACAAAAATCTCAGTCACACCAAGGACCTGGCAGGGTTCTAGAGAAAAAAAAAAAAAGAATTCTTTCATTGAGAAGACAGTGTACAGATGTGAAATAGCCTTTAGGTACTGACTGCATCCCTCTCACCAGGAGAGGCCATGGGGCTCAAGCCTGCAAGCAGCCTGCAGGTATCACAGGCTTGGAGGTGACTACCACGAACTCTGAAGGCAACAAGGCCCTTCAAGCTCAAGCCCTTGATAGGCAGACTAATGAATAATGGAGTATGGCTTTAGTGCTGCTGTCAGAAATAAATACTTCAAATACCTTTGCCATGAATTAAACACATGATTGCATTAGACAGAGGCCTATCATTATAAGAATTCTACAAGGAGACTGTCAAGATGCATCATGAGCTGATTCCTTATATACACTTGCACCAGCAGCAATCATGTGAGCGTTGGCATGGGGCACCTCAACTTGGTACTGAGTCCACCCCCCAGCCCAGGTCTGCTGCCCAAATATGGCCTAGGATGACTACAAGACAATGCTCCTTATCTTTTCACCAAGGGAAATTTCACTCCTTTGCAGGAAGTAGTTCTGTCTCTGGTATTCCTGCACTCAGACAGTTTAACCCCTTTGTCGGGGGTTGAGAATTTCTTCCCATTCCTGTTACTAAGCAACAAATAGTTAGATGTTTAGAGCAATCAAGCCTTTTGTAAAAGACAAAAGCTGGGCTTGGGCGAGGCAGGTGAAGGGAAGAGCGAGGCCTTGGAACGGCTCTCTCGTTCTCTCGTGGTTCGGACGCTGAGAGGAGAGGCTGCTCTTTGCTTTTCGGCTGGGACCAGAGGGAATCCAACTGTGCCCTGTTTTTTCTCTTCTCCTGGCTGGGTGAGCTTTGATTCAACCTTTCTCCCCACTGGGAAGGGCACGTTTCCCCGGGCTGCGTTTTCCCGCAGCTGCTGCCGGGAGAGTCTGGCTGCTGGGAGAGCCTGGCTGCCCCTGCCGCCCGCCCCTGCCCTCTGCCGCCCGAGACCGCGGCGTCTGCTGTGACTGCAGAAAATCCTCGCTAGCTGGCCGGGGAGAAAGCCAGCTCCTGCCCCTGCCGCTCCGCTCGCCGCTCCGAGCTGCTTTGCTGCCTGCTTTCTCAGCTCTCCGCCATTATCGGCTGCCACTACCAGACCTGACCCTGCGCCACAGCGCCACCTGCAGCCGCTCGGGAGTCATCGCGCCTGCCCTGCCCGGCCAGGAGCTCAACAGCGCCCCTGCCGCCTGCAACCGTGATTACACCACACGGGCAAAGGCTCAGCAGCTCACAAGCCATCTGCTATTGGTTTTCTGGTTCTAGTTGTGGTTGCTATTATTGTTATTGCTTGTTTATAGATACTAGTAAAGAACTGATATTCCTTTTTTCCCATACCTTTGCCTGAAAGCCCTTGATTTACAAAATTGAATAATTCGGAGGGAGGGAGGAAAGGAAATCACATTCTCTGTCCTGGGGGAGGGTTCAACCTCTCTTGGCAGACGCCTGTCTTTCAAACCAAGACAGATCTTGGCGCCCAACGTGGGGCACGAGGGCATTGGAAGAAAAAGGAATAACAGTTTCTGTGAGACCTATCTTAGTGTGGTGAACATGAAAACCTCATTGAGTGGTACTATGTTGAGTATACCCTGGTTTGGTTGGCACATACTTGTGACCACATTTTTCCCATTTGCAGCTCCCTACCTAAACATGGGCCCTATAACTAAGGTTATTGTGGCTGTCATCCAGTTTGCACAATGGGCCAACAGGGTGAAGAATTTCTGGATCTTTCAGTTCATGTTAACGGCAGGCACATGGTTACAGTTTTTTGACACCATCGGTACATGTTTTTGGAGTTTGTTTGGTAATGGTACCTTTTGTGAGGAGATAACACCAGGAGAAGGTTTTCTCAACCTTTTATTCATTACTTTGGGCCTACCCAACTAATGCTCGAAAGGTTTGGAAACTCTCTAAATGCTTATGATATCATACAGTGCCTGGTGTTGCTGTGGCTGATAGGTCTATCCTACTTTGCATTCCGGGATAAGGTGAAAATTCCCTGGGTAACCATTCCAACAGCTGTGTCAGGGAATAGGGATGTGGCCACAGAGCCCGATGCTGTCCCAGAGCCTGGGGATACCCCACAGCCTGACCCTGTCCAACAGCCTGCCTCAGAAACGAACCATCCGGAGTGGGTGGGGGTGCTAGTGGAGGAGATGATACACAGAATACACCAGCTGCTGAAGGAATACATCTCCCTAGCAGGTGTAAAACGCTCTCCTCGCCCCAAAGGGAAAGAGTCTGATGGTGCAGCAGTGGAACCCACAGATGTTACAACCATCCAGGTTCCAGTTGAATCCCAAGAGCAGCCACGGCCAGCCAAAATTGCCCCTGTGGTGCGTACAAAGACCAAATCAGTACGCCCAGTTAATGATGATGGGGAGCCATTGCCCTCACAACCAGCAGTGGAATCTGAGCCCGTAATCATCACTGAGTCCTTCCACTTCGATACTCTCCGTAATCTGCGAGATGATGTTAAGCGACAGGCGCACGAAGCTTTCCAAACCTGGTTACTTCGGGTTTGGGACCTTATGGGCCCAGGTGTGCAGCTGGATAATAATGAAGCAAAGAATTTGGGACCCTTGGCCCAAGACCCGGGTGTTGACAAAGTGTTCGCGAGGGAGACAGGGCCCCTTTCTCTCTGGGAGAGGCTTTTAATGGGTGTAAGAGAGAAGTTTGTCCACAAAGACAGAATGCAGGATCCCCACCGTAGAATGTCCTGGAAGACCATTGAGGAAGGGATCCAACAGCTGAGAGAAGCAGCCATAATGGAGGTGCTCTTTGGGAGGGATGGACAGCACGAAAATGACCCTGATAAGGTCAGGTGCACCGGGCAAATGTTGTGGAGCCTTGCAAGGCAAGGGCCAGACCAACATGCCACCTTCCTTGCAACTATTAATGCTGATGACAATCGAGAGACGGTGGGCTCAATAGCTGACAGGCTCAGGTATTATGCAAGTGTGATCAGTGACCCGATGCAGGCTCAGGTCTCTGCTGTGGTTAAAGACCTCAGGGAGGAGATGAAAGAGGAGATGAAGGACCTGAGGGAGGAGATTAGGGACGAGATGAGGAGGATCAATGTGGCACCAGTGAGAGTCACAGGCCCCAATACCAGAGCCCGACGTCCCCCAGCTAGGGAAAGAGGGTACACCCCACGAGCTGAGTTGTGGTTTTTTCTGCATGACCATGGGGAAGACATGAGGAGGTGGGATGGGAAGCCCACTACTGCCCTGGCAGCACGGGTGCGTCAGCTTAAGGAGGGAAATGCTGGCCGAGGGGGTTCTGCTAAAGCGAAGGTAGCCTCAGCTTCCCGTGGCCGACCTGCTAGGTACAATAGAAGGGAAGATGATGGGTCAGATCCCCTTGAAGGAACCTCTAGAATGTATGACCAGGAAGGGAATGATAACCAGTGCTAGAGGGGCCCTGCCTCTAGCCAGGTAGAGGTACGGGAAAACCGCGTTTTTGGACTGTGTGGATTCGATGGCCTGGCACATCAGAGCCACAGAAATATGAAGCACTAGTTGATACAGGTGCGCAGTGTACCCGAATGCCATCGGGACTTGCGGGAGCAGAATCCATTTCTATTGCTGGCGTGACGGGGGGATCACAGCAGTTGACCCTGGTTGAAGCCGAGGTGAGCCTGACTGGGAAGGAGGGGCAAAAACATCCCATTGTGACTGGCCCAGAGGCTCCATGTATTCTAGGCATAGACTTCCTCCGTAACGGCTATTTCAAAGACCCAAAAGGACTCAAGTGGGCCTTTGGAATAGCTGCTGTGGAGGCAGAGGGCGTGAGGCAATTGAACACTTTGCCTGGACTATCAGAGAACCCTTCTGCAGTTGGACTTTTGAAGGTGGAGGACCAGCAAGTACCAATTGCCACCTCGACAGTGCACCGCCGGCAATACAGGACTAATCGAGATGCTGTGGTTCCCATCCACAAGATGATCCGTGAGCTGGAGAGCCAAGGGGTGGTCAGCAAGGCCCACTCATCCTTTAACAGCCCCATCTGGCCTGTGCGCAAATCTGACGGAGAATGGAGATTGACTGTGGACTATCGTGCCTTGAATGAGGTGACTCCACCTCTGCGTGCTGCTGTGCCAGACATGCTGGAGCTCCAGTATGAGCTAGAGTCCAAGGCAGCAAAATGGTATGCCACTATTGACATTGCAAATGCATTTTTCTCCATTCCTCTGGCAACAGAGTGCAGACCTCAGTTTGCTTTCACCTGGAGGGGCGTGCAGTATACCTGGAATCGACTGCCCCAGGGGTGGAAGCACAGTCCCACCATCTGCCATGGACTGATCCAGGCTGCTCTGGAAAAGGGTGAGGCTCCGGAACATCTGCAGTACATCGACGACATCATTGTGTGGGGGAGCACAGCGGAAGAAGTGTTTGAGAAAGGAGAGAAAATCATCCAAATTCTCCTGGAAGCCGGTTTTGCCATCAAGAAGAGCAAAGTCAAGGGGCCTGCCAAAGAGATCCAGTTCCTAGGAGTGAAGTGGCAAGATGGCCAACGTCAGATTCCTACCAAAGTCATCAACAAGATCACAGCGATGTCCCCACCAACCAACAAGAAGGAGATGCAAGCCTTCCTAGGCGCCATAGGTTTCTGGAGGATGCATATCCCCGAGTACAGCCAGATTGTGAGTCCTCTCTACCTGGTGACCCGCAAGAAGAATGATTTCCACTGGGGCCCTGAACAGCAACAAGCCTTCGCTCAGATCAAGCAGGAGATCGCTCATGCAGTAGCTCTTGGTCCAGTCAGGACAGGACCAGAAGTGAAGAATGTGCTCTACTCCGCAGCTGGGGGAAATGGTCTGTCCTGGAGCCTTTGGCAAAAGGTGCCTGGCGAGACTCAAGGACGACCACTGGGATTCTGGAGCCGAAGTTACAGAGGGTCCGAAGCCAACTATACTCCCACCGAGAAGGAAATCCTAGCAGCCTATGAAGGAGTCCAAGCCGCCTCAGAGGTAATTGGTACGGAAGCACAACTTCTCCTTGCACCCCGACTGCCAGTGCTGGGGTGGATGTTCAAGGGAAAGGTTCGCTCAACCCACCATGCCACCGATGCCACGTGGAGCAAATGGATTGCTCTCATCACACAGCGCGCCCGTATTGGAAACCCGAATCGCCCTGGGATCTTAGAAATAATTACAAATTGGCCCGAAGGTGAAAACTTTGGCCTCACGGATGAAGAGGAGCAGGAACAAGTGACTCGTGCAGAGGAAGCTCCACCTTACAACCAACTGCCACAAGATGAAACACGCTACGCTCTGTTCACTGATGGTTCCTGTCGTATTGTGGGGGCAAATAGGAAGTGGAAAGCAGCTGTATGGAGCCCCACACGACGGGTGGCAGAGGCTAAAGAAGGAGAGGGGGGATCAAGTCAACTTGCTGAACTCAAAGCTGTCCAGCTGGCCCTGGACATTGCTGAAAGAGAGAAGTGGCCGAAGCTCTACCTCTACACTGATTCATGGATGGTAGCCAATGCTCTATGGGGTTGGTTGGAAAGGTGGAAAAAAGCCAGCTGGCAGCGTAGAGGAAGACCAATCTGGGCTGCTGATGAATGGCGGGACATTGCCACTAGGGTGGAGAAGCTACCTGTGAAAGTCCGTCATGTAGATGCCCATGTCCCCAAGAGCCGAGCTAATGAGGAACACCGAAACAACGAACAGGTGGATAAGGCTGCAAAGATAAAAGTGTCACAAATAGATTTGGATTGGCAACACAAGGGGGAGCTGTTCCTAGCTCGATGGGCCCATGATGCCTCTGGCCATCAGGGCAGAGATGCCACCTACAAGTGGGCACGAGACCGAGGGGTGGATCTAACCATGGACTGTATCTCCCAGGTAATCCATAATTGTGAGACGTGTGTTGCCATCAAGCAAGCCAAGCGGGTGAAACCCCTGTGGTATGGTGGGAGGTGGTCTAAATATAAGTATGGAGAGGCCTGGCAGATTGATTACATCACACTGCCTAAAACCCGTCATGGCAAGCGCTACGTGCTCACAATGGTAGAAGCCACCACGGGGTGGTTGGAAACCTACCCTGTGCCTCATGCCACTGCCCGTAACACCATCCTGGGCCTTGAAAACCAAGTCCTGTGGAGGCATGGTACCCCTGAGAGAATTGAGTCAGACAACGGGACTCATTTTAAAAATAGCCTCATAGACACCTGGGCTAGGGAACATGGCATTGAGTGGGTGTACCACATTCCTTATCATGCACCTGCTGCTGGCAAAGTGGAGCGATGCAATGGTCTGCTAAAAACCACCTTGAAAGCTTTAGGCGGGGGGACTTTTAAAGGTTGGGAACAGCATCTAGCCAAGGCCACCTGGCTAGTTAACACCCGAGGTTCCACCAGCCGAGCTGGCCCTGCCCAATCTGAACCCCTGCAAACAGCAGATGGGGATAAAGTTCCAGTGGTGCACATGAGAGGCATGCTAGGGAAAACTGTTTGGATTAATTCTGCCTCAGGCAAAGACAAACCCACCCGTGGGGTTGTTTTCGCTCAGGGACCAGGGTGTACCTGGTGGGTGATGCAAAAGGATGGAGAAGCACGATGCATACCGCAGGGAGACCTTAGTTGGGGTTGAATTGCCCATAACACTGTGCCTGTATCCATACCTGTATGTATATATGTATATATGTATATAATTAGAGTAATGCATGTGTGTATATAATTTAAATGTTTAAGCTCAATGTAACATGTTGGAATGGGAAAAAATTCGGGGTGGATGATGTCGGGGGTTGAGAATTTCTTCCCATTCCTGTTACTAAGCAACAAATAGTTAGATGTTTAGAGCAATCAAGCCTTTTGTAAAAGACAAAAGCTGGGCTTGGGCGAGGCAGGTGAAGGGAAGAGCGAGGCCTTGGAACGGCTCTCTCGTTCTCTCGTGGTTCGGACGCTGAGAGGAGAGGCTGCTCTTTGCTTTTCGGCTGGGACCAGAGGGAATCCAACTGTGCCCTGTTTTTTCTCTTCTCCTGGCTGGGTGAGCTTTGATTCAACCTTTCTCCCCACTGGGAAGGGCACGTTTCCCCGGGCTGCGTTTTTCCCGCAGCTGCTGCCGGGAGAGTCCGGCTGTTGGGAGAGCCTGGCTGCCCCTGCCGCCCGCCCCTGCCCTCTGTCGCACGAGACCGCGGCGTCTGCTGTGACTGCAGAAAATCCTCGCTAGCTGGCCGGGGAGAAAGCCAGCTCCTGCCCCTGCCGCTCCGCTCGCCGCTCCGAGCTGCTTTGCTGCCTGCTTTCTCAGCTCTCCGCCATTATCGGCTGCCACTACCAGACCTGACCCTGCGCCACAGCGCCACCTGCAGCCGCTCGGGAGTCATCGCGCCTGCCCTGCCCGGCCAGGAGCTCAACAGCGCCCCTGCCGCCTGCAACCGTGATTACACCACACGGGCAAAGGCTCAGCAGCTCACAAGCCATCTGCTATTGGTTTTCTGGTTCTAGTTGTGGTTGCTATTATTGTTATTGCTTGTTTATAGATACTAGTAAAGAACTGATATTCCTTTTTTCCCATACCTTTGCCTGAAAGCCCTTGATTTACAAAATTGAATAATTCGGAGGGAGGGAGGAAAGGAAATCACATTCTCTGTCCTGGGGGAGGGTTCAACCTCTCTTGGCAGACGCCTGTCTTTCAAACCAAGACACCCTTCTGCAGTTAGGCCTTTTTACCTTCCAGGCCAGTTCATTCCTTGATCAGGAATTGCCATTGCTGAGCAGTTAGAACTGGAATTTTCCTTTCAGTGAAAAAACAATGAACCAGCAGTTTTGGATTCAACCCAAAACAGCAACCCAGGTCAGAGTACACAGAGATAAGGCTCCTTCAGACTACTGCTAGGATCTGAGCTAGGTTTCAGGGCTTTTATTTGGTTCCTTGCCCCTTTTTACCCAGTCCTCTCACTGTGATGGTTCAAGCATGCCTGTCTGTAAGGCAGTTGCTGGCTCCTGGCAGACTAAGGGTTCTGACTTCAACTTGCAACCAGCTTCATGGCCCAGTTTCTGGGTCCCACTGGGTTTAGTCTGATCTGGAGCAGCATTTCCATTTACTCTGTTCTAGAGGCAATACAGTATGTGATTTTGGCCAGAAGGTATCTGAGAAGTCCACTCCTTGGCATAGCAATTAGCTAACCATTTTCCTACAGTATTGCCACACTTGGAGTTCAGACAATGGTATCTCTTCTGCTAAATTAATTTGAAATATTTTTTCCCTAATAGAATGCAGTGTATGATTGGTAACTGGTTAGAAAAGCCATGATATTTATTCATAGTTCTCCATTATTTTAGATATGCAACCATTTACATCTAAACAAAACTCAACTGAGCTCAAGTCAGTGTAAGGAAACACAGAGGGCCAAATTCAGATCTGACTTAGTATGATCAGGTTGCATTGAAACCATTTCATTCATACAGAATGGCTATTCTAAATATATACATCTAATTTTATTTTACTTGCACTATTTTTGCCCAGATGTAATTCTATTGACTTTATTAGAAATAAGCCAACTTTAGTGTGATGATCAAACTCAGGCCCAAATAATCATTATTGGATGTAGGATTTTTAGATAAAAATCTCCTACATTTCTTTCATCACAGTAGAAAAAAAAGGAGCTATTTTGGCATATACTTTCCAAACACAAATGCAATCCTAGTTCCAAACAAGCAAATTGATAAATTACATTACTCTCAAATAAATGTAGTCAAAAGTGGACATTTTATCTAAAGGAAAAGATGAAGAGAATAAGTTATTTTCTTTAGGAGATCAAAACATCTTGTGGAAAACAAGAAAATAAATTGTGCTGTAATCCCCAAAGAAAAACCTCCAGTAATAGTGTTTACACCAGGCAGCTCACAAATACGTACATAATTTTTTTACACATTTATTTAAATAGTTTTATTCGGACTTAACAGGATGATTTGAGAAAAAAAAATATGGCAGACTATGAGTTCAGCTTGATAAAAACTCTATTCGCTGTGCTGGTTTGAAAGGATTATTTTATAAATGAGAAAGAAGAATTGAAGAGAGAAAGAAAGGAGAGACAATTGATGCTTGATAATAGAAAAACAAAGATGGAAAATGTGGCTATGCACCATGCCTACTCTCCAGTATTGTTACATTAAAGCATCACCGTTTGAAAAGAGGACATATTATACATGTTCTCCTCAACTCAGATTAATTCTCATTAAGGTTTCTGAGCATTTTATTAAAACAATGTTTCCTAATATAGCTTTTCTGGGCATTTCTATTATGCTCATTGGTATGTTAATTGAACTTTTGTGATCTATGTTATAGTTTCTTAATTATAGTCTCAATTTGATATCGGATTATATGGCAATGGAAACCATTACCTTTAAAAAACAGTACTCCTTGTAACAGATCTGTTAGGATGTATGGAACAGCAAACCCCTACATTTGGTACCAGGTTACACAGCTTGTGCTACCATTTCTTCCTCTCATCACCCTGCAACATGTGCTCCACAAACACCAGTACGTTGGGCTGTGTGAGGTGCTACGTAGACAAGACCTACATAGGGAATATCCATTACCTAGCTCTCCATCCTTGGCCAGTGCAGCGAGTGATCCAGCTATGCCAGACATCCTCAAATGGTGCATCTAACTCTTCACATAGCTGCACTACAGCCACATATTGCTATGCTCCCAAGAGAAGTATACATTACTTGTGACTTCCCCAGAGAAGAAACATTGCATGACCACAGTATTCTGCACATACAGGCATGTCATAGAACACATGTATATGGGGTTTTGTGTCAGCTAGTTGTACATCAGTGATAGGATAAGAGGCAGTGAACACAAACTGGAACATAGGAAATTCTGGTTATATATACAGGGTTTTGTTTTTAATTTTTTTTACCCTGAAGGTGAGTGAATACTGGCACAGATTGCCAAGAAAGGTACTAGCATCTCCCTCCCTGGATCTAGTCAAAGCTTTGCTGAACATGGCCATGAGCAGCCTGATCTAACTGTACTGCTCTGAGCACAGGGTTGGACAAATGGCCTCCAGAGGTGCTTTCTAACATAAAATATTCTATGATTTTGTGAATGATTTTAATCAGAATAGTGTGTGTAACTCTTTCAGTTGGCATTCACATATAAATAATGTCCATCTCCCAGGACAATTCTGCTTGTGAGTTTTCCCACCTTTCCTCATATTACATCACTGAACAGTTTTGAGCTGTGTCTTTGGCTGTGGTTGGGGTAGTGGTGTCAAGCCACAAACATTTACTGTCCAGTAGGAAGGTGAATATTCTTCATGCTAAACAAAGTTGATCTGTGAATACTGTGCCAACTAGTAAGGTTCTCTTATGTCCTCCCCACCATTAATTAGGTAGCTGTGGTTATTCTCCACCAAAGCTGATTTTTTTCATGATCCCTTTTGCAGAACCAAGCTGGCTTTGTATCAGTAGTATGCATAGTGGTATCCACACCAGCATCTACAAGTTATATAATTGCAATCATAATTCTACAACCATTTAACTCGATGTGCAAGGAATAATCAGTAAATCACTTTGCAGGTTTGTGCAACCTTCTGTGTTCACTAGGAAACAAACTATTTTTTCTTTAACACCCTACATAAATGAATCAGAACCGATGTGCCCAAAGCAAGAAGCTTTGTACTAGACCCTGAGGGAGCAGGAAGGGCTGGGAATCTTGGCTTGGGAAACTGGAGTCTATTATTTATTGACAGGTCAAGAATAGCTTGATATTGAATAGCTAATATATAAGTGCTTTTTTATACTTTTAATTTCAACTTCAGAGGCGTCATCTTTGCTGTTGGTGGGGGAGTGGAGGAAGAAGGAGAAAAGAAATTAAAGATTTTATTTGCTTTACAGGAAGAGCATAACTAATCTCAGAGTTACAATAAGAGGACATCATGAATTGATTATTAGGATCTAACCAGAGTCTTGTATGTTAATTTCAGTTGACTATTTTATTCTCATGGTGCTCCATTTGCAAAACTCACTTATTTGCTAGATTTTTCTATCAGATCATATTAGGCCTTCACTTCTCTCCATAAACATTTATTTGTTAAGAAGTAACCATTTTTATATGCCTACTTCCAAGACATCTGATATAGCTCCTGAGCTCTGCAAGGTCATTATCAAAAGTATAGCATGAAGGGATGCCTGCAAACACACACAGAATGAGAAACATGCTGCACAACAAATGCCCTTATAGATACTGCATAAAGATTTCTGCTCCTTTCCTTCTCTTTGTGCCTGGTTGTTGTGCTAAGGGAATAGGAATTTAGCAGAAAATAAACCTCCTTGCATTCCATCTGGTCCTCAGAAATCAGATGGGCTGGGTGTGGGCTGGGCTTAATTTCTGATTATAGCCAATTCAGCACTATAAGTCTGGTTGAGTTCAAAGGAAGAACTTGCATGAGCACACATGCACAAATAGTGCAGTTTACAAATCCAGTACTATAGGTCTGATCACATTCAATAAGGATTTGCACAATCCAGATTCACAAATAGTATGGTTTATTGAAGCAACAGGAAAGCTGGTTCAGGATTGCCAATGATAAATGCACTAACTACAGAGTGTTAATATGAGTTGCAACAGAAAGTACAGTAATAGAGATCTAATAGCTATATATATGAATATTCTTGGGTCTGTTCCAATGCAGCTGGAAGCACAAAGTTCACTTAAAAACATCCCTTCAAGGGAGGAGGTGAGACAGTCCTCACCTGATACTGAGCAGGCAGAGGTGTTTTCCCCCTCCAGCCCTTTCTGCCCTGAAGCCCCCCTTTTATACTATTAATTTTGGCCCATCCCAATGTGATGGAATAATCACATGTTATAGATGGGGTATGGTGACTTTGGTCATACATGCATTACATGAACCATGTTCTCCTTCATTTGCATCTATAGGGGTGTGTAAGTTAATATGCAAATAGGGCTTAATGAAGTTCTCGGTTACATTTGGTCAGAATTTATAGTTGACAAAAAAGGTAGAATAAACACTTTGGTCCTCCTCCATGTACTGAGGCAGCAGTAAAGGCTGTCTGACCTTCACCAGATAGTCTATGTGCATCCTTATCTCCTTAACAAACCAAATTTATAACAAGGCTTGTTTTTCATGGTGGAGTTTCTGATGCTTTTTACTTAAAAAAAGGAAAAGGGAAATGGCCTGCAGATCTATGAGTCTTGAAAACAGGCTTAATTCCAGCTCAGTATTAGGTTCAGCAAGTGAAAAATTGAGCAGTGTGTACTGCTAATTGCAGTGTAAATATTGGATAAATAATCCTTCTTATTATCTGTCATGGGTTTTAGACAGGACATTGTCAGGAGGACGCACTGAAAAAAGAAAAAGGGCAACCAGGCTCTAAGTTTAAAGTTGCAAAAAAGGTGATTTAATTACCTAACAGAATTGGAGGATAAATGCAAGGCAAAAATAAACTTTTCATACATTATTTTGTTCACTCCCCCCTCCCTCTTACGAACTCATAGTATTTACCCCCTTTCTTCCTTTACAATCAACAAGCTGGGTAGGGGGCAGGGTGTGGGGTCTCTTTTCAGTCTACAGAGCAGATTTTTCAAATTTATTCATCACTACAATTCTTCTACTACAAATACTCTTTGTCTCTACTTGTTTTTCTCTTTCTTTAGACAGTTTTTTGCTCTCACCCCCACCTTCTTAAGAAGCAGTCTCTGCACTCACCCCCTTCCCTCTTTCTAAACTAGCAACACAGACAGGGGGCAGGGTGAAAGGAGTTCTCTGGTCAGTCCAATCAAGGAGAAGGGGTCTCTACTTAGCCATGGGGTCTTTTCCCACGAGAGACAGTCTTCTAGGAACTTCTTTGGCGTGGGTCCAATCTCACGAGTAACATCTTGCCCGAATTTTGCTGCTTTGTCTTTTTGTTCATAGGGTGCTGTGCAGACTCTCCCGAGCCGAGGCCAGGCTGCTTCCATCTCAGGAGCAAGGAAAAGGCCTTTCTTTCTTTTGGAAGGCCTCTGCAGTTTTAACTCTTAGATGAGACTTTCACTGGTTTACAGTCTTTTCCAGGCATCCACCTGCTCTTCTGGAGTGGGCTGTGGGTGGATTTCTGCACTCCTGTGGACTCCATGGGCTGCAGGGGGACCTCCTGCCCCCCCATGGCCTTCACCGTGGCTAGCAGAGAGTTTTCAGCTCCGGCACTAGGAGCCCCTCCTCCCCCACCTTTTTCACTGACCTTCGCGTCTCCATGCTGTTCTCCCTCACATATTTTCACCTCCACCTCCTCCTCCTCCAACTACAAAGAAGTGAAAGAAGTGCATGCCTGCTTTGTTTTGAATTTTTCTTAAATATGTTTTCACAGAGGCGTAACTAGCACTTCCAATTGGCCCAAACTTGGCCGGCAGCATGTCCATTGCCTTCAGAGCCATCAGAGATTGGCTCTGCTGGACTTGATGTAAAAACTTCCAGAACTTGCACTCAGGACACACAGGAGCCATCTTTGTGCCACACCCCACCCCTCAAGACACTTTTCTAGGCTTACTACAACAGCTTCTGAGGGGTTTAAATTTCTCCTAGATGTTAAAAACACTTTACTGATGTTTTAAGCCAATCAAAACCACCACATTATCCTTTGTCTTTTTAAAAAGTGAAAGGTTGTAATTTACATGTACAATAGTTCCTAATTGCCTCTTCATAAAACTTGCTTATATTCTATATTTTCCATTTTACTTTTGGAAGAGGTGGAACACATTAAAAGAGAACAATATTTCTACCCTCATCTATGGCTTCTGTAAAACAACACTCTTCAAAATCACCTCTCCATCTTCCTCCCCCCAAGAAAAAATAGAGCCACAGCCAAGATTATGCATCCACTGGTGAGGTCAAGTTGATGCCTTAAAGATCTAGAAATAAAACAACACACTTTCAAGACGATATTAATATAGGAGGTAATATAAAGGCTGGTCTTTATTTGGAGGCCTCCAGGGGCAGATATGGAAAAATGCCTGTGTAGCATAGGGCAAATAGAGTTTTATAAGTTTAGCAAATTAGCATAATTGACAAAAATTCCCAATTAGAAACAGAAGTGATGAGGTAATTCCCCCTTCTGGTTCAGCCCTTTTCCTGAGCCCCCCCCCCCCCCCCCCCCATGGTACTAGTTGTACTTTGTTTATAAGAATGTGTCTTGGGAGGGTAGCTCATCCTTGGCTCCCAGGAAGAACCAAGACAGGATAGGAGCCTTGGACCCCCAGGGCTTGGAGCCTCTGGAGAATGTAGTTTGTCTTTCTGTCTATTAGGGTAGGGAGAAGTACTGGAGCTAGCTAGGAACTATATAACTATACAATAGTCTACAGAGCTATGAATATATATGAAGAATATATATAATATATAATATATAAAAGCAAAAAGGCAAAAATCAATTTGGCATCAAAGTGATAATCCTACTGAATTGCATTTTTAATTATAGAATACTTATCTGTAAATGTGTGCATGCATATGTACACACATATTTTGTGCAAAAGTATAGTTTGTTTGCTTTTCTGCTTTATAACTGTTCTAGTACTGAGACTTTGCAGGGAGTAGTTTGTTTTTTACAGCAAAGTATGGCTGCAGGAATGGTTATGTTTGAGCTTCAAATGCAGGTTCCAGTCATATAGTGAAGCTTGACAATAAAGCAAGGAAAAGACAGCAGATACACAAAAAGGATTATCTAGACAGTGTCCTATCAGTCTGGCCAAATTTGGTGCTGGCATTCCCAAAGGGACTGTAATATAATTATTCTTCTGTCTGCTTTCATTGCCCCATCAAACGCCACCCCAAATATAGATCCCTTTTTCAATAAAATAAGCCCAAACTGTACCATTAGAAGCAGCTTTGAAACAACAACCTAAACAAATATCTCCTAATGCACAACCCCCTGTTCTTAAATTGTTGGAGGGAAAAAGTGCATCATTCTTTAATCAAAATGGAAATAATTTTATTTGCAAACAAAATTATTTTAATTAGGAAACTAAAAGTAATTTGGGAAGAAAATACGGAAAATATAGTTTTGCGTGGGCAGAGAGCAGAGGCATCTTTTTCTGTATGTTTATTAACTACTCAAAGAAAAATTAACAGAAACCCAGAGATGTGAAAGTATAATGATAGCTATGAATCATAAAGTCTAATGAAGGAAAAAATGTAATAAAAAATTTAAAAGTGTTAAAGACCAAAAAACAAGGAAAAATGCTGTCATTTTACCCTCTCACAATTAAAAGGAGCCAGAGGTTATTTCTTGAATTTCTGTGAAGAGGCTGTCTTATTTGGATTTTTTTATGGTTCAGAAGATATTTGATAAATACTAAAAACCTAAACTTATCTTGATTAAAACTTGTTCTATATATTTAGTAAAAATTTGTGAAAACCCTGTAAAAATCTATGAAGATTTTATCAAGGAAATTGAGCACAAATTTGGAGCTTCAAAGAAAAAAGGAATTTAGAATATTGGTTCTATCACAGATGTTGACAGACACAAACATAGAAGTCAAAATGTGCAAATAAAATGCAAAGAAGTAAACCCCCTACTTTAGGAAAATAAAATACAGAAAATGTTTGTAATTTGACCATATTTAGTTATGTGCTACCTTTTTTGCTCTTTTTTCTTTTATTTCAAGAAACTTTTATTTCAAGGCCTTTCAAAATAAATAGGAGTGAAACATGATTTTAAACATTTTAAAGAAATATTATTTTGACTAACTAAAGAGTGTGACTATCAAAGCATGAGAGCACATTTAGGCTCCACATATTCTGCAATTCATGTCAATGGAAAAAGCCACACTGTCTCTCACTGTGGCAGTATCTGGAGCATATCTTTCCATGACCATTTTACTGATGTAAGCAAATAACCTAGAATTCTTCCCCCATCTGCAGTTCTTCCTCCAGTCTTGAAGTTCTCACAAATAGTAGCCAGAAGTCTAAAGTATGCCAATATCCCAAATACCAGGCATATATCAAACCCAAAAAACATCTCCTCCCAAACACTAGTGTCTCTCATTCCTTTAGGTCTTCCCTATAGAAATTGGTTCCAGCAACTTTTGCAGGCTGAGTGATAGAAAACACAGAAGAAACTCAAGTAACAGAAGGGGAGTGTGTGGTGGGTGTTTTGCTAGTGGGTAGGGTCAGAGACACAGACACCAACTTAACAAATAGTGTTATTTACTATATTGCAAAACTGCAAAGAATCACAATAGGATAAGCTAAGCAATGCATCTAATCATTACCACAAAAGAATGACTATAGTGATTAAGAAAAATATATCACCAGTTACTCTAATACTTTACCATTATCCAAATCTGAGAAACATTATTTGTTGGGGGGAAGTTGTCATAGTGAAGGACCGGAGATCTATGCCTGGTAACTGGGAAATCCTGCGGTGTGTACACCTTGGCAGGATTATCACGAGGCTTCCTGACTTTACTGTGACAGTAGCCCAACTTTTATACTGTTAAACAAATAAACTGACATAATTTCTAATTTCATTCTCCTTTTGGCTTTCTCCCAAAGCCTGGCCAGGGCTCAAGGAGGGACCAAGGGAGTTGTCTTTGATCCTATACCCTCCATAGTTAGGCCAGATGTGGCCTTATCCGGTTTCTAGATATGGAAATGTAAATACATATTTTGCCAATAAATGAGCACATATAACAATAATTTGTTAATGAGCAAATATATATATATAACATTTGGTTGGAAGGTTCATCTAGAGGTCATTTTTGGCTCAGGGACTTGTTCAGACCTTAGTACTTCAGTGGGGAATGAGATCCCCCCAGTGCTGTGCAGAAATGCAATCAAAGGAATGGGCTGAACCACAGCTCATGCACTGCAATATTAAACCCAGATGTTGCCCACAGAGAACTACTAGGACTAAATGAAGATATATAAATAAGAGCAAAAATAAAGTGAAGGTTTAATGTTAAGGTCACCGGCCACACTGGCAGCCACAAAGAGGCCACCTTACAGTGGGGGGGGAGGGGAGGGCAAGGCATTTTGCTCACCCTGGATTGTCCCAGGGGTGCCACGGATGCACCGTTTCTCCTTATGCCCAGGGGCGAGCTGCGCCTCCAGGGATATAATGCACCAGTGTGTTAAAAGTAGCATCGCAGGAAGAGGGTAGTGGGAATGGTTTTGGGTAGGGTGTGGCTCTTTGGAAGCTGGGCTGGGAGGAGGGGTCGGGATCTGGGCTGAGGGAGTGGGGGAGGCGCTCTGCAGCTGTCTCACTTGCACTTGAATAAAGTAGAACTTTTCTTTTGGGAGAGGGCGAGATCTGTGAATACCTTGCTCAATAAGAGATGAGACATATTGAAAGCT
Source organism: Entomyzon cyanotis (assembly GCA_024500445.1). Taxonomy (NCBI): domain Eukaryota; kingdom Metazoa; phylum Chordata; class Aves; order Passeriformes; family Meliphagidae; genus Entomyzon; species Entomyzon cyanotis. The sequence goes on from JAKEPQ010000357.1 coordinate 95,182, forward strand.
ATATTAAATTACCCTGATTAACAATTTATCCACGAACAGGGAAGCTTTGGAAGATATCTATAGGCAGAGCTGGGGGCTATTCATGCCAGCAGCTAAGAGGTTGAAAGGTTTCTGAAGTTCACAGGCTCAGAGCCTTTGTTATGCTAACAGACAATCTCAAATCAGCTGCCTGCTGGAGTATGAAATATAAATGATTCCTTGAGAATTTCCAATAAGTTGTCACTCTTGTTCTCCAAATAGCAGGATAAGGTGCTAATTTTAGCAGGTCCTATCTTTAGCTTCACGAGTCCTAAATTATTGCCTTTGTAGTTCAAATAATATTTTAAGGAAGCAGTCCTACCATAATAGCCGAAATGTATTTGGTTTTGACTACAAAATAGAAATCAGAAGTTCTCCAAACTTGACTTTTCTCATGCTGGAGGTGTTTGGGAAGGATAAGGGACTGTTGGCGCTCAGGAGGCCTAGGGCATTAATGCTACAATCTGGGAGTTGCGGAGAGCCAAAGTTTCAATCCCTCACCCTTGCTCTGAAAAAAGCCCAGGACAAGATTTACATGTCTCAGCAGACTCTAAAGCTACCTGCCTTCCTTTTCACTGGAGAAACCATTTAGGTCTGATTTGGGGTACTTCAAGACAAAGGTCATACAATAGCCCCCCCATCTGTGAAATTATTCAATCCTGCAGTCCCACTGTTTCTGGTGAGCTTCCTGCAGAACCCCACATGTATCTTGGGCAGGAGAGTGAATTACCTGAGAAGAATTCATCTTTGCTGCCTATAGCTGAGGGCAAGGACATGAGGGAGCTGAATTTAAATAGTTCACAAGGTCTCAGGTTTGAAGTCAGGTCACAGAGAAATATTCACATAATTCTGCAAAATATCATAGATTATACCATTAAGTGAATAAAAAGTAGTTTTATGCACAAGTAAATAAATCTATTAGAGGATGTGATTTGCTCTTATTCAGGAAAGAAGAAATCCTCCCTTTTGAATCCGTACAATAGTTGATGAGGAAAAGGCAGGCACATGAGCTTACGGTGGAGGTACTCTGAACTGGTGGAATGCATGACTGGCTGCTTACCTGCACTGGCGGGAGAGAGGAGGTAATGCTTCTGCCTCTGCAGAGCTCTTCTGGCAGGGTGTCCCTGGGATGAAATAAGTTTCTCATTGCATAACAATGGTAGATAAAAAGTTTGATGTGAGACTAATTTGTTCACACTGGAAATAAAAATACTCCCCGTCCTCCAACCAACAAAGGCACACATGCACATACTTTTTTCAGGGTTAAGTTTTATTAAAAAGAAGATTTTTTTTTTTGTGCCATAGAAAGGTTCAGGATCATCTGATAAATAAGCACAGCGATTCCTTTTTGTCGAGTCCTATATTGATACACGCTGGAAAGTGGTTTATTTTGGAGTTGGGAGGTAGAGTTGGAGGGAGACGTGATAATTGTTTTCCTCCTAATCCTCATTTATTTTCCCTTTTGGAAATGGATCTTGTCAATTGTTGTCTATAAAGCTTTTCAAAGATCCTCAAAAAACAGGAGAAACAAAAGTTTGGTTTATGCTAATTTGCAAGAGGAGAAAGAGGGTTCTTTCCCTCCCTTCCTTCCTTCCTTCCTTGGATGTATGTGTGGGGATTATTATTCTGAAACAGCAGAATCACAAATTATCCATGTCCTCAGTGTTATTAATAACACTTAACACTTGTGATGCGCTTTGCATTTGCAAAGAGCTGAGCAAATACAGTCAAATTAGGGTTGCTCTTTTGTTTTACATTTTGAGACTTTTTTTAAGGGGAAAAAAATTTTCAAATTTTTTGCAAGTTTTCAAATAAATAAAAACCCACTACATTCAACCTACTATTGAAAACTTGTTGGTGATTTGCCAGTAGTGCAAATAACCTCTGCAACTGGTAATCTTGAACCAAACAGTCTGTATGTTAATGACGATGCTGCTGATGGCATTTATTTCATTGACAAATACCTTCACTCCCCGGTGATAGAATTTTGAACTCTAGAATTTTGTTTCCCTTCTTTAAAAAAAAACAAGCTATAACAAGACAGAAATTGTGTAATAGTAGGTCATGGGATTATTAACTTATATAGTAAACAGAATTTGTCGGGGAAAAAAACTTTTTTGAGCTTATCTTTATATAATAGCTTTAGTACAAAGTTAGGAATTGAATTAAATATTCCTTTTGTTAAAATATGATCAACACATTGAAATAGAATCAACATTAGCAAGAACTAATGCTCTTAAGATTTCTCCAAAGATAATACCAACAAATTTAAACAGTACTAAGTCTTTCAGTACATATCAGCAATATTAGACAGCCTTAAGTTAATTTGGAAAAGGGAGCATGCAGCAGTTTTTGGTCATTCCTAAATGGTATATCTGCATGCTAGCTTGCAGACAAATTAATCTTGTTACCAAGAATAATATTTTGCTTACATATTTCCTTTTTGTAAATACATTTCAACAGAGAATCATACAATAGAAAAATTATGTTTCATCCATATGTTTGAGTATTATAAAGGCAGATATCCTTTGCTTATAACCAGTAGACAGTGACTGCTTGAATGCCAAAGGGAAATGTAACTATTCTCTAGTATATGGAATGATGAGATTATGTTTTTACATATCAAGTACTATCTTCAAGGCTGATTAAGGTTAAAGGTAATATTACAGCAAAAGAAAGACTGTGTGAAAAAGAACCAAGGAGAAAAAATGCAATATGACACCCACAAGATGGCTGCCTTTTAATTCTTTACGGTTATAGTAACATTTCTATAAGAAAATTATTGCAAAATGTTCTTTAGCAAATCAAAGGAACTACAGTTGCTTTCTCTTAACAAATCTGCAAATTAATGAAATGCATCAAGCAGATTTAGGCTTATGTAAGCACAAGGGAACATTATATATATGCATATATATGTCTGAAGCAATGCCTACTGCACATTAGTCATCATGTTAATATTTTCAAGTTTGGGTGCATGAGAAAGGCAGTAAGACATGGAAGAATATGTAGGATAAAAGAGAACACTTCAATATGAAAAGTCGAATTAGGATACATGCATGTAACAACTACATTATTTTAGCAGACTGGAAAATGCAATGTGAATAGGATATAGGAATATTTAAAGCATATCTTTCAGCTTTCTGTAGAGATTTCTTTTGAGATTTGAGCAAGAAAAATATTTCTTTGTATGATCTTAATAACTCCTCTCTTCTTGGCCTGCAATCTACAATTATTAAAAATTATAGCATTAAAATAAAGGTAATGTTCCATGTTGGATTTCTAATCATGAATTGGTAGTTTAATAAAACAAAACAAACTATATTACAAAATATTGGATTCAATCTAGGGAGTTTAGACAGAAATAAGGTTTAATTTAATCTGTAAATAGTTTGGATTTTAGTCTATTCAGCAAAATTGTTAGGTTACAAGGTTACTATGTGGGCTGAGACTACAGATGAAGAACAAAGCAAATACTTCACTTTCAATAGGAAATATAATAAAACCTCTTTATCTAAAAGTCATCACGGACAAGCACCCAATACAACTTAACAAGCAGGAACTGATAAGATAACATTTATATGAGGTCAGAAGTCAAATGCCAGTCAAAGGCTTTTAACCCCTTGGGTCATAAACTGGAATAGTTAAAACATACAGACAGCTATTTATTGAATTGAAAAGGTATCTGATCATTGTGAGTGAATGATGGGGATGATTTAACCAATTGAGATTTATAGAAGAGGAACTCTATAGTCGTTAAAATGCAAAGCTTCAAGTCTATGTGTGGCAGGACGTTTCCCCCCTCCCCCTTCTCTCTCTCCCTGATCGGTCCCAAGAAATGGATGACTCAGATTAAGTTGATAGCCTAATCAACAGCTACCTGGTGCTGGCGACTGAAAGTCTGAAAAGACACTCCCCTGTGGAATGTAGAGAGAATATGAGAAATTTTTAGTGACCACAAATACACACTTTTATCCTATAAAAAGCTCATGAAATCTCAGAAAAGGTAGAAGCTTTCTACATGGACATTGGAGCATGAAGTAAAGTCTTCTCCCCAGGGTTTGGACGCAGGCCCTGTGGTTACTTCCCTTGGGATTGGGTGAGGAAGACTAATGTATTCCAGCTCCAAAATTGGATTTGGTAAGATCATTGGTTTCCTAAATTGTATTATTCCGGCTAACTTATAGGTACCTTTTTTAACTTGCATTTCAGCTAGCTCAAGCAAGCATTTCTTAACTTGCATTATAGTTCAAGCAAGCATTTCTTGCATTTTTAACTATTTTTATAGTTCAAGCAAGCTTTTACCCCATAATTGCATTTTAGCTATTATAGTGTTGCAATTATGCATTCATTGTGTGTCTATGTGTGTCAATCTGTTCTATGTTTGTATGTTTGTTATTTTCTGTGTCTAATAAATGGTATTTTTAGACAAATCGGCCAAATATCAAAGAATCTTGTGAACGGGACTGAGTCTTGGGGAACTAGCTATCTTAAAGTCTGTCAAACTACAAAAACTCATAAAGCTCCTGTCTCCCATGCAAGACACTATGTTAATTTGCTTTTCTGTCTCTCATAAATTTATAAATCAAAGCAGACAAGCAACCATAATGATAAACATTCTCTTAAACTAGACCCATACTCAATATGTGGATTGATCTGTGCAATCCAAGACTTGTTAATGATTCAATAGATGAAATATTTACAGTCAACATACATAAAAGAACAACAACCATCCTTCCTATTTTTGTTAATGCCACTGGAGTTTTGTTTTGTTTCTTTTCTCTGAGTCCACTCAAGTAAAAAGGATTTACCTTCATTTAAAAAAAACAGGTTTTAACATTAAAAATATCTAATTTAAAGTGCATATATATTTTTTATAGATTTAGATCTTTAATTATACTTCTAATCTAGTAATTCATTAGCTATTTCTCCTTTAAATAGTTTTTATTTCCTCTTGTTGATTTACTCTCCAAATTCTGTATTTTGCCTACATTTACATCCAAATATGCATTCTGAAGGTAATACTAAAAAAATATCAAAATATATCCGTTTTCCTAGAGAGAAACATATTCATGGATAGTCTTTTTAGGACTATTGTTTCTTTAAACAGAGTTCGCCATACACATGGTGAATATTGTGGATTTAAAATGCTTAAAAATATTTATCAGAAGTATTTTATCATCATATTCAAATGACACAATCACCTTACTGGCAATCTCTGTTCTGACTGTCCATTTGCCTCGTGAAAGGCCCCAAAGCAGAACAAGGACTAACCTTTTTCATTCATTTAATGTTTAGTAAAAAACCAAGCAACTTCAATTAGCATGTTGATTGTATCATGATTCGCCCCAATCGAGCTCAGAGACACTTCAGAGACCAAGTCAGAGAAGTGGGTATTTGCTTTATTCGGTGCACCGGATGTGTGGGGAATTCTCTCCGCCAAACACACACACCAGTACCTCCAAAGGCACAGTGTTATAGGCAAAATTCATGAATATTCATTACATTCTCCAGGATAGGAGTGGTTATACAAATTACTTGTGCTCAATGGCAAAAGGATTTCTTTTGCCCCCTTTTATCTTGATAAGATTAAGGGAATCCACAAGGCCAGAACTGTTATCAGCCTTCAGCCCTGGACGGCGCCGTGCTGGTGGAAGGGGCAAAAGCTCAAAGAAACAAGGATGGTTGAAGTGCAAATAGATTTGGGTTTTCTATTTGACCACTCCTTTCTCAATCATCAGCTAACAAATAATTTACTACCCTGACCACTGCATCCATTAATAGCTCATTAAATTTTCTCTCCTCCAAGGGGAGCTTTGGTTTTTGAACCATGTGATTATGCTTCAAATTTAAATTTATCCAATTTTTTGCAAATTTTTTTCAAAGCATAGGTGAGAATTTCAGCACCTTTATGCACAAAAGATATGGGATTTCCATTATAAATTTAACAACCTTAAGGATTTAGAGAGAAACTACTTTACTAGATTTTAACCTAAGCAGTTTAACTTTGGTGAGATATCCCCCTTCCATGGAGATGAAATGTGAGTGATTTAGACATGCATGTTTTGAAGATGGGGGGGGATAACAGAGCCGTGTTTTGTCCTATAAAATAGAAGTGATCACTTATTGGGGAAAAAAAGGGAAAAATAAGTCACTTCTATTTTATTATTGTAAACAATTAAGAAATTTTAAAATAAGTCTTTTGGGTTACAGAGTTGTCTTGGTTTGAAAGACAGGTGTCTGCCAAGAGAGGTTGAACCCTCCCTTAGGACAGAGAATGTGATTTTCCCCTCCCTCCGAATTATTTAATTTTGAAAATCAAGGGCTTTCAGGCAAAGGTATGGGAAAAAAGGAATATCAGTTCTTTACTAGTATCTATAAACAAGCAATAACAATAATAGCAACCACAACTAGAACCAGAAACCAATAGCAGATGACTTGTGAGCTGCCGAGCCTTTTCCCGTGTGGTGTAATCACGGTTGCAAGCAGCAGGGGCGCTGTTGAGCTCCCGGCCGGGCAGGGCAGGCGCGATGACTGCCGAGCGGCTGCAGGTGGCGCTGTGGCGCAGGGTCAGGTCAGCCTCAGGCAGCTGGTAATGGCGGGCAGGCTGAAAAGCATGCAGGGCAGCGAAGCAGCTCGGAGCAGCGAGAAAGCAGGGCAGCAGGGGTAGGAGCTGGCTCTCTCCCCCGGCTAGCTAGCGAGGTAGCAAGGATTTCTGCAGTCACAGCAGACGCTGCGGTCTCGTGCGGCAGAGGGCGGGAGCAGGCGGCAGAGGCAGCCAGACTCTCCTGGCAGCAGCTGCGAGGAAACGCAGCCCGGGGAAATGTGCACTTCCCAGTGGGAAAAAAAGGTTGAATCAAAGCTCACCCAGCCAGGAGAAGAGAAAAAACAGGGCACAGTTGGATTTCCTCTGGTCGCAGCCGAAAAGCAAAAAGAGCAGCCTCTCCTCTCAGCGTCCGAACCATGAGAGCCCCTTCCAACAGACCGCTCCTTCCTTCTCCTGCCCTGCCCAGCATACCCCTTTGTTTTTTACAAAAGACTTGATGGCTCTAAATCACCCAGCGATTTGTTGCTTAGTAACAGGAATGGGAAGAAATTCTAAATGTACCCAACCCCCGACAAGAGTACAAAACTTCTGTCCTAAATATAAGGGAGTATAGTCAGGATGTTGTGGGGAAGGCTCATGGGGGAGGAAAAAGCTCTGATATTCTTCCTCAGCCTTGAATAATAAGCTGCACATAATTGTTATATTTAATAAGCAAAATGATTGAAAATGTCAGACCCTAAATTAACATGCATCTTTGTATTGCTAATTGTGCTCATTGCAAATTTGGGTCATTTTGCATGAGTGACTCTAATTTAGGGCTGACATTGCCATATAGCACAGTGGATTCTTGATTCCCTGTGCTAATCCTAAACTCAGCAATTGTGTCAGATGCAGTTCTGTATGTTCCAGCAGCTGGTTCATCCTCATCAATGCAAATAATGTAACTCCTACAATCAAAGCTTTTCAATTCTAAAGCCTAATTACTGAGGGCAGGCTAAAGCACTGCACAGACTTTAAAATCACACTGACGAGGCAACTGCAATGCCCCTCTGGTTCAAAATTGGTCTTTTGCCAAACAAAACAAAAAAACCCAGGGAGATCCATCACTTTGGAGGTGTACAAAATGTAGGTAAGTCTTCATGATTTGTGGTAAAATAAATAAAAAAATAACCCCGAACTTGAATAAAAGTCTGCACTGGCAATAATTAAAGCAATATTTGAATACTTATGAAGAAGACAGGTATACAATGATTATATGTAAAGCATAGTCTGTTTATTTTCTCAAGAGCATTTCCGAAGAACTATTTCAAAGAGTCCATTCATTTCCACGGGCGCATCCACAGCAGGAAAACATGGACAAAGTGTAGGTGCCCCTCCCCCACTCTTCAGAGCTCTTTCTCATCGCCTTCCTCTGGCAGGAGGGTTTGCTTGGCCATGAAGGAAACAGGCCAATTATTGTCTCTTTGAGCCAATTGTTATCTCTTCTCCCACCCAACCAGCTGGTCTAGCTCTGAAGTGGAATGCCCTTCTGCCCTCCCCCATGCTTATGCAGCTCTGTGTGTGTGGGCCCTACCTATGGATATTGTACAGGTTTGACTCTCACCAGTGCTGCAGTCTTTTGCCATGGTTTTCAATGCACCTGCCTCATGTTCATGCAACCACTCTGTGCCTTGGAGGCAGCTTCTAAGTTACTTTTTAAGTCTATCTGAAAAAAACACAGGCTTGTGGTGTCCTTCACCCACCCACTCATTTCTTTCTCCCATCTCTCAGGAAAACCCCAAAGCAACACTTAGAAAATCTCCCCATAACCTGCCCCCAAACTTTGGGTATTGAGAAAGGAGTGGTCAAATAGAAAACTCAAATCTATTTGCACTTCAACCATTCTTGTTTCTTTGAGCTTTTGCCCCTTCCACCAGCACGGCGCCCGTCAGTTCTGGCCTTGTGGATTCCCTTAATCTTATCGAGACAAAAGGGGGCAAAAGGAATCCTTTTGCCATTGAGCACAAGAAATCGCTAGTAACATTAATGACTTATGAGAAGTAATTTGTATAACCACTCCTATCCTGGAGAATGTAATGAATATTCATGAATTTTACCTATAACACTGTGCCTTTGGAGGTACTGGTGTGTGTGTGTTTGGTGGAAACAATTCCCACACATCCGGTGCACCGAATAAAGCAAATACCCACTTCTCTGACTTGGTCTCTGAAGTGTCTCTGAGCTCGATTGGGGCGAATCAGTATTACCTTAAATGTATTTTCAGAAAGACCCCAAATATGAACATGTTGCCTAAAAGTGATTAAGAGCGTGATGTAAAAAAAATTAAGACTGCATTCCTCAAACAATCAGCATATATAATTGCAAAACAGGCTAATGTAAAGGAAATATTAGCCTTTGCAGTAGGATAGCATAAACCTTCACAGATGGCAAAGTTGCAACCCCAGCAATGCTGACATGGTGCTGAAATTTTGATGGAGCTAATATTTGGTTTTGCAAAGTGGTCTTGGTGCAAACTGTGTCACATCCCTCCTGTGTTTCTAGAAATAAACACATAGATAAGAATACAGAAATGTGTAGCTCAGTCCAGAACAAGTTAGCCATTGCCCACAGAATGGGCATGGCCCAGCAGGAGAGTTAAAACCTGCAATCTTGCAATTTGTTGAAACACCAACTTTTCCTTTCCCTCTCCCTCTTCAGCCAGGACAACAGTCTTTGGCCAGGGGCACTTGCTGCCACTGCCCCCTATTTCAGAGATGACCCTACCCACGTGACACCACAATTTACACAATTTGGGAACCATCACCAAAACATGTGACAGTAAATCAGACCCAACTGGAAGTAAATTTTTTACAGCTGCTCCAGCCACATAATTGATTCTTGCTCACTCATGCCTCTTTCCCTGCCTTCCCCTAATAGGATTAACAGAATTTTCATAAAAACAAATCAGAATTTGTCAAATCATGTCTGACAGTTGATTTGCTCACAGTATCTGCTTTCTTCCAATACTGAAACAGCACTATCCTCACAGAATTTAATCAAGGCTGATATAAGGAATCTTTGAGGCAAATGTTTGTCCTGGCAAAGCACCTATATCCTCCTTAATTCTTTACATTACTTTATAACACAACTCTTAACAGACTAAGATCATCAGAGCCTCAGGGACCCTGGCATCCTGATGATGAATTTCATGCAGAGCATTATTGTCATGAAAGTGTGAAAAACAAGCTTCACTCTCCTGTTGAATTTCAAAAGTTTAATAAAAGACAATAGGGGACAACAAACAATAAAGCAAAGAAACAGCGCTGGGCGCTTGGCCCTAAGCCAAGAAGCACACCTGCCATTGAGGGAGTCGTCTTAAATACTCTTTGTATTGCATCAGCCTCATGCCTATTCATAAGCATTCATGCATATTCAAACTTTTCTCAAAACTATTTTTCATGTTCCAAGAACTATTTTGCATGGCTCCTCCTTGGTCCCGCCTTTTTAGAGCATGCGCTTTTTCAGCTGTGGTTTCTTCCAGTCTTGGTTATCGTCTCCCAGTTTGGGCTTGGGTCCGTAGTCCTTGCATCTGGTTATAGGCTGATAGTCAGGTATCAGTGGCAGGTCTTCTTTTTGGGTGTTATCCAGTCAAGCAGGTAGTGTGGTTAGTAAAGGAAAGCCTTTTAAACTACTTTTATTAGTTTTTTACTACTATATCGAAATCTAGTTCATAACAGAAATTAAAACATTGGTTATATACATCTATCTTTATGACAAGACAACTTCTGTAAAAAGAATAAAACCATACACACAATGAATATCTACGAAAAGCCAACACTATATTAGTATGTATTTATCACAAAAGGCTTCTTAATGACTCTTGTAATCTGCTTTTAACTACGTCCCAGGTTCAATAATCCCCTTTGCAGGCTTTGTGCCATGCTCTGCAGCCCTGGGTGCCATGCCCATGTGGGGCTCCTTGGGACAGCCTGTGGCCCCTGCTCTGCTCTCTCCACTCTCCTGCAGGCCCCGTGACCATTCCCTTACAAAGTCCCTTCAAGCCCTCTCCTCCTGCAGCACCCATGCAGCAGGGGGATGCTCCCCACACATTAGTCCGTGCCTTTGCTCTTCCCTTTGTGGCTGGGAATGAGGGGAAAAACTCATAGCTTAAGGATGGCAAAACCTGGGCTGCAAATGAACCTCAAAGGGCTCCTTTTCTTTTCCAGAAGACAGCCTGTGATGTTAGTAGATGACTGTGTTGGTTTTGTTTGGCCCAGTTTTTGGTAGTGGGGGGGCCACAAAGATTGTTCCTGTGAGAAGCTTCTGGAAGCTTCCACCATGTCCAGCAGCTCCAATCTCTGATGGCTCTGAAGATGATGGACACCCCACTGGCCAAGCCTGGGCCAATTAGAGAGGTTGGAAACACCTCTGTGATGACATATTTAAGAAGAAATCAAAACAAAGGGGGCAGGCAGTTTTTTCTAGCCAGAGAAGGAGGAGGAGGTGAGAACATGTGAGGGAACAACATGCAGACACCAAGGTCAGTGGAGAAGGTGGGGGAGGAGGTGCTCCTGGTGCTGGAGCCAAGATTCCTCTGCCGGCCACGATGAAGACCGTGGTGGAGCAGGCTGTCCCCCCTACAGCCCATGGAGGAGGTGCCCCACGCTGGAGCAGCTGGGTGCCTGGAGTAGGCTGTGTTCCAGTGGGAGTCCCAGTGGAGAGAGAGGCCTTTCTCCCAAGATGGAACAGCCTGGCCTTGGAGGACTGCACCCCGTGGACAAGGGACTGACACCACAGCAGTTTTGGGAGGACTATCTGCCTGTGGGAGAAGGCTCACATTGCAGCAGGTGTGTGTGTGCTGCTGCTCGTGTGATTGGAACCACACTGGAGAAGTTAATGGAGAACTGTCTCCTGTGGGAGGGACCCCACGGCAACACAGGGGAAGGACTCATCTCTCTGAGTGGCAGAAGAAGATCTCGGTGATGAACTGGCCCAAACCCCCACACCCTGCCCCCCCTGCACTGTTGGTGGGATGGAGGGAGGGGGTGAGAGGAAAAATGGTGTCTTTAAGGGTTTATTTTACTTCTTATTATCCTCCTCTGACTCTGTTAGTAATAAATTCACTTTGTAACTTTAAGTTGAGCCTGTTTTGTCCTTGGAGCGTTTTCTCCCCGTTCCTTATCTCACTCATGAACCCTTGTGTTAATTTTTTCTCTCTATCTCTTCTCTGCCCAGCTGTGGCAGGGGAGAGTGGAGCGAGCGAGCAGATGTTGTGGGTACCTTGTGTTTGGCCAGGGTCAAACCATAACAATGACCCTTCCTGATAAATTAGTCTTCATACATCAGTGTTGTTCTCTGCACTGGAATGGTACACACTGGAAAAGGAAAGAAAACTCTGCCCATCCAGAGGCAGGGCTAAATCCTGCAAATCAGTATACCTAGAGTCCAGCTTTGAGGCTGTCTGCATTAAAAAAGAACAAGGCAGCTACAGCACTTTGGCTTTGAGGCAATCACAGGGTTGTTCTGCTCAACATGGGTTCTTGTGAATCCCTGCAGCTCTCGGGAGTATCTCAGAGTAGGTGCTTGTAGTGGGTTGACCCTGGCTGGATGCCAGGCATCCACCAAGGCCTCTCTGTCACTCTCCTCTGCAGCTGGACAGGGGAGAGAAAACGTAACAAAGGGTTCACAAATTAAGGACAGAAATCACTCACCAAATACTGTCACGGACAAAACAGACGTGAATTAGAAATATTAATTGAATTTATTGCTAACAAAATCAGAGCAGGATAATGAGAAGTAAAATAAGACCTTCAGAAACACCTTCCACCCATCCCTCCCTCCTTCCCAGCTCTACCTCCTCACCCAGCAGTGCAGGGAGACAGGGAATGGGGTTTATGGTCAGTTCATCAAAAGTTGTTCCTGCTGCTGCTTAGGGAGAGGAGTCCTTCCCCTGCTGCAGCTTGGGGTCCCTCCCTAGGGAGACAGTTCTCCATTAACTTCTCCAACATGAGTCCATCTCATGGGCAACAGTCCTCCCCAAACTGCTGCAACATGGGTCACTCTTCCATGGAGTCAGTCCTTCGAGGACAGGCTGCTTCATTGTGGGTTCCCCACAGGGTCACGAGTCCTACCAGGAAACCTGCTCCAGCATGGGCTCCTCTCTCCATGGGTCTGCAGGTCCCTGCCAGGAGCCTGCTCTACTGTGGACCTCCCACGGGGTCACAGCCTCCTCTCAGGCATCCACCTGCTCCAGCATGGGTCTTTACAGGCTGTAGGTGGATCTCTGCATCCCCATGGATCTCCATGGGCTGCAGGGCAACAGCTGCTTCACCATGGTCTTTACCATAGGCTGCAGGGGAATCTCAGCTCTGGTGCCTGCAGCACCTCCTGCCCCTCCTTCTCCACTGACCTTGGTGTCTGCAGAGTTGTTTCTCTCACATATTCTCATCCTGCTCTTCCCTGGTGTTTTAGGTTACATGGAAGGTGTAACCAAAAAGTATGTATTCCATTACCATCTTCATAAGCTGTCAAAAACAGGTGGGGCAGTGCTCTTTATCTTCAGCATGACAGCCCTGATAACACCATCTGGGGGCTATCTCTGCTAATGGGCCATCAAGGTCTCCAGGAATGATTCAAAATATTACACCATCCCATTGTGGGATGCCCCGCTCAGAGAGGAGGAACTGAACATTCTTACCTGCATATAAGCTGAGACTCTGAAACACTACTTCCACTGGATTCCCAGAGGAGAAGAGCTCAAGAGTCAGCACTGGATCTCTAGAGACTGACCAGACCTTTCTTCAGGATCAATGCTTCAACAAGACCACATCTATCACTCAAACGGGACTGCAGCCACCATTTAACTGGACTGCTACCACCACCCTGACTAACAGGGTGGAAGGTTGTTGTCAGTTTAAACTATTATTTCCGTATTATTGCCTTGTTATAAATGTTAGTAAAGAATTGTTATTCCTTTTCCCATATCTTTGCCTGAAAGCCCCTTGATTTCAAAGTTGTAATCATTCAGAGGGAAGATGGTCATATTCTCTATTCTAAGGGTGTTGCTGTTGTACCCGGAATGTAGCACGTGAACCCAGTCCAGTGAAAAGCAGCAGAAGAAAGTTTATTGTTGTAATTTCTCTTTATATATGGTAAAAGCCCATAGGTGATGGGACAGTGGTCACCCACCCCCCGGGGTGATTGGCTGAAGTCCTACAACACCCAATTCCAAACACACTGTCTTGAATCAAAACAGATCTGGAAAAACAGCAGGTGTTCAAATACCATTTGCAAAAACCCATCTTATTGTTTTCATATTTTGCATGGGAAAGAAAAGGTTCTCAAGAAAGGGCCTGTGTAGCCACATAAGGGAGGTTCCCACCTTCCTTTACAGACACCTGTCTTTCAAACCAGGACACCTGGCTGCAATTAAATCTGCGCAATAACTTCTTTCTTCTTCTCAAATATGTTATCACAGAGGTGTTACCACCATTTCTGATTGGCCCAGCCTTGGCCAGTGGCGGGTCCATTTTGGAGCCTGCTGGCCAAGGCTCTGCTGGACATGGAGGAAGCTTCCAGCAGCTTCTCACAGAAGCCACCCCTGTAGCCCCCCTGCTACCAAAACCTGGCCATGCAAACCCAATACAGTGCTTTAACTATGTCTCCATCTCAACCCTCTTCCAGGGGTTTTTAAAGGAGATTTCACAAACCTTGTATTACTGGAAAATCCCCCTTGTTCTTCAGCAAGAAGTTTTTCTGGGTCTCTTTTTGTAGATAAGTGCAGTTAGGCAGCAGAGAACCCTCAAAGACAAAAACTTTTAGTGCATTTAAAATTACAGATCAAGTTTCTTAGGCTAATTTGATCTATGAGTCTGCTACACATTGTGAGAACAGAATGAGGAGCCTGCAACTGTTCCACTTCCAATATCTATCCATCTGTATCTCTGTAATTTTTTGTTGTTTTCTCAGTTCTTCACAGGCAAACACATAAGATTTGGATCAAAGGATACTTGACTTTTCAGTAACCTTCTTAGAAACTAATAGGAATTTGTGGAAATAACAGCAAAGATTTATTGTAAAGGGTAATTACTTCGAATTTTCCACCAGTCAAATTATATTCTGTTCTAATTTCATCTTCTTGTGCTTTTAAAAGCATTCCTTTATTTGCAACTGATAATCTTCAAAGAGTTAAGATGGGAATTTTGCATATTACCAAAATGATATACTAAACTAAGAAATTGAAAAATACATTGAGCCCTGAGCAATTTAGAACTAATGTGGCAGCAGCTCCACAGTTGGCAGTTGTAAAGAAAATGGCACAAAAGCTTTAATTGTACCAAAATAGAGGAAACAACATAGTATATGCAAATAATCTTTATTGCAAGATGGTCACCAGCTAGTAGTAACTTCTTAAATCCATTGGACCGTATATATAGTCAATACTTTCCTGCCTAATTTGAGTTCTGTTTGGCTAACAACTTTCTAGGACTAGTCAATAAGTTGTAAATTAGATAAATTCCTTCCCTCTTCGAGACACTGCTCTTGATCAATGAGTTTTCTTGAAAAGATTACTGGAGTATCTACTGTAAACTCACCTATTTTAATAAAGTTCAGCCTTTGCTTACACTCCTTAGTGCTATCTTGTATAGATGATTTTGTAACACGTGCTCCCTACATATTATTGTGTTCATATATCCTATGAGCTATCACATCTATTACATTTTATGAGTCAGTATGTCCATTCAGTACAGACCGAACAAAGAAACCAATTAAAAAAGCAATGTAACTTAAAATAAAGCTATTAATCAATACATAAAAATAATCTAATGTCAAAATGGCTCAGTGGTGCATACTAAATGTACAATTTCTAGATAACTACATCATATTCTAATGTGAGAGTTATATTTTGGCCAACACAAGCTATTGAACTGAGAGCTTCTAAAATTAAACATTAGTCTTAGAGCTAAAGCTAAAAATTCAACCTCTGTGGTTAGGAGCTGTTCCAAACTCAATTTTCCTTGTGGGTCAAGCACAGAGTACACATAATAAAAGCATAGAAAGACACAAGTTGCAAGACAATAGGAAAAAGACAAAATTATCTGGTTCTTATATTGCTTTCCTTATTCAAAGGTGCTATCTCAGTGATAACAAACAAATGAGGAACCTCTAGCAGAGCTGATAGAGACAGATATGTAGAAGGGGATGTAATACTTGGTGCCAATGACTGCCTAAAAGCCTATGTATATCAGTCCATTTTTTTGGCCTGTCACAAAAATTCAGCCCTGGACAAGAAAAGAGGAGAAAAAGAGATGAGGGAAGTTAAGATCGCTTTAGGTATACATCAGAATCTTCAGCTTTTATAACTTCAGCTTTTTTCTGGATATCTACCTTAGTATGACAGTAAAACCATGACCCTTATAAGCTCACACTTCAGTAGTTCACAGAACTATTTCCTTGTTTCAGAGTAGATTCTCTTTCATCTTCAATTTATATTATTTGTATACCAAAATACCTTGCATGAAGTTAATATAAAAATTGGAGAATTATCACATCTTTTAAAAATCTCAATTCTGACTATAGAGACAATACTCAAGATACTCTGCTGGTAAACAAGGAAGAATGTCAGAGCTCCTATGAAGGAGCAGTGTGCCAAATCACAGCTATCAGAGCAATTTCATTTTCCATTATTTCCTGATTTTCTGCTCTTTCACTGCACAGACAACTAGCTAGCATTTAAAGGAACATGGGAGGGTGGAGCTGGTTGAAACATATTTACCCAAGTACTTGGATATAGTAATGAGTTTAGGTTAGAATATTCATATTATATAAATGTTAGTTGAAGTTGACAGTAAATATTGAATAGATATATAAAAAGGACATCATGCCATCTTTTACTTCTCTTGTGTTATGTCTAACATTCATGTTGTCACCTGCTCTGTTTATATCCATTTTCTTATAGAAAACTAATTTTTAAAAATTATAACAGAATGATGATTGTGTGTGACAGAAAAATAAAAAAGGAGAGAATTTAAGGATCTTGCTACCCACAAGAGATTGTGACTGAATTCCCAGGACTACTGTTTGATTTGTAATAATTAACACTTAGTTATTTGTTCCCTTCTTGGTTTTTTAGGACATTAGAATTAAAGATACATGATAGAATGAAGTCTAAAGTGGTTGCATTCTTTAGCAAAATAGAAGCATCATGAAAGTGCTGTTACTAAAAATCTTACATCAATTTCTTTTTTTAAGTGATGTACAACTCGTGTTACATAAGCATTCATGAAAATATAGCATTCATGCATATATAGCAGAGATCAAAACCACTCAGGAGACAAGGGCAGAAAGAAGAAAATAGAATTAAAAGTGGTGTGAAAAAATGTCTCAGCAACATGTTTCCAGTCATGTTCAAAGGCAAAATGTTCTGATTCCCTTATGTGTATTACAATATGGTTTCTAAATAAGATATTACATACCAAGAAAGCCAATATTGTTTACAATGTTTCTAAATTATAGTCCATTTTAAAAAATTGTCCTGAGTGCAAGAGACCTTAGCAGAAGTGTCTCTGCATGATTTAGGCTCCCAAAGATGCCACACACAGGAGACTAAAATGGACTGAAAGTATTGCTGATGTGATTTGAACAGAGATCTGAAGAGGGAAAAGATAGCATAATCACCATTTCCCCCTAATTTAATATTGACATAGTTCTGCCCATATGTATTCACAATTATGTTTGCGAAAATACTTTTTGTGTGTCTTTTGAGCTTGTTAACACTTGTATCTAACTGATGTTGCCACTTGCAAACCACTTCTAAACTAATATCCCATTAGGGATGTCTCCATGCTCAGCTACTAAATTGAGTTCAAACATTTTCGTAGGGAACTTAGTTTTTATTTTATCTCCATAGACAAACAAAGAAAAAAGCTTTGAAATTTTTATAAAACATGCAAAAAGGTGATTCGCCCCAATCGAGCCCAGAGACACTTCAGAGACCAAGTCAGAGAAGTGGGTATTTGCTTTATTCGATGCATCGGGTGTGTGGGAATTGTTTCCACCAAACACACACACCTCAGTACCCCCAAAGACACAGTGTTATAGGTAAAATCATGAATATTAATTACATTCCCCAGGATAGGAGTGGTTACACAAATCATTTCTCGGAAGTCATTAATATCATTAGCATGTGCACCACGCATTCTCTGTATGTCCTGGTGGTCTTTGGAGACCCCCAAAGACCCCTCCAGGGTGAAGGTCCTTCATGGGATGATTCAGCGGTTTCTGTGCTGGTTTCAAATGCATGCTTGCACATCTTAGCTGATAAGCCATCAGGCCAGAGCTGTTACCTAAAATTTGAATTTGAATTAAGAGTTCAGCCTTCAGCTCTGGTCAGGCGCCGTGCTGGTGGAAGGGGCAAAAGCTCAAATAGATTTGAGTTTTCTATTTGACCACTCCTTTCTCAAAGGGGGAAAAAAACCTCAAACAGTTTATTAGAGAAACATTTTAAAAGCAAAGGGACTATTTAAGCATTGGCTTGGTTCTTTTCCTCCTTGGAGTCAGTAAAGACTTTCAGTAGAAAAATCCTATTAGAATGCTTCAGTGGTAAACTGGCATATGCACCTCTGATAAGAGATTTACTATAAGCCTATTATTTTCCAAGAGAATTATACCAATAGATGATGTATAGATCTATATATATGTCAGGAAAAGAAGATATGTGAGGGGAAAATTATTTTACTTGTTTGGCTTTTGACACTAACAAGTTCGTGATTTTGAAGTCTCAGCTTGTTTCTCATTTGGCATAAGCGATCATAGTATTTGGGTTGTAAATGAGAAATCACACTTTCTTTTGCCAGTGCTCTCATGCCACAGGCACGTTGGACACATCTCTCTCAACTTATGCAAAGGTCTATTTCTCTATTTACCTGAAATAGGTAGAAGGAAAGGGCTTGCTTAATAAAGTTCTTTTGCTTGAAGGCCAGCATGCACAAGAGGTACATAAAATCATTTTGATAAATATAATTTTTTTCATATAAGTAGCCTAGTTTTTAAAAAATTATTCAACTTTGCAGTACTCACCAAAGTCTAAATCTGAAGTCCTAAATTTAGACATCCATTCTTAAAGTCTTCATCAAGAAGCCAGTGACAGCATTTTCCAATATAGATATAGATATAGATATAGATTATATAGATATAGATATATATGGAAACTTCTATGCATCTGCAAGGCCAGACATAGAATCATAGAATCATCAAGGTTGGAAGAAACCTTCAAGATCATCCAGTCCAACTGTCCACCCAGTATTGCCACTGTAACCCCTAAACCACATGTTTTGCCAATTGATGGGGGCAATAGAATGGGCACAGACACCAATAGGAAGAATGGTCTTATTTTACTATTAATATTGAGGCAAAACAGAGGTAAAAAGATACATTTGGTAAAACAATAAGTTTATTACTCGCTTAGCTTCAGCAACAAGTAAAAATAAGCAAGGTAATGCATCTAATCATTACTATATGAGAGAGAGAGAATAGTGATTGAGAAAGATACATCACCAATTACCTGAATACTTTACCATCATCCAGAGGCCGCAGTCGCTGGGGGAGCCCCGTTTCGCAGCAAGGACCTGGAGAACCCTTCCCGGCAATTAGGAAAAACCTACATGGTGCATCCACCCATAGGTGAGGTCTCCAGTTCGCCCAAAAAAAGGAGTCCAGGCCCAAATTGACAAGACCAAATGACTTGTTTACCTTTTTTTGTGCAGAAAACATCTGGTTGTGATGGCCCACTTCCCGACCATCTGGGGCCAGGGCTTGGCCAGAGCCCAGGCCACGGCTGGGGGGTTTTGCCTAAAATATTCTACTAACAAGTCTCTAGGGATATCTGTAGGAAGGATTTCTTTATATATCCTACACAAGGTTATACAAATGTCTATACAACAGCTGGTTTGGCATTAAGAACAACTAATATAAGTGTTTTAATCATCTATTTTTAACTAAAGAACCTTGATGGTATTAATAGCATCATGGTCAAGATTCATCTTGCAAGTCAACTCAGGCTTAAACCTGCTGCTCAGGCCTTAGCATATCACCACATCAGCCAGCACCAGATCCAGACACTTACTGAACACCTCCAGGGATGGCAACTCCACCACCTCCAAGAGCAACTTATTCCAATGCCTGACCACCATAACATTGAAAAGTTTTTTCTAATATCTAATCTGACTCTTCCCCTGTCTCAGTTTAAGGCCGTTTCCTCTTGTGTTCTCACTGCAGGCACGGTAGAAGAGACTGGCCCCACCTCACTACAACCTCCTTTCAGGTAGTTATAGAAAGCAATGAGGCCCCCCCGAGCCTTCTCTTCTCTAAAAAAACCCAGCTCCCTCAGCCATTCCTCATAAGACATGTTTTCTAGACTCTACACAAGCCTTGTTGATCTTCTCTAGACATGCTCCAGTACCTCAATGTCCTTTTTGAAGTGCAGGGCCCAAAACTGAACCCAGTACTGGAGATACAGCCTTACCAATGCGAGTACAGGGGGATGATCACTTCCCTGGTCCTGCTGTCTACCCTATTCTTGATACAGGCCAAGATGCCATTGGCTTTCTTGGCCAGCTGGGCACTGTTATGATCCAAATATTAAGGTTCATTGGAAATACCTCTGCCCGAATTAAGGTGCAAACGAGACCATATGCCAGTCAACAGTATGGATTTTATTTGATAGTAAATATGAGAGAGAGAGAGTGGAAAAGGGAGAAAAAGAGAAGTAGGAAAAGAGGTGGGGGGGACAGAAAGAGGGAGAAAGAAAATATCACCATCCGTGGATCCCAATGATGTCGCGCTGATTCTCTTCAGCTGGTCTTCTCAGTGATGATGGTTCTCCCGAAAAGCATAGAATCCCATGGGTTAATATACACTCAGGCCAGGTGGCAATGTCCAGGCATGTCCCCCGGGGGAGGGGGCAGCCTCTTGCAGCAGACTCTGCTTGCATCACGTGTACTCCTGTGGTGCAAGGCCAAGCACTTTGGGGATCTTTGATGGATTATGACTCCCCCTCAGCTGCCTCTCACGTGAAAGTCCCGTGGATGTGGTCTGTGGGGTTGGGGGTTCCACAGCTGGGCCAGTTTGTGTAACGGAGGATGGGTGTTTATTGCCTCTGACCAGAGGTTACACCATGCACCCCAAACCTCCTCCTCCACCCCTCAACTGGGGGGGAAGTCTGTGGTCTCCCCCACCCCAAACTCAGCCAGAGATGATTCTCAGTGCAGCTGGTGGGTTTGGCCTTTGTGGATGCATTCCTTTCCCTCAGCCTGAGATGACTGAACAATAGGTTTCCCTTTATCTAATCTCAGCAGTTTAACTTTCAGTCCAAAGTCCCAGTCAGGTATCTTCAGGGAGGCTTCTTTGATTGTAGCTACTTCATACACTTTTTGTTATAATGAGCAAAACTTTATATCAATGTTTGCGGCATGAACTATTTCAGTCTCTAACAGGCACACGCTGGCTCATATTGAGCCAGCTGTCAAACAACATCCCCAGGTCCTTTTCCACTAGGCAGCTTTCCAACCACTCCTCCCCCAGCCTGTAGCGCTGCATGGTGTTTGTTGTTTCCCAAGAGCAGGACCTGGCACTCGGCCTTATTGAACCTCATGCAGTTGGCCTCAGCCCATTGATACAGCATGTCCAGATCCCTCTGCAAAGCCTTCCTACCCTCAAGCAGATCAACACTCCCACCCAACTTGGTGTTATCTGTGAACTTGGTGAGGGTGCACTCAATCCCCTTATCCAAATCATCGATTGTCTTAGGGTGATTTTATGATGATACTCTATTCCTGATCGTCTGCTCTATGCCCAGGAATGGTTCCTGTAGCTTTAAGCTGGGTCTGGGGGAGGGGCAGAAGCCGGGGGTGCTCTGGTGCAGGTTTTATTCAAAGCCTCTCTCTCCCATGTGCTCGGCTTGTGGAGCAGACAGGTGTTACATTGTTGCTTTTAGCTAGCTTGGTTTTCTCCCTGGACTGTAGTAGCAATTCTTTGGTGGCTTCTGTTCTTTCTTCTTGTACTGTTTGACTTGCTTTTTGGTCCAAGATCAGACCATCCCTGGGGAGACAGTCAGCGGGACCTGCAGGGAGCCGCCTGAGCAACTCCGCCCAGCCCCAGACCTCGGGAAAAGCTGAGCCAAGGAAAGAAAGGACTCTAAATCCACCAGCTTCATCTGCAGCAAGGAGGAGACACATGTCGGAGGTTCACCAGGTTCCCATCTGTTTTTTTCTTCCTGAGCTGCTGTGTGGACTTTTTCTTCCTTCCCTGAGACAAAGGCTGTCCGCCATTTCGTTCTTTCTTGCCACGTGATTGGCAGGGGTTTTTTCCCCTTCCCCAGGCATTTTGTGTTTGTTTGTTCTGCTATGGGTGGGTGGGTGTGTGCATGGGGGGTAAGTTTCTGATGGTTCAATATCTAAGTTATTCATTTTCTCCTGTGCCATGTGGGCATCTTGTTTGTCAATTAAACAGGTTTTTTCTTCACTTTCATCCACTAAACATTTATTTCATATTGGCGGGAAGGGATTGCTGAAACCCTTTTCTTTAGAGGAAACATTAATTCCAGAGCATTTTCTCCAAAACTTGTCTCTAAACCAAGGCATCGATAAAGAAATTAAACAGGTCTAGCCCCAATATTGAGTCCTGGGGAATCCCACTATTGACTGGCCACCAACTGGATTTAACTCCATTCACCACCACTCTCTGGGCTGGACCATCCAGCCAGTTTTTTACCCATCAAAGAGTGCACCTGTCCAAGCCATGGGCTGCAGCTTCTCTAGGAGAATGCCATGGGAGACAGTATCAAAGGCTTTGCTGAAGTCCAGGTAGACAATATCCACAGCCTTTTCCTCATCCACTAGGCAGGTCACACAGTCAGAAAAGGGGATCATGTTGGTCAGCAGGATCTGCCTTTCATGAACCCATGCTGGCTGGGCCTGATCCCCTGGTTTTCCTGTATGTGCCATGTGATCACACTGAAGATAATCTGTTCCATAATCTTTCTGGGCACAGAGGTCAGGCTGACATGCCTGTAGTTCCCCAGATCCTCCTTCTGATGCTTCTGTAGATGGACATCACATTGGCCAACCTCTAGTCATCTGGGACCTCCCTGGTTAACCAGGCCTGATGATAAATGATGGAAGGCAGCTTAGGAAGCTCTTCCACCAGCTCCCTCAGTACCCTCACGTGAATCCCATCAGGCCCCATAGACTTGTGAGTGTCTAAGTGGCTCAGCAGGTCACTAGCTGCTTCCTTCTGGATTGCAGGGGGTCTATTCTGCTCCCCATCCCTGTCTACCAGGTCAGGGGGCTGGGTACCCTGAGGATATCCAGTCTTTGTTAAGGACTGAGGCAAAGAAGGCATTAAGTACCTCAGCCTGTTCCTCAGCCTTGAGGACAATGTTCCCCCCATGCCACATCCAATAAAGGATGGAGATTTTCCTTGGCCCTACTTTTGCTGTTAATGCATTTGTAAAAACACTTATTATTATCTTTTAGGACAGTAGCCAGATTGAATTCCAGCTGGGCTTTCACCTTTCTAATTCCACCTCTGCATGACCTAACAACATCCTTTTACTCTTCCTGAGTTGCCTGCCCCTTCTTCTGAAGGTCATAAACTCTCTTTTTTCCCTGAGTTCCAGAAAAAGCTCCCTGTTCAGCCAGGCCAGTCTGCTTCCTCAATGGTGTTACGAAGAAGAGGGGAGAGCTTGGAAAAGTCCCTGCCTCTGCCCAGGCGTCTGGCAGTAGACAGTAGCTTTATTGAGGCAGCCAGCATCCCAAAACCACTCTTGCGCACAAGTTCTTAATAATGACCAATCAGGCCTATTACAACATGAATTATTATATAAATATACCAAGGAAAACAGACATAAGACTTTAAACAGACTACTTACTACACAGGATAACACAAAAGAACTACTAGTAGATAAAAATACAGTGCACGATAATGAAGGTTCCTATGTTACAGCTAGCAAAAAAATAGTATTAGATTAAGAGTCAATTTCACTAACCAACGAATGATGGTGGTGTGCAAAGAACATCCCAATTTGTCTCAATCCCCTGGAGAAGTATCTCAATGCCAATGTTGTTGGAAAATATATCAGGTTAAAAATTTTGTATAACTTTGGTCAAAGGTTTTGTTTGTCTTTACCCCGGGAAAAGAAATTTTAAGTTTCTTTCAGGGCATTGTTCTACCAGATGAGGTCTAGTGGACTCAGCATATCAACAGATTGGGAGTGACCCCGAAGGTAACCAGAAAGATAAAGGCTATTAACAGAAAATCCACAAGACATCAGTGACTATCATAAACATCTACCCCAGATGCCACCTCCAGCAGGGATGAAGGCATCCTGGCCCAGAAAAGACTGATAAGAAAAACTGAAGAATGAAGAATATAATTAGCATCAGAGGCGAAGAGATTCGGATCCAACGAGAGACTGAATATCGGGAGTTTGCTCAACTTTGGACCAATGAACACTGACCCAATGCTTTTCTATGTATTTTTTACTGTATAAAATATCTGAAAAAGCGGGTAAAAGTTATGTGTCATGGAATGATTCTCTCTGCACACCCAGGCTATGTGTGGAAGAGATGATTTCTGTGGTACATCCTGGCCAGAACAACATCCTGGCCAGAAAATAAAGTAATGCCTTGACTCTCTAACATTAAAAATGTTGTCGGAGAGTTTTTCTTTTTCCCGCAGATTTGGTCACAATGTCTTGGTCATTGATTTGCCCCAAGTGGGCCCAGAGACACTTCAGAGACAAAGTCAGAGAAGTGGGTATTTGCTTTATTTGGTGCACCGGGAGTGGGGGGATTCACTCCTCCAAACATACACACCCTGGCACTTCCAACAACATGATATTATGGGCAAAATTCATGAATATTCATCACATTCCCTGGGATAGGAGTGGTTATACAAATCTTTTCTCAGAAGTCATTAATATCATTAGCATGTGCACCATGCATGTGTTGTGTGTCCTGGTGGTCTTTGGAGACCCCCAAAGACCACCTCCAGGATGAAGGTCTCAGTAGACTTCATCACGATGCACTTTTCACCTTTCTCTCTGGAGCATGTGCAGTCCTTCATGGGATGATTCAGCAGTTTCTGTGCTGGCTTCAAACAGATTCTTGTCCCTCTTATCTTGATAAGATTAAGGGAATCCTGTTTTTCTAGGTTTTAGAATTCACATATTCTGTCTCTCAATAGTTAACTTGAGTTACTTATTGACCACTCCTTTCTCATCATTGAGGAGAACTCTCCACACACTCAGAGTGTAAGAGATTTCTGATTTCATGAAAATCATAGAAGTGCTGTGTCTGTCAGTCACTAATTTTGGTTTATACTTTTCCCACCATTCAAGGAAGGATAGTTTGCAGCAGCTTGGAAAAAAACAAACAGAACCTCTGCTCTTTTCTAGCAGGATTCATCTTTATTACACACACTTTAGTATTTAAATGTTTCTTCTGTGGGAGAGTTTAGGGAAGGTTTTGGGGAAAACATAGCAGGAGAGACAAAACAGCCACACCAAATCAAGCACCCGTAGAGCAGACATTTCTGCCCAGTTATCTGTCATTCATGCAAACATGCCACCTCCCAGCGTTCTGAGTGGTAAAAGAAAACATTCACACAGGGGTGTGAAGCGCAGAATTGACTCCACAACTCAGATAGTTATGAAGTAGGTATGTGTTTATTTCAGCTGGGGTGCATGGGGGGTAGCCCCTCCAAAGGCATGCACACCATCAGCAGCACTTCACGTGGTTTATATTAGGTTACAGATTACATATGCATAAAGTTAGACAAAGCCCCTATACATATTCAATACCTATCCCCACTTTGTATTATAATGAGTTCAAAGTTCATTTAAATATGCTCGTGCAAGCGCAGTGTCTCAGATTAATTGTGGGCAGGGGGTCCCAAATGATTGATGACAGCGTGATCGATAGTCTTCCTCACGATGAACTCTTCTCCCTGTTCCCTTGCGCATGCTCCCTTGGTCCTTGGTCCAAGTCCAAGCCTGAGAGCCAACTTGTACCAGTTCTGGGGTCCAAGGGCGGGATGCTCAGTTATACTTGGTGGTTTCTCTCAATTATTTGGCTCTCTTCTTTCCATCCTCCCCGATACCAGGTAGGCACAAATTCATTAAGGGAATAATAAATGGTTTGCAGCAGGCATATCCTAGTAAATCATTATCCAATCTCTGGCTCTCTAAATCAGTTCAAGAATATTATTATTATCCAACTTCTAGTTCCTTTAAATTAATAATTTCTATTTTACCCTAAATCAGGTGTTTATGGCTGGAGTCAATCCTTTGGTATGCACCTTTCCCAAGAGAGCACTGGCCTGTGCTTCAACATGTTTATTGCTAGCTAAAGAAGGTTCTCAGCCGAGACAATTCATCACATGACAAACCATTCTGGACTGACTTTACTCATAAGGCAGAAGTAGATAAGCTTCTGCTGTATCAGGGGGTGAAAGGTCCTGCCACAAATGGCTCGTCTTTTGGCACATAGGGACAGCCTGCTCCTGCACCTTTAACATTTCCTTCTTGAAGCATGTCCAGCCTTCCTTGACCACTTTGCCCTTCAGGACTGTTTTCCAAGATGCTCAATCAGTGTCCTGAGCAGGCCCAAGTGTCAGAAACAATATAACTTTAGAAATTTTATTATATCTCTCTAGCTAGTTTTATTTGACTTTACCTAGGGAAAAGAGCTTTTCTTTAGTTTTTTTAAGAGATATAGTATCACCCTACGGAGATGGGATTAACATACCACGGATTGGGAGTAACCCCGAAGATAACCAGAAAGATAAAGACCATTAACAGAACATCTACAGGACATTGTGGCCACCCACTGAACATCCGCAGGTCATGGGGTTATCACAGACATTCACCAGATACCATCTCCAGGAGGGGTTTTGACTGTTCTCAAAATTCGGGAGAAAATTCTCTGATGTTAGCCTGTGTTCTGGAATACTTTCCTAGGCACATCCTGGCCAGCAAATAAAGTAATGCCTAATTCTCTATCACTTCAAATACAGTGTTAGAGGGTTTTTCTTATTTTCCCGCAGATTTCAGTGACAATTTTTGGCGACTCCGCCTGAGACGAGGCTGTTGATCACTCCACAGACTCCGGGAACGTGAGGTGTCTCCCCAGCCGGGCACGGAGATTTCATCCAGGAGACCTCTCGGTCCCCGGAATCCGGTGAGTTCAACACAAGATCCCGTGCTTTTTTTTGTTTAAGGCATTACTTTTTTTGGGGTAAAATACAAGTGTGACAGTTTAATTAGATACTTGGAAAAATCACTAGTGATGCATGTCCATGTTTTCTCGGTTTCTTAGTTTGAGTCTAGGCGCCCGAATCCCTGTGTTTCCGAGTTCAGTCTCGGTTGCCTTGGTTCCGAGTTCAAGTCTCGGTGTCATCTTCCTGTGTTTCTGAGTTCGAGTCTCGGTTGCATTTGTTCCCAGCTCGAGTCTGGGTTGTCTCAGTTCCGAGTTTGAGTCTCTGAGCCCGGTGTGTGAGTTTGAGTCTCAGCTGCTTTAGTTCCGAGTTAGGAGTCTCGGATTGTGTCGGTTCCCGAGTTAGAGTCTCGGTGTCCAGCCGCCGCGCAGTTTGGTTCGAGTCCTGATCACCTTCCAGTTACACCGCAATTGCAGAGTGTTTTGGGGTTCAAGTCTCCTGCCTAGGTTGCTGTGAAAAGCTTTTTTGAACAGAGTTTGCTCCGGTGCTTTTGAATTTTTTAATGCGTGTGGAGGTAGTGGCTGTGTGTGCAAATTACCTGTTAATTTGTGTGTTTTACCGGTATAAAAACCCACGCAGGATGCCCGTAAAATATAAATAACTTGCTGAGTGTTGGAAACATCTGAATGATTGTGGAATCGTTGGCCTTTGTGCTGTTCTCTCGTGTGCCAATAAGTATACCTCATGCAGCACCTGGGTGTGTGTAACTTTGGCATTTTTGGTAGCTACACAATTCCGATATGGGTTCAAAGTTATCTTCACCTACTCGGGGGAGAGGAGGTATACCCAGGAGTTCACCCCTGGGTTGTATTTTGCAAAACTGGAAAAAGTTTAAAGGCCCCTCTTTTAACCCGTAAACAGTTAATAGAATATTGTAACCGCTGGTGGCCGAGTTATCTATTGAGTAAGGAAGAATGGCCTTGTAATGGGTAAGTTTAGATTCCTGAAACAATCCTGCAGCTAATGCCATATTGCCGGAAAAAAGGAAAAGTGGAATGAAATGACCTTGACATAGATTGTTTTGTGAGTTGAAAAATTACTTAGATTTACGGAAGAAATGTGGTTTGCTACCTAGGGAAACAAAGCAGTCTGTGATACTGGCTTTAAAGAAGGATAATAAAAGTGAATCTCTGAAATAGTAGTTGTGTAGAATGTTGTGGTGGGAAGAAGTGTCAGAAGTGCATGATTCTGTAGAGGAAGAGATTGAATTTTTAGTTTCCCCTCGAAGAAGGGGGAAAGGGGGCAGCCGTCTGGGGAGCCTTCCCGCAGCACGGGATGAAGAGGGAGCGAGTGGGCAGCTGAAGGGAAGGGACGTTGAGTCTGGTGGCAAGTAGAACCCGAAATGGAATAAGAGACAGGAATGGGGAAAGGGGGGTAATTCAAGCACCACTCCGGCAAGCTGCTGGGGGGCAGAAGGACCAGTTACTGTTAAGGTGCCCGTTTTCAGTAGCAGATTTAAGATCCTGGAAAGAGCTTGCAGGATCATACAGGGAAGATCCTGAGAAAGTGGCTAAGATTTTCGAGACTATTATTAAAACGCAGGACCCAGACTGGTTAGACATTCAGTGGTATTAGATTCTCTGCTAACCCAGGGAGAGAAAGTTATGGTGTTGGCAAAAGCAAGAGAAGAAGCAGAGAGACTCCGTGCTCACCAGAATGCTCCAGCCAGGAACCTTAGATCAGCATTTCCCACAGACAGATCCGCGGTGGGACCCCAATAACCCAGGGCACAGGGAGCTATTGGACTCGGTATCAGAGGTTGATTACGTTTGGCATAAGACATGGTATTCCAAAAGCTATAAATATATCAAAGCTGTATCAAATAGTCCAAGAAAAAAGATGAACCCCCTTCTGACTTTTATCAGCGACTTTCCAGATGTGGCCAGGAAATATACTGACCTGGACCCTGAAAGAGAAGGGGATGCATTAATGTTAACAACAATATTTGTGGGGCAATTCTGCTCCAGACATTAGAGTAAAACTTCAAAAAATTGGGAAGGGGAAGATTCTAGAAATATAAATCAAGTGATCCCCTGGATATAGCCTGTAAAGTTTACAGCAACAGAGAAGACGATAGAGATGCTAAACTCATAGCAGCTATAAGAGGCCAAAGAGACAGGTCCTCATGACGCCTCAGGGGGAGGCTGTCATTCTGAAACCCCAGGGAGGGGCGGTTACCGGGGAATCCCAAGGAGGAGGTGGTTCCCGGGACCCCAAGGAGAAAGGCAACTCCCGTGAAATGCCAGGAGGGACAGCTTTCGTGGCCTGGGTAAAGATCAGTGTGCAAATTGTGGAAACAAGTCGGCTCACTGGCAGCGCAACTGCCCATTTAAAAATGGACACACCCCTAACGAAACTGTAAGACTTCTTAGAGTTAAATAAAGCATGACGGGGACGGGGGAAGTCGTCCCCAGCTGGCCCCCCTGGTTACCTCTGACGTTGGAGAACAAACAAGTTGATTTTCTAGTAGACACGGGTGCAACTTAGTTCTAAACACTTGCAAAAGGGCTCTTAGCCAAAACACTGTAAATGTCACAGGTGCCACCGGAAAAGCGAAAACTTGCCATTCTTTCAACCTCTAAAATTTAAAATAGGAAAAATGTAGTTAACTCATCAATTTTTATATATGCCTGAATACCCAATGCCTTTGCTCGGA